>OW026305.1:16674520-17150632 GCA_932273695.1 Apotomis betuletana | reverse complement strand
GTGTAATTAATTTTTGATAATTTTCTGAGTAGTTTCTCGCTGATTCGAACAGACATCTCCTGTCTCAAGGTTGGATTAAATTTGTCAATCAATCAAATCGGTCATTACAAATATGGTATTAAATATTACTAGAATGCGTCTCAACCTTGGTCCACGAATTTCTCAAGAGATGACGTTGTTTAGCGTTTTGTCTACCCTTGATCTGACGCGAATATACGGAACTTATTAATTCTTTTCTGACACGTAATTGTTCGCTGAATCCAATCCCAATAATTTTTACTATTCACTTACTTTGAGTCAGCCTTTTCATCGTTTTCCATTTAAAGAAAACGTGTTTAGATTTCTGTGTTAGTGGATACAGATTCACTGGACCGGGGTGCGAATAATGATCGCACGCGCAACTCCAAAGCACCGGCAAACGCCATTACAGACCCAGCACGGACCCTTAACGTCATAAGTGCACTAATTTCAACTACACGCTTAAGACCTTTTGGTTCGTGTAGCTCTTACAGAAGCCTAACAAATTAAAAAGGTCGTATGTGTCCTTTGCATCTTTTGCACAGAAGCTGTTTTCAGTTAATGGCGTTATGGGCGTCGTGCGCGCAATAACGTACAATTGGAATACGAATGTTTGGAGTCATTGTGCCGCAAATAGAGGAAACGCTGGAGGACTTTATTATGCCCATTTTGCAGTATATTGGATGAGATTTTCTTTAGTAGTTAGTTTTCTTTCACAAAGATGTGCAGTTCAGTTGACGATGTCTTTTAGATTTGCCATCTTATTCTTTTAATATTTGCAGTACAAGACATTTGTATAAAAGATGAATTTTGTAAAGAGCTATGGTACAATTAGAAAGACTTTTCGCTTCTGTCATTTGTACTTTATTCATACAAAAATCGCCATATAGAATTTCACGCTTATTAGACTGGAGTACCTAATATTTATCTTATTGAGAAAGTAATAAATGTCCAATACTGGTTTATATTGACTCCCAGAATAATTTTTCGTCGTATTTCATGTAAGTAGCCGAAAAATCATTCAGTAGAAAGTATTTTTCTTTGCAACCGTAAACTCTTGGAGATTGTTATAAAACAAACCTAACCTAACTTACTCAATAGGATGATATTCGCAAGAGTTATGAAAAATGTAATACAGAGGAATAAAAATTCTGCGAACTAAAAAAATCGACGAAATAAAGGCTCCCGTCCAATTCACTTACGGTCAAACTAGAAATATAAAGAGATTTCGCATAAAATAATGTCAGTGTCAAACGTCGAATTGAAGCCCCACATTAAATAGATACTATTTTCAGTTTACACAACCCTATGCATTTCCGATCAAACGCAACATAGTATTAGAATATAAATTACCAGTAAAGTGTCTCTAAAATGATTTTTAAATCCATATACATGTCTTGCAGTCACGAACAACGTACGTTAGGCATAATGGCACTATAGCTTTTTCTCCAGCGGGCAACAATCGTGACTCTATTAAACTAAATGAGTTTTCAGAAATGGTAAAAGCCACCATTTTGCCTCTAAGAACCCTCTTATTCTGCTATGAACATGTTCAAGGGAACTGACTGAAACCGCATATAGGTAGGTACACCCGCCATTTTCTTGCATTCTGTTTTTTTGTAGACGTTGAAAGTTACAATGGACAAATATCCGTATTTTTTAAACACTCATAATCATAAATTGGATTCAAATCGAAAAAAGTGTCGCTATACGAGTATTTACACCTGGTATGTTCTGTTTTAGATTGTATCTTGGGTCGCCCTGTTTCTATCAAATTAAGTAGGTACTCTATGAAAAAATAAAAAAACATTTAATTTTTTTTTATTTCTCTACGTTAGGTGTATAATAACCTTAACAAACTTAAATTATGATCTAATTAAACCTAACTTAAACTATTGGGACCTAAACTATATTATATAGGTGTATAATGAAACATTAACTGACTGTACAATCGAATTGCATAATGTGAAGGCAAATTAATTGCAAATCAATTCAAGCAAAGGTAAAATTAAATGCGTCGTAATACCTATAATTTTCTCAGCTATGACGACTTTTAATATAATACAACCGGGTTGCCCTAGGTACATCCTAATTCTATTTTTAAAGCCTGCGAACCGTGGCTTCTTACGTATTTTTTATTATTTACATATTTACGGCAAAAGCGGAAACGTATTAACCGCCAAGATAACACATTGGCGTTTATAACCTTTCCGCTTTTCAGCGTTGATGTTCAATAGTACTTTTAAAACAGCTTAAGTCACAAAGACGAAGACTGTACATATGTCGTTTTGTTAGTTCGTCTTTTATTGCATTGAATGCCTGCTTACACATGTTTTACACACACTAAGAGACACCTAATTTTACGCACGGATGCGGGCGAACAATGTAATACGTACTATTGAATAAATCTGTATAGGTAGGTTCGTAAGTATTGGTTAGGACTGTACTAAACGGATTTGATAGCCAGTAAAATTTTAAATAATTTTAGATGAAAAATTGTTTATAAACAATATGTAACTATAGTGATATATAGGGCTGCCAATCTCCACAGATTTGCGGTACATTTGCGATCAAATTGCGGGACTTGGCTTTAAAATGCGGGGCCTAACCGGTCAAAGTTTGTGGTAGGCGTTTCCGAACGCATCGCGATATACCCTTTACCGCATATAGAAAAAAAATAGTTGTTTGAATTTGAACCTTGACCTGTGCGATAAGGTCCAAGTTCATATCTGCCATATATGGCTTCGTATGCGGTAAAGGTTTAAAAAATAATAAGAATATCTCTCTCTCTCTTCCCGGGCTAGCTAGAAGTAAGAAATCCCTGTAAGAAATATATCAAGAAAGTAAAATAAATGCGTGTCTCCTCAACCAGCATCATCTTTTATTTACATCAAGTCATTACTAACTAAGGGGTAAGGAATAGTGACTGTCAACATATTCAAAAACATGGAAAGAAAAAGGAAAGAAGAGCTGAAAAGAAGACTTAGGGTAGTGCTATGCGAGCAAGCCTTGAGCAAGCAGGCGCGTCGTGATATATTAAAATTAATATATGATATATATGATATCATGACCTCTCAAATTTCTTTATTATTTTATTTTATCTAGTCTACAAGCATTCTGAAAACAATTTTAAGCTTACTTTTGTATTTAAAAAAATAAACAGTAAATTTGTGCTTTTCAAGTCTCATATCACAAAGTCCCTTTATTTCTTTATTTTCGAGTATTTCATGACATTTTGAGCAATTTTTTTTATACAGTATGTTGTAAAATTCAACAATAGTCGTCAACCCTATTATCAACTATCATCGAGTGACGTACGTAATAATTCTTCTAATTCCTTACTCTTCGGTTAAAGATACCTAAGATTACCAACAGGTCCTTCTCACCTTACGCATGTCAGTATCCCGGCCGGCGTATCTAGGTCACCCGGTCGCGACCTGGATGCGACCTGCCCCACGACCCACTTATGCCTTGGCCGAATTTCGGGATGCAACAATGGAATGAAGTGCGAATCTGAGGTTGCGTTGCATGCATAAGTGATTGAGGCTTTGACCACGTACCGACGTAACGAAAAGGGAAACAAATGACTATTTTATATAATACTTACGCCAGCGGGCCTATGATGGTTGCTTATATCGCGCGATAAATAAGTGATAAAGCATCCGTCACGATTTAAAATGAGAGTGTGAGTGACAGATGCTTTATCATTTATTTATCACGTGATAAACGCAACCATCAGGCTCGCAGGTCAGAGGACGCGATGGAGTGTCGCTTCACGTTAGTTACCTACGTGACCTAAATCTAACTATTATGAACTAACAGTTTTAAGTTTTTCTATTTGTAGTTTTGTAGTTCACAATTCCCTGGTTGGTTACTTTAATGATTTATTGGTATAATTATTAAATAAATATATATACAAAATTGTACGGCCAATTAGGCAGATCCGCCTTTCTTTCCTGATTCGTCGATGACAACCCCAAAGCGACAGGGACGTGCGAATGCCATACATTGACATTGATATCTTTTTTACAATGTCCATACAGTTTTTCTACAATTCAAATAATTCGAATAATTCACTTCAACGAGATCCCCAAAACACATCAAAAGAGACAAAATACCATCAAAGATTGATTAAGTACTTTAATTTACAGTTATAAAAAAATACAATAATAATGATAACTGAAATAACCTTCAGCAAGAGATAAAACTTCGAGTCAACATCAAAGTGCATCCCATCCAATAATAACATTATTGTTTACCTCCAGCTTTTCAGTATTTTTTTATTCGATTTGTAGAATTTATTATTGCACTTGTAAATTTACGGCGATATTTTGAACGTATGAAATAAAAAATCTCTTTGTTCGCGTTTTAGACGGACTTTAAATAACATTTTCTGTTTAATATTGTCGTAAATATTATCTTGGTTCATACTGGCATTATTTTATTTTACGAAGGCATTTAATTATTGGCATGATACAATCAACTTCATAAGATCATGATTACCTTTTCACTGGGGCTTGCAGAATCGGGAAATTCTATCATGGGAGTACCGGGAAATTCTTGGGAAATTTTAGTACAGCTGCCATACTAAATTTACTTTTCTGGCATCGCAAGCCCTACTTTTCACTGCAGTTGACTGCTTTCACACATTTAAAAAGTCACACTAGTACGCTTTACTGCGACAAAGTACCTAAACTAAGTATCACATCCGAACCTATCCCGCTAACATTTCACTATCCTTTAACTCAGTACGTTATAATCCATAACTTCAGCGCTAATAGGTGTTTAATATTCAGCTATTACAACGCTACGGTTATTTACCTACCGCGGGCGGAAAGTGAGCTATTTATAACTAGTTTGGTTATGTAAACAGCTATATGCGAGCTGATCAATAATTCCGTTTATTTTGCGTGGAGATGGGTCACTATGCCGTTGCTATGGCAATTAATTCGGCACTCCAGTGCCAGTATTTTAATAAATTGGATTATTTGAAATAGTCTATACCATTTTCGTTGATTTGTCTTAATGATAAAAGAGGTGTTTGACATTTTTGTCATGTTCATCAGTCGCCCAGTCGAAGTCAAGTTTTCATTATACCTACAATATCCAACGTATACCACTAGTGCTGTATTAACCCATAACAGAACACGCCAACGCTTCACACACAGACACATAATCATAGTACACTAACGAACACATACCTATACGTTCTTGTTACCCATCTTTTCGCATTTCCGTTCACTGCACCTTAATTTCCTTGTACGAATCTCTTCAAATGTTCAATACCGAAGAAAAGCTCAGCGAAGCATCGTAAGATATTGATATTCTAGAAATAATGGACATGAATTTCTCAAGAATAATGGAAAATCTGATATTTTAAAATGAATTTTAAAATGAAGAAGCTACTGAAATGTGCACTTGAAGGATTTCTCTTGTAAAAATATAACAATGTTCTTTTGCTAACGAGTGCTCTTTTGTTTTCGATTCGCAAATCATCTTTCATTACTTCTACTATAATGAATTATCTATTTATTAAATTATCAGTTAAGAAATAAGGCAAAAGGATATGAAGTGGACTAATCCTTGCCTTAAAACTATAAGCAGGTATTAAATTACACTGAGTAAAGTTTACAACTCCAATTAATTACCAGAGGTGGTTTTGAAAACGGGAAAAATTTAGTCATTTTTGTATTACTATAAATCAATTTCGATTGTCTTTTGTCTTCCTCGGGTTATTTAATCATCGACTCTTGTTTGTTATTTTCTTCTTGATTTTCGTATCTTTAGTTTCCCTCTACTACTGCTTTCCTTCAATTTTGTCCTCTATGGTCGGTTTTGAAGTAGGTAATTATATTAATTTTCTCATTCACTCTCTTTCTCAGTTGCCCTGGCTTCAGTTATACTATCAAAACCGTGTTATCCATGAGGTAACTGCTTATGGGCCCGAAGCTCATGATGGTTAACTACGCAGAAAAGTGTGGGGGTACCAAACTCATTGCTTATTGGTATGATTTCGTAGCCGACTCCACGCAGCAGCACCAGACAAGGTGTCGCGTTAATGTTGGAGCGACATAGCGATAGTGATAGTGGTTTACTTTTGTTAGAAGAGAAAGAGGACAATGATAACTCGTTCTTATGCTACAAATCAACATGAAAAGTCACGCGTTCTATGCTCAATTCACGTGTTGGTGCTCCAACAACGTCGGCGGTACTACTGATCAACGGTCAGGGGACAGTGTCGTCTGCCGCTCGCCAACATGTCGCTAACTTCTTGTCACTGTCTACGTGTGGTAATTTATAGAAATACATGGGAACCAGTAGTGTCGCTACGACACGTCATCTGCTGCTGCTGCCTGCGGTCAGGTCGAACTTATACTTGGCTTAATCCCTCGTCCTGTTTTTTTTATGTCATAGGGGACTAATGAGCAATCGGATCGCCTGATGGAAAGTGATTACCGTCGCTTATAGACACCAGCAACACAAGAGGAGTCACAAGTGCATTGCCGGCCTTTGAGGTGGGAGTACGCTCTTTTCTTGAAAGTTTGAAGGTCGTGGACTGCCAACTAGTATCTAAGTGGTGAGGATGAAAGGATTGTCTCGTAGATAAGCGGAAATATGCTATGAGTAGTGATATGTATTCTCAAAACTTGTGATTCGTAATCCAATATGTAACGTTTAAGGATATTTAAGAGGTGAGAGCTGGCTTGCAGCATGCATAACGCATGACGCCTCATCCGTATTCAAGGGTATGCGGCCCGGTTGCACGCTGGAACGTTCGAGAGTTTCGCAATGCATTCGATAATGTTTACCTGCACAATGTTTTCCCTTTCTTTAGAACAAAATGTTTTCGGAATTTATATGCAAACATACTGGCTGATTAAAATGTATTAGCAGTCTAGATCACAAGTTTTGTAGAGAGAATAATCGTTTGACAAGGTAGGTCATCTTAGTTTCGACACAATTTTGAAGAACCTGAGTCATGTCCTGAGTTAGTTATCTTCTCAGGAGGTAATTTTTATCATCATACCTTTATCGTCCAACCTTTCCTAAGCACTGTTTAAATAAGCAACAGAAAACTGCCCCTGAATCCTTGATTTTTAATACGAGTACTTACAATATTATCTGAGATCGGATAACTTGTACCTTTGATATCAAAGCACAAAGAAAAAATGAAATGTGTAACCTGGTGGAAGAGACTGAGAATCGAACCCGGTACCTCTGGATTACAGGTCCAACTTGTCAGCCTCTCCACCACCCAAACACCTGAATGCCTCTGTAATATTTCCTTATGCTTTTGTGTTGTTGTTTTGTGTGTTGATCTTTGCATTGTTTATTTGAAAGGCTTTTACACCTAAACTTGTGTCATTTTCTTATTTTCTGCGGTCACTGTATCGAACTAAATATATCCTAAAACTCGATTACTTCATTAAACATCTGTTACCAGTGTAACAAATGTAGCTCACTTATCGCTGAACGCTTAGACTTCTGCTATCTTGTAACCGCTAATTCTAACACATGTTGAGCATTAGAAAATCTTGTAACAAAAGGCGGCTATCTTTAAGGCAATTTGTAGGGTATTTTCTGCTCTGTGGTTGAGCAGTTGCTCAACCTTCCCATAATTGAAACCCTCACAAAAGCAGTTGCTTTTGCAAGGGAAGCGTTTGGCCTTGCACCTTTATTCGTTGCTATTTTTGTGATAACGTAGTGACAATACTGTGATTACATTATCCTCATTTAGAATCGCCGGAATGAATTAAAATAACTCAATAAAAAGTATTATATACTTGACTGAAGCGAATATTTAGGTGAAAATGGTATTTGTATGCGTACCAGTGGCGTGGCATCCATAGAACCCCTTTCCCACTGGCTTGAACACTTAAAAGCATTTAGGACTGTTCTCGATTCTTCTTAAAGAATAAACCTGCTCCATATTTCCCAGGGAAATCTTTGACGCAACGCTAGGTACTACCCTATATGAATGCTGTTTTATTATTGAATAGCTTAGTTTTTTCGTGGTGGTATTCAGCTACTTATGCTTGAAAAGCATCATATCAGACAGTTTTATTAGATCAAGTTCTTTTTTTACAATTGATCGTTATTTTTAAACTATTCCTATTTTCTAAATCCTTCGTCCCCCGACAATGCTCCAGGAACGTGTCTGTTTGCGACTTTCTATTCTACTTTGAACTCAAGCACTGCAGTATATTCTAGGTATACAAGTAATCCCCTTTGGAGCGTTGAGCTGCCCTGCACGAAGGTTGTTCATTTGTTACTGTTAGAATTAATAGAATTGTATTTCTATTAAGTTAAAACTGAACTGCTAGCGGTGTTATTGTTAGCGTGGGCATCCGAGGGCGAGCGAGAAAACAATCTACCAATAGCTATATCTCATTATCCATACACAGCTTTGGTCTAAATGAATTTATCGGAACGAGATACTTTACATAAGTATACAAATCGGTCGAAAAAGGCGTGCGACGGATTTATGCTAGGAATGTGTGTGTAAAATAAATAAGTAAATGCTTATTATCTAAGAAGAGTCTGCTGAGCATCTTCGCATCCCGAGATGCCACGACTGCGCGACCAGCGACGCGGTGAGCGGCTGAGCGAGAGGTCCTAGCGCGGCGGTCATACGAGTGAGCGAGACACACGTACCTAGGTACAGCGCTGCCGTTGCCGCTGTCGCGTAGTCATGGCATCTCCGTCAGATTCCTTGCACGCCGTGTAGCACAACTAGTATGCTTCGCTACTCTTGTCGCACGACATGACTTCAAAGGCGTCATCCGTCACGCTCTCACAGTACTGCATAGAAAGACTGTCACAGTTGTACTATTAGAAGTGTATATGTATGTATGTATGTAAACACATATTGTACACAAAAACAATTCACAAAACTTCAAAACAATAAACATGTACAAAGTCCAAGTTATCCCTATAAGGGCTCTCTTCCAGTTATCCTTTGAGCAAATGAGAAAATAATGGAAAGAAGAAGTGTTATTAGAAGGTCTGTGGTGGATCACATTTTTTTTTAATGTTCTCTTCACTTTGTTGGATAATCCGCCTTATATTTATTTTCACTCTTGGATTTTTTCACTCATACTAATGAATAATTTTTCTTTGTTTTAAGGTAAGCGTCAATTAATCACTTCACAGAGGAAATTCAAGGAAAACGAATTCAAGTAAGTACAAAGTCAAAAAAAGTATTAAGTAACAAAACAGTTTCGCGCCAAATAAACGCAACGCAACCCACCGCAATGCAGAAAGAAGCCTGCAATCCATTAAAGTGGTCCGTTTACATGTAAACAATACTCGAGTAAACAAGAAACATGCCAACATCAGAGAAATCGGTAGAAAGCTGTGGGTAACCGCTATCCCGCCCTCTTATTTAAACTAGGCAACTGACTACTTATTTACGAATACTCTTACAGTTCTTAATCTAGAAGCTGAAAGAGAACCTTGATGTGCCCAATTGAAGTTCAATTTGCAGTGCGTTTAGAATGCGAGTCATGAGTTTGTGGAAGTAACTGAGAGCACTTATCTCGTTATGGCTTTCCAATCCCTTGCCGACGTAATTATGCATGTTGCAATCAATATTATATCTTCTTAGTTTCGCCATGATTTATGAAAGATTAGCTGCGCGGTGCGGTGTTACCCACTCACCCAAGGGAACACTACTTTTATCGGGATAAAAAGTACCTAGCCTATGTGTTTATCCAGGGTGTCAGCTACTTTCATACCAAAATTTATCAAAATTGTTCCAGCCATTTGAGCGTGAAAAAGTTACAAAAATACACATAATCACAAAATTTCGCCTTTATAATGTTAGCGTGATTTGCCGAAACGTAGTATTCTAGACGTTTTAAGAACTCAGAATTTACGGTTCTATCTATCTATCTATCAGCCACAGACGTCCACTGCTGAACATAGGCCTCCCCCATGACTCGCCACAAAGTGCGATCCTGTGCAGACCGCATCCAATGATTCCCCGCTACCCTCACGAGGTCATCCGTCCATCTAGTCGGGGGCCGACCCACGCTGCGCTTTCCTATACGTGGTCGCCACTCTAGGACTTTGCTGCCCCAACGGCCGTCCGTTCTCCGGTTAATTTACGGTTAATTTATTCGATTCCTCATGAATATCATCCGATCTTCACCAACACTTTCTGGGTATGGGTCTCTAGCGAGTTCATAAATGAAGGAGTTCTGAAGTAACAAAATACTACTTTTGGAAGACGGTTGAAAACAAAGCCAAGGGCGCTGTCTATGATTATCGATTACCAATATGTATCTCGATACCCTAGACATGCGATCATTATTAAAATGAGTATAAACCCGTCAGGGTGGTGTATGTAGTGCCGATGCCGCATAAAATACAACAAAATGCACATTGTCAACTAAAGAAAAATATTATAATTCGCACTAATTGTCCACACCGGGACTCGAACCTTACAGTGCATAACCTAAAGTACAGTAAGCGAATGCGGTCTCTCATTGAACTTACCTACGAGTACTGTATTTTAGGTTTTGCACTTTTTAGAACTCCGTACCTACCTTCGGATTGCGATCCAACGTCCACCTCTTAAAAATATCGCGTAGTCGCGAGGTCAACCACATTTGGAAAAAGAAGAATCTACAAAAAAAATGCAAAACAACGGGCTAAACTACATACGTAGCCTCTTCCTTAGCTGAGGGGATAAAATATTGTCTTCCCTAGATGGCGCATTGTTGCATTTTTCGAATAAGTTAGGTACGTTACATTGTAATTCTCGTACATATATCACATTGTATCGAAGGTTGACGCTAATTAAGCGTAAAATACGTTATTATCTGAAGACTAATTACCAGCCGACCATTGTGGATCGGTTGCGCTCCGTCGCGCCGACAGAGGGCGCGACCGGCGACACAATGGCGGCGGATGTAGTAATGTTTATGTTGCTAAATAGGGTTGGCACTTGCACTCTTGCTCTACGTATGTCAACGTGGGTACTAACACGGTTTAACGCCTTTAGAATGCAACTATTTACGTGTGTACAAACTGTGGTACAGAACAGATGACAAAATACAAGTATTTACAATCCGCGATTTTTCTTGGTAGTGAAGTTTCCTCGTAATTCTGAATGAACTTGGATGTTCTGTCCAATAGAACATTTGTGTTGCTTAATAGGGTTGTCACTTGCACTTATGTTTTGCATATGTTAACGTGGATACTATACGGTTTGACACCTTTGGAATGCAATTCCGTTTAGACTGTGGTACAGATGACAACGTACAAGTACTGTCAGCGGTTTTTCTCTGTAGTGGAATTAGCTCGTAGTATCCTCGTTATTCTGAATGGATTTGTAGGTTCTGTCCACTGGAACATTTGTGTTGCTTAATAGGGTGGTCACCTGCACTCCTGCTCTGCATACTCAACGTGGGTACTAAACGGTTTGACGCGTTCGGAATGCAACCACGCACAACCTGTGGTACAGATGACAACATACAATTACTGTCAGCGATTTTTCTCGGCAGCGGAATTTGCTTGTAGGTCGTATTTCTGAATGGACTTGTAGGGTCTGTCCAGTAGAGCATTTGTGTTGCTTAATAGGGCTGTTACTCGCACTCCTGCTTTGCATACTTACTCAACGTAGGTACTAAATAAATTGATTGAGTCCTTTTAGAACACAGCGGTTGCTGTGATGTCATAATTTGTGTCTACAAGTGAGTGAGCACCTAGTTTGTATAGGAATAAAAGGATATGGAGGTTATGTCCTGCCCACCATTCGTAGAAGAACAGTTTTTTTTTTATATTTTCCTAATCGACGGCGACATCTTTCCAAACCACGCTTTCTTCCACGACATACAACCTTTGGTATCCTCCAGGCCTAGGATGATTGTGTTAATCACTTTTAACAGGTGGTAAATGAGTAAAAAAACATCCGTCACATTTTGACAAGTAAGTACGTAAGTGCGAGAGAGACCGATGCTTAGTCATGTATTTATCGAGTGATAAACGCGAGTATCATAGGCCCGCTGGAGAGGACCTATAGAGTCGAGTTATACGGCAAATTTTAGAATAGCAGTCCCGGAAACAGCTACAAAATTTTCCCGGCACTGCACACCCTATCGGACATGCCAGTACTTTAGGCGGCAAGCGGCGTGGCGAGCGGTCGAACGAGAGATCGAGTGAACGAGACAAACGTACCGTCTCCACGTCGCCACGTCGCTCGCCGCTAAGACCGAAGTCTTGGACCACTGCAGCGCCATGCACGTTTTCCCAATCATTGTTCACGGACCTTTTTGAAGCATTAATTGACTACGTAACGAATATTTTAAAGATCTCCCTCTGAACGGGTTACATAATTAATATTGGCACGTTCCATAAAGTAGATCTTTCGGACAAAATGTCCATTAGCCACATGGAATTTAGACCCAGCTCTTTATGATTGTCAAACTGTCCACAACGATTTGCCATTGTCATTGCGTTAGCCCGCATTAGTACCTATTATTTGTGTAATTTAGTCCACTAATAAGTGTAGCTATGCCACGCCGTCCGACAGTCGATGAGTAACTGTCCCAATGAGATCACTTTCAAACGCTGCTAATTTCATACTGGCAACAATACAGGGTCGTTACTCTTTATGCTTGTGCTAGCGTCTTAATTGCCAGCCAGAAAACAAACGGTTATGAAACTACAATTTCAAGGTACAATACATATTTACTATACCCAGAACTTTAATCCCAATATTCCACAACCGATTAAGAAGACGCACGGCTAAATAAAAATTAGGCAAGTGCGAGCCCGACTCGCGCATGAAGGGTTCCGTACCTATACATATATATAATCTATAACAAGTTTGTTGTATGGGAGCCCCCCTTAAATATTTATTTTATATTATTTTTAGTATTTTGTTGTTATAGCGGCAATAGAAATACATCATCTGAAAATTTCAACTGTCTAGCTATCACCGTTGTTGAGATACAGCCTGGTGACAGACGGACGGACGGACGGATGGACGGACGGACAGCGAAGTCTCAGTAATAGGGTCCCGTTTTTACCCTTTGGGTACGGAACCCTAAAAAGTAAGTTTAACAAAAATGTTGTATTTAAAACCTGTATAAGTCATTAAAAAAACCGGTTAGGTTTATAAACAAAATCAAAACCGATTTCACTAAACAGCGTCCACGTGTTTGTTATCAGCACAACACACTACTAGAGCCATCTGTGGAGTTATCGTGGAACTCGCTATGGCGGCCGCGTCATCGTCGTGCCGACATTGACCGATAGATGGGGCTACTAGTACACGCAACGCGAGTGACGCGCGGTGTAAACGAACGTTCTTGACTGCGCTACTTCGAGTTCATGACACAACAGACGAACTCACGCCTAGTAACGTAACACAACATCGAATGCCTAGGTAAACAAACCATTTTATACGATTTTCCTGAACGTCACGCTATATTCGTTAATGACATCATCATTCCCACAACAGTACATTAACCTGTACACATTTGAGGTGTTTAGTGTCATTATCGCTGACCTTGATTTATTACACTTGCAATTATTAATCGAACAATATTTACGTATACATTGAAAACAAGTGTTTCCATTACACACGGCATTACAATCGCGCCAAACTTTTCTTTCCAGCGTTCAAAACATTCGTTTGTTGATGTTGATGCCAGTATCGCGCAACAGATGGCGTTAACGACATCGTAAAATCAAATTAGATCGGAAACTCGGCTTTTGACTTTTACAAGATCAACACACCATTTTGTCGTGATTTAGGATTGTTTTTGCTCTATGCAAATTTGTATTTCGCATTGTTTTTGTGCAAATTTTAATTGAAAACCTGCGTGATATTATTGCAAATAATAATAACTCAAAACAATTTTTTTTGCGTCGATTAAACCGAATAATACCTACGTCAAATTATGTTGAACGCATTTAATTTTATTTATGAACGTTCCGATTTAAAAAATAAATCCAATACCTACTCGAATGCACTTGAAGTGTCCTCCGCTCGTAAAAAACAAACATCGTAATGTACAACGTGTAGTTTGGAATGTTTATATTCTTGGTCACTATAAACCAGTGGTACCCAACCTTTTCTTGACCAGGGACCACTTTTATTTCTTTGTAAACGTAGTCCTCTTTGGCGGATTTGAAATCTTTTGCGGACCATATTTTGACTGCGGACCACTAGTTGGAAACCACTGCTAAAAACCGAAGGACGAAGGTCTAAACTCGACTTAGTACTGTATTTTATTTGGTGGATATTTCGGCCTTTTTAGCCTAATGGCCGCACCGAGGTAAGGCTATCGGGCTTATGCAAATTAAATCTACGTTCCTAATAAATTGCTAAACGGGTTTTGTACAGTCGGGTCACACACGAATTAAGGTGTTATTTAATAAAAGCTTTACTAACTAATTTGGAAGTTAAGGTCGGTGGGGAATAAATTTAAATAGCAAAAGCGATCAGTCTCTGCTTAATCTATTTATGCTTAGAGGGAATGCAAACCCGGTTATTTTGTCATAGTAAAACCGGTTATAACCGGTTATTTATATAGTAAAGTATTCGGGTTTGCATTCCTTATGCTTAGGTAAGAGTGAACTATATGATCAGGTGTTTATGAATGTTAAAGCACGTGTTACGTGACGATAAATGATATGCTATGTCATGTTATGGTTGTGTTGAATGCTAGGGCTGCCGATACCGGGTTTTTTAAACATAGACGACGCGGAACATACAAAGATACAAAGGCGACGCGGTTGGCGCAGTGGTTAAGCAACCGCCTACTGAGCCAACGGTCCTGGGTTCGAATCCCGGCAAGGGCAAATATTTGTGTGATGAACTCGAATATGTGTGCCTGGGTCGTAGATGTTATATGTATTTTTCTATATAAGTATGTTCATCGTCATCTAGTGTCCATAACACAAGCCTATTAGAGCTTACTCTGGGACTAGATTTGTGTGAGGTTGTCCGATATTTATTTATTTTATTTATAAAGATCCAGGGATTGAAAGCCCTATTGAATACTTTTAGGTAGGTACATCAGTTGTAAAACGGAACATTTTCATGCATGTCTAAGACTACCTACCTTTCCCACCTAGGATGCTCTTTTGGTCCTAAGAGCATGCATCTAAGTAATACAATTAATACCCTATACTAACTTGAAAAACTGGTCAAGTGCGAGTCGGACTCGCGCACCGAGGGTTCCGTACAAACACTTTCCATCCTTAAGTGGTTAAGTTAAGTTTGCACCTGGTATGTATAGCGCTCCATACAAATGAGTGCAAAGTTAACGCAACCAACCCCGTTTGTTGTATGGGAGCCCCCCTTAAATATTTATTTCATTTTATTTTTAGTATTTGTTGTTAAAGCGGCAATAGAAATACATCATCTGTGAAAATTTCAACTGTCTAGCTATCACCGTTCTTGAGATGCAGCCTGGGGACAGACGGACGGACGGACGGACGGACGGACGGACAGCGAAGTCTCAGTAATAGGGTCCCGTTTTTACCCATTGGGTAGGGAACCCTAAAACTAGGACAAAACCTTCAAATCAAAAACTTTTCATTGTGACTGTCCATTAGCATAAAACGCATATACCTACTTATTATTTTAATCGGATGACAAAAAGAGAAGATCCCAAATTGCCGTGATTTTTATTTACACGGAGACCGACACAATTAATTATTTCTGTTCGTTTGCCCATCAATTTGGTATTTGATTGGACACAGAACAGCGTGATCCTAATAAATAAGTACATACTGTTTTTATTCTTAAAGTTTAATTCGTTCCAGTCGTATCAGTAATGTACAAATGAATATGTTTTTTTAAAAAAAGTAAGTTGGCTAAATGGGGGCTATAATTCAATATGTAACATTATCTATTGATAATATTTTTATATTCATGTGTCTTTGAACGGATACAGATAGTTAAATGTACGTAAGTTACTTTTTATCCAACTAGGGCTAGAGGAAGGCAAAAATGAGGGTATCGAGTTTCCTTCTGTCATATACTTGACATCGTTTCGTAGCCACGTCTGTTTTGATTCCTTACATATGAAAACCATGAATTAATTTATTTATAGAATACCTTCCTTGCGCAAACGAAGTTGAAGGCGCCTTTCAAGTCTATCGATAAGATTGTTGTTAAAATCCAATGATACAACTGCCATTTCACCTGCTTCCTATACCTATTGAATTACTATGACCGAGAAATCAAAGATATAAATAACTTTGATTGCTTCATACAAACAGGATAATATATATAATATAAAACGTCTCAAGAACCTAAAAACTTGTAAATTTAGAGCCGTTCCGCAAAAAACGGCTTTAGTCGAGTTATTTAGTATCAAGGCATTTGGTTCGTTTTATCGCTAAATTATCAAGGTGCAAGAAAATCTTGCTACACACCTGTCTATTGAATAAAGTTTGTTTTGTTTTTCTTTCATATAATAGTCGGTTTCCGTGCTAGGGACAGGATGGGATTAAAGGTGCGTTCTGCCATTTTAAGTCAAAACATTTATTTATTTATTTATTATTGTTGTTTATTAATTAAAGTATACAACTTAAATATATACAGTTCCCTGCAAAACTGTTTGTACAGTTTGTCTGCAGGTGTGAGTCTCTATATAATAATTTCAATAAAGTTTATTTACTGCTAAACATTTGAGTGACACTTTGAATACACAACTTTGTCATTCAAGTGTCAGTAACAGATGCTTTTTTAAGCATTTTTTAAATTTGGACTTATTTGGCTCATGTCGGATATTCTCGGGCAAACTATTGAGTATGTAGGGAATTCTTTTGCTCAATGTTCTATCTCCATAGTAGTTCCTGACCCTTGGCACCTCAAATTTGCCCGCTGATACCGACCTTGTTCCTATAACTATGAAACTCATATTATCTAAGTATGTTATTTATATGCTGCTATGAAATTTAATGTTTGCTAGAGCGCTAGCTGTCGAATGGATTTAGAGGAAAATTGTCACGCATACAGATCAGATCATGAATCAAAGCACAGCATACTTAATCTCCACTAACGTGCGCGAAACTCTGAATTAATACCATTATAGTTTATAATAATACAAATATAACGTCTCTAATGACTTTATTGTATGAGACAATCCCCAATAGCTTTGATACTTGCGGACTGTGGGCCTTTATGTACATATATTTATGAGTATAATAAGCATAAATATACCTACAGAGATGTATGCAAATTGATGAATGCGATATTTAATGGACATGCGCCCCGTGGAGTCACATAAAGATTTTCCTTGCTGCCATAATGTAATTATCTAGTTCTAAGTGTATGTTGAAGGTTGGAACACTCAATTATACTAGAATTTTCCTTAAAAATATAGAAAAAACACACAATTTTTGTCTTGTTAGCATGTAAACGGGCTTTATATTACGTCGGTTCTTGTCCTACCACTTATTATGGGAGTACGAAATATATTGAGCCTTTTCTTTTTTATTATTTAGACTTGAGCTGTATGTGTTTCCCACTGTCGGGGACAGCCTTCTTTCTCGCCAGTCATCTCGGTGAAAAGCAAGTCTCAAGGGTCTAGTTTTCCATTTTAATATAAGTATTTTCGGCATGATTCTAGTTATGAATGAATATTCTATTCTCGTAGTCTCCCAGTACGACTTAATTGTAGCTGTTGTCGTTTTTTTATGTAAAAAGAATACAGTTATTAATATGTCTAGACTCTTAAATAAGCACTATTATGGATAGGTTCGTACCTATTCGGCAGTTCAAGGTCTTATTCGTATTAAAACAAAAACGAAAAACGTGCTATTAGAAGGCATATATTTAGTTATAATTTCAAATGCCAACATTTATTTTAATGTTATGGTTTGAATCGGTTGTTCTATTGATTTGTTCTATTATGATGCTAATAGTGTTATTGTTTTAATTATGCATTTAAATGACTTCCTCTTATTAAAGCCTCTTAAAATGGTCGCGATCCTTCGTTAGATATAAATTCGTTGTGATTTCGGATAAGGAATAACATATATCCCTGGCTGGTAATATTTTATCTGTCCCAGATGGTTATTATCCAATCTCGGAATCATTTGTTTCAATTTATCAACCACTCCAAGTTCAAGAAAGCAATCAAAATAATAAATTGCCCATTGCACCCTGTTATTTGAGAAAATTGCCATGGTACTAATTACTCAATTCATTGGCTTGAAAGACGTTTGCTACGATGCAAAACCTAGTAAGTGCTGCTACATTGCTTCTCGCAGTTGTCTTTACTATTTTCATCATCATTGGCCTTTTACATATATAGGTATAACAGAAAAGAGACGGAGGTAGACTTTGTGCGATGGTGTGGTTGCACATAATGAAGCATGGTTTGCTTCTCTTTCCCACAAGCGCAACCGGAGACCAGCGTGCAGCTCTTCCCCCTTCATCGATAGGTGCAACATTTATTTGTTATAAAAAATTTGTTTGTTATTTGTTATAACTAGCTGTGCTTCGCTAGCGTGGAATGTCTCTCTTGAGAAACAGTGTTGATATTTAGCAGTTTAAAAATCTCAAGGCTTTTGAGTAAACTCATGTCACAACATATAAATTACAGCGCCATCTGTTATTCTATCTGGGTACTCGATAGTCTTAGCACATGTTTGAAAAAAGTTTGCACCTCCTTCCTGAGTAGCGCCATAAGACTCCTATTCACTCCGCTCTCCCGCATCACAGGGGACGAATCTGACTTCCCTCCACATCTCAAAATAATCACCGAGGAATACTCTATCTGTGGTAGAAATTTCATGTTGGTAACCCGATGCGCACAATTATGTTAGAAAACAGCGGACTAACAACTCTACTACTGGGATTTTCTCGCCAGATTAATGAAGTTTTTATCAAAATCCTTTCAGCCGTTTTCACGTGATCGCGGTCAAATAAACAGACAAACAGATATAAACAGACAAAAATTCTTAAAATTGTTGGAACGTGTTCTGTTATCGATTCTAAGTATAATCCAAGAAAATTAGATTGCAATATATGGAAAATTTGGCAAAATGAAAGGACAACTTTTATCTATCAGGATATGTAGGTTATAGAGCCAAGTTTAATTTTATCTACTCTCCCCCCCTCTCAGGGGTGAGCGTCACCCCCCCGCGCCCTCGAATGTGTCCCGGAGCGCGGTATTTTCCACTTTAGAAGAAAACCGTGTACGATACATACAAAGTGTATAAAAACGAAATAATCCTGAATAAATTTACTATAAACCTTTCATACATACGAAAGCGATAGCACTTATACAATCAGCGCAATCTGTTACCAAATACTAACGTTTTTAATTATTGATCTTTTTTTTCTGCTAAAAGGTTAGTTATCTCAAAAACTGCACACTTCTCGGCCAAAATATGTATGACAAAAGTAAAGAATGGACAATGTTCTTTCTAAAAATGTATAATTTATTTCTGTTACTCTTTAATTTACCGTTGCAATGCTATTTTTAAAATTTAAGTCATTTGGCCATTATGCGAAATATAAATATGCGTACTAGTTAAACGGTGTTACTTGCGATACCATAGACTTCTTATATGTTTTTCTGTAATCTACAAGTATTGAACTATATTCTGTATTTTTTTTTTTTTTTAGCCTCACTATTTTAGGAAATAAGGGGTGTGTGGGGAAATCGTCAAGTTTTGCTCATTTTCGTAAATAACTTCAAAACCGTTTAATTTAGAATTATATAATACATATATTTGAGATGTTCATAATGTACCCTTTCATTTGATATGTCACACGATATACTATGCCATTTTTTTTTATTTTGCCCCCTAAACTGGCCCTCATGTCAAAATTTATTTATTTGCGTTACGTTACACGTCCATGTTTGGGTCATCAATTTACATACGTGTACAAAATTTCAACTCAATCGGTCCAGTAGTTTCGGAGCAAATTGGCTATGACCGACGGACGGACTGACACAGACACACGAGGGATCCTACTATAATCATAGCGAATTTTCTCCGAAACTACTGGACCGATTGAGTTGAAATTTAGTACACGTATGTAAATTGATGACCCAAATATGGAAATGTAACGTAACGTAAAGTAAATCAAGTAATTTGAAACATGGGGGCCAGATTTGAGGGGTAAATTAGAAAAAAAAATAGCAAAGTATATCGTGTGACATATCAAATGAAAGAGTACATTATGAATATCTCAAATATATATATTTAATAATTCAAAATTAAACGGTTTTGAAGTTATTTACGAAAACGAGCAAAACTTGACGATTTCCCCACACACCCCTTATTTCCGTAAATAGTAAGTCTAAAAAAAAAAAAAAAAAAACAGGATATAGTTCAATATTTGTAGATTACAGAAAAACATATAAGAAGTCTATGGTATTGCAAGTAACACCGTTTAACTAGTACGAATATTTATATTTCGCATAATGGCCAAATGACTTAAATTTTAAAAATAGCATTGCAACGGTAAATTAAAGAGTAACAGAAATAAATTATACATTTTTAGAAAGAACATTGTCCATTCTTTACTTTTGTCATACATATTTTGGCCGAGAAGTGTGCAGTTTTTGAGATAACTAACCTTTTAGCAGAAAAAAAAGATCAATAATTAAAAACGTTAGTATTTGGTAACAGATTGCGCTGATTGTATAAGTGCTATCGCTTTTGTATGTATGAAAGGTTTATAGTAAATTTATTCAGGATTATTTCGTTTTTATACACTTTGTATGTATCGTACACGGTTTTCTTCTAAAGTGGAAAATACCGCGCTCCGGGACACATTCGAGGGCGCGGGGGGGTGACGCTCACCCCTGAGAGGGGGGGAGAGTAGATAAAATTAAACTTGGCTCTATAACCTACATATCCTGATAGATAAAAGTTGTCTTTTCATTTTGCCAAATTTTCAGCTAATCTTACTGAATTAGTAGGGTATCCCCCGCCAACTTATTTTCGAATATCTTCCATGTACAGACTTTCGACCAGCTTAGGCTTTATTATATGTATAGATTATGCGGCCGTGGCTGTCGCTCTCGTATCGGGCTATCCAGGCATCTTCGTAAATGCCACACTTTATTAGACGCTGTTTAACTCTTCTGTTATATAAAGTTATACCAATGAAATTTTCGTTCTTACTAAATGTAGATAACTGAAATATTTTGTGGTCCTTGAAAGGGAAAATATTGTTTTTATTATTCATTCGTCATTTCATTATACTCGTAATCATCAGTTATAAACGGCTGAACCGATTTTTAGGTAAGGATACTTTCCTTTTAAGCCATTTTGGTGGGAAAATGCTAGTTACTACACTAAAAATACATTGAACGCAGCAGTTTCCATAGGTAAAAAGAAAAGATATATAAGTATGATAATTTACATACAAAATCGGGCATACAGCAGATTACAAATGTCATTTACTTGGTTCTGTTTGCCGCATGGAGTTCCTTATTGAAGCAATTCCTTCAATTAGAGATCGACGGATAGCGCCGTGTAATTTGTGAGCGAACGTTAATCACCATGTCCAGTGAGATCACTCGCATGGAGACATACTCACAAGGGCGACGCCACGGGGCGCACCACGTCTGTGGACGGAGACTTGTCAACAGACTTAAAAAAAGAGGTTTTCAGATCTACTGAATTATTTTACGTGAGTTTTACCTTCTTTTCCTTTTTGTTTGTATATTCCCCCAATTATGAATCGATTTTGATGGCTGGTTTTTTGTTTGGTAGATCAAATTTTACCAAAATTGATTTAGCGCTTTTTGAAAAATCAACAATATACAAAATATATACCCATTGCGCTCATTGAAGTCGGTTTTTTTTTGTGAAATAGCGAGTATATCTTCACAATTCTCTACTTCACGCGCCACTTCGTCTCCAACTGTGTCCGTGAACTTGTACCTAAATTCTGTAACTTACTATAATATACCATTGATTGACTATCGAAAATCAATTATGCAGACTTTATAGTATCATTTCGTATCTTCTTACGACAAGTCTTATAAATGTTAAACGATTCAAAGATCCTATTTGGCATAAAATAGCAATGCCATAATGAATAGTGTCAGTTACAAAATGATATTTGATTAATAAGGTTGTAACCACTGCTAAATATGTTTTATTGAACCTCATACACTTACGTGACTGATTTACTGTATTTTAATTAGGTATAGTCCATAAATGAACTGCCAGACAAGATGTGTCAACTTATTGGAACTTCCGCGCTACATACCTAATGAATTTACGAAATATTAGACTGACCCATAATACAAAAATCTAAGCCGTTTCTAGAACTTACGATTACATCTTAGAATGATATCATCGCAAGACATCATTAGCTCGCCAACAAACTGTTTCACAGTTTGCCGCACTTTAAACATAGTGTAAAGTATGTGCTAATATTGATGAATAAATTAAAAAAAAAAAAGCTGTCGATGCCGCTAATGTCCGAGACGCGAGACACCCACATCATTGAAGCTCCGTCATATAACATATATCATACAATCATAAGTAATCACTTGATAAGCAATTACTGGGTTTCATGACTATGACTAATTTGAACCCCTTCGGGACTCTGTGATTAATATTTGAATAGCAAACAATATGGGCGGCGACGTACAAGCAGATCGTGACGTGACAGGAATGGCGGGACGATTTGGATGCATTCTTAGAAGACTGGCCGGAAGAAATAGGAAGTTGTGGACATTTCACCGAGAGGCTTTTGCCTAGCAAAAAAAAAATAGCAGCAACTCGTCTGTGAACTGGTGGCGTAAATAGGGTGGTGCGAGTAGTGCAAAGATGTGACAAGATAAAAAAAACAAGGGTGCAGTCCAATCATGCAATGTCTGCAATGCGACACATTAAGCTACCTATACGTTATCAACTTATCACTACATAGTATAAAACAAAATCGCTTCCTGATATCTGTCCGTCTGTCTGTCTGTCCCTATGTATGTTTAAATCCTTAAAACTACGCATCGAATTTTGATGCGTTTTTTTAATAGATAGAGTGATTCAAGAGAAAGGTTTATAATTATGTATAATACATGCATAATTTATCAGTCCGTGCGAAGCCGGGCGGGTCGCTAGTACCAGTATAAAACGGAAAATCCCTTATGATATTGTACCAAAACGTTGCTTGTTAGTAGGTATGCTTTTAATATAGATACACTAAATACTACCATTGATATTTATGTTCGTTATACCTATTAAGATTTAAGAGTGAATCAGGAATGTCGTCAATAACGTCAATACACCAATGAATGTCGAATTCGCCTAATTCTTTAGATTCCTTTACCAGTTATTTTTTCTTCCAGACCTCTTAAAACGATTAGGTAAACTACTAAGTAAACGCCTAAATACACTATTTACTGGTGCATTAGACTTTCGAGTGACAGGTAACATAATTCAGCAACCACCGACTTCAATAATATTATAATATACAACGTGGGCCCTGCAACATAAGCAAAAAATTAAAACATTGATTTTACTCGTTAAACTGAACAACATTTGTTAAGCAACTTTTAAAAAAAGAACAGTTTTCAAAATTTTATTATTTCAAACAAAGTAAATAGTATTTTCAATGTATGTCGTCCAACGTTGACATTCCCTGAGCATTGACATAGCTGTCACTCTACTAATATCGGACATTTCGCAATACATTGCTTCTTTGTCTAAACTTTATTCTACAAAATGTCATTTAATACACGTTATTTTCAGAAGTTGCTTAACAAATGTTGTTTAGTTTCAAGGGACGAATCTATGTTTTAATTTATTGCTCCTGTTACAGGGCCCACCCTTTATGTATTTAAATTAATAGAATCAGGTGACTGTTAATTTATGCGGGCAGTTGTTTTCGTCAAATTCTTAGCCGCCAAAGAAGCATTGTTTTGCCGCAATATGTCTGAACTCGTCAAAAGGGAATGAATAACTGGACTTATTTATGCAAAAGAGAACCAACCCACATTCAACGTTTGTACTCTATGCTATAGTTACAGGGTTCAATGTAAACGGTTTTGATATGTGGACAGGTTCCCTTTTGCATAAATACGTCCAAGTTAGAATCGAATCAAGTGGATAGTGGTGTTGCCGCCCAAATCAATAACCAGGTGCGGTTAGTAATATTCCGTGCAGGCGGAATACAGACTTTCGTGGTTTTCCACTTCGTTAATATCATTTCATATTCAAATGTATCAGAATATAAATAAATATGAATAAAAAAATATCTACAAAAAAGAAAAAAACTGGTAGACCGACATGTATTTTGACAAACAAAAGAACGTTCAAGAAAGAAGAAAAAAATTATTGAATTCAAAAATAGAACAACATTGGTGCTTCATTTGTTTTCATTTGTATTTAAATACGTCGATGAATATTGATCGGTGGCGATCGGTCAGTGGCAAATTAAAATTAATTTAAAATTAAATTTGACGTTTCTTACTTACCTATTTAAATTCGATACATTTTTAAACAGGTCATATACATTACATTGTTGACTGTTAATTGTATTAAATAAAATAAGTTGATCAGAATGTATGTAGGTTTACCGAATAAATGAAAGGAAAAAACGACTATCTGCGGACTCATATTTTCAAAATCCGCCTTTTCTATTTATTGCGTAAATAGAAAAGGCGGCTTTTTACTATGGCTACTAGATAACGATGTAATAATAACTACATATTTTAATATCGATTTTGACGTTTGAAGTAACTAATAAATAGCAAATCCTCCAATACGCAACTGACCAACATAACGATCAAGTGCGTCATAAATAAAAAATAATAAAACCGATATAACCCTAACAATAGCCTTTTGTTGCGTTGATATTATGGCTTAAGCTATAATGGAATGGCATATGCGTCGGACAGGTTGTATTTTGCAAGCTCTAGGTTGCGCAAACTCTTTCTTTTCAACTTATATTCTCTGCCAACAAAGGACTTGCAGATTCTGTGAAAATATTTTCATATCAAGTTTTTTGTATCGGTTTATTTCTCTAAAAATAAAAGTTACCATCTACAACAGAAGTACATTAACGATCGATAAACTTCTTCTTTTCAACCGACTTTAAAAAGCGGTAGGTTATCGATTCTCGTGTATTTTTTTATGTTTGTTAGGTACCTTAGATCCGTTTTTAGAAAAAAAAAGAGTCGGCAAAAAAATAAAATCAAACACTAGAGATTGGGCCCGAATAGTGTCTATCATCCTATGAAGCAGACATTTGACGTATTTATTATCAGGGGTCGGACTTTCTTTCGCACGGTAGGACTAATGGAGAACTAATATGGAGCCGTTATTGACATTAAAATACAATTCATACTCATACTTATACTCATTCATCTATTTCATTCCAAACTGCCTTTGTGGTTGTTATGGTTAACATTCCCAAGCATTAAATGACTAAAATTATGAATAAAATATTTTTTTTTACAATATTTCAAACTCCTAATTTAACTAAATTTATTGTCAATATCATGAAATTTCTAGTCATAAATGGATATTCATCATATAGAACCCAATTTACTCCAGAAAACATGGATAAAGTTGCAAATATTTACGTATTTTATGGTGGCAAAAAAAACAATGCCTACACAAATCAGGTCTTTGTATATTCTTATGACTTTGTTCTTGACTATAAAATTAAAATTGCGAATGAAATACACCTATGAGTATGAATAGTATTTTAATGTGAATATCGGCTCCATTAGGTCTCCATTAGTCCTACCGTGCGAAGGAAAGTCCGACCCCTGTTTATTATATATACATAATTATATAATATAGGTCTTATATTACATATAATGTAAATATATGTATCATTGTATTTATGGCAGTTATGTTACATATATATGTATATTATAATATACATGTATGTGGGATATGAATGCGAAACGGAACGTCAGATGATGCATAAAAAAAAAAGTGTGCGAGCGAGAGAGAGAACGGACGAATGTAGATGGGTGCACGCGCTTCTTGTAATTATTCTAAAAACCGTGTGAATATTGAATAAAAATTGTGCAGTGTACTTTCTGCGGTTTAATTTTGAAAATCCCGGCCCTACATCACCTTCACTTGTATCTTAGACCCTCTCCGAACGATTAATTTTCTACTCTGCACCCCCTTGAAGGGTCTCTGTTTGGCCCTATGGTTGACTGGTAGAGAATGCCATTAGGCATTAAGTTCGTCATTTGCATTGACTTTTGTCTTGTGCAATAGAGTTTAAATAAATAAATAAATATATGTACGTACTTACTTATTTCAACCATTTTGAAAAATGTTCGCGAACCTCACGAGCCACTTTTTATTCAGTGAAACATATCTAAATTTTTATGAATAAAACCGGAAGTACAAACAAGCTCATCTGACCTCCAAGACTTCCGGTCTAGTCCAAACCGCTTTGATCTGCCTTACATGGGCACCATACCGTCACGTGAGACCAAAATAAAACAGCCATAAAATGAAACATTAAATTTAATGTCGCATTAACTACAGAAACTACGAGGAACTGCGCAACGTAGACACGTAGGCTTGAGGACATTAGTCAAGTGTGACCACAAAATTAAACACTAGAAAAGATAATTTTATTAAAATCATCTTAATAATTATAAAAACAGTTTAAATTTACGTAAAAATTGTCAGGAACGGCCCATCGGCTTACTGCGCGGGCGCTAAAAGTGGCGAATAGAGCGAAAACCAGTGCAGTAGGCCGTGAGTGGTGTAGCAGCACGGATAGCTGTCCCCGATGAAGAGCTCCATAAACCACTAAAGACGATCTCTTTAGATCTTTACAAAAGCCGCCTAGAAACTAAACTTTATTGGTTGTTCGTGAATAATGCACCAGAATTGATAACCCCGGCGACGCGCCGACCTTGCGGTGCGGCGTGCGACTGACATGGAACGCGCGCCAAATTATCCCAAAAAAAGCGGAAGGCGAACAGCCTTACGGACATGCCACCAATTTCGGTCCAGCCATGACTTTCGTCAGCGGCAGCGGCGGCGGTGAGCGATACGTGTATCTCGCTTACTCATATGGTTGCCGCGCTAGGATCTCTCGCTCTACCGCTCGTCGCACCGCTTGCCGCCCATGTCAGCCGTTTTATGCAGCTGAGCAATCGTCGCATTTTACAGAACAACCAATTAAATACACTTCTAGTTCTCAAGCGGCTTTCGCGAAGGTCAAAGGGAAGGACCCTCGGTAATGTTTGTTGTCCCCAGCAATCCTGTGCACCTATTTACGCTTTACATTCATTACTATAATTTCCATGTTGAATATATGCATACCTACTTCCATGTCCATCCAATTTAAAAACCAACGCGCCGACAAGCGTAAAAAATGTCAAGTGATCTTATGAATGTATGTAGGCCGCGACAGTATAGGTCACTGTTTTCTCACGTAGCAAAAACAGGAAAAGTTCAGAGAGCAAGTCATAACCATAATCATAACCTGACGGCGACTTTATCTTCGGCATCAAACGCTTCAATGACCGTCAGCATCACATCATTAAGACTAAAATGACTTTGTGGATATACCATTTTGTCGGTATATTTCCAAGACAGTTCTACTTGCGTCAAGTGTTTGTTTCTAGAAGTTTGCATGGCTTGTAAATTTTTGTTAAAAACTTGCATCTAATCTGATTCTGGAAATATTGTAAACTCAAAAATATAGCCTTAATTTTTGTTTTTTCTTTTAATAAAAAAAATTGTTGAAATTAAATTCATATTACTTAAGGTCGATTGAAAAAACCCTTGTAGACTGAATTTGTAATTAGGGAATACAAACCCGGCTATTTTACCATACCAATAACCGGCTATAACCGGGGTTACTATGAGAAAATAACCGGCTTTGTATTCCCTATTTGTAATAAAATCAAACTAGAAATTGTCTGACTTTGAACCCAAATAAATTACGATAATAATAACGAAACTCATGTTAAAGACAAGACAACATAATGTCATCAAAATGGCAGTGTTTTATCCTGTGAAACAGGCAAGTTTGAATATGGGGTTTGAACATTTTTGTAATAACACAGACACATCGAAACTATATCACGGAATTTTAGTAAAAAAACTATTCATAGGCATGTTAACGCTATATCTGGTTTCATTGTATTTGTATTGCCTTGGAAGATTACATCGATGTGGGATGAACTCAAATGTCAAGGTTTCCATACCAGTTCTGTACTACATGTTAAAGCTATGGTGTGTCCGACGTTAAATGATTATAATTTAACCTTTTGTGTTCGTCGGATTGGTTAAAAGTTACCATGACAATGAGATCATACATCAATGCGTTAATGATGCGAACAACCTTCTTATTGAGTTGTGAATGTCGAAAAAAATGCGTTCGGAGTAAAGTCAGGCATACAAATGTCCATAAGTATGTCATTTTATAATAAGTAACGAGCTGAAAAATATGTAAGGCCTCTGATTTGGAATAATAATGTTCAGATTTCCAATTGAAATTCATGTGCTTAAGTCTGTTTATTTCTTTTTTTCTGTCTGGTTTTTTGGCTGTAGTTTGTACACCATATAAATCAATTAAAAAATCTTAATTTGATCGAAGTTAATATACAGTTATTTAAGCAATATATTACGATATAACTATATATTGTTATGGCGACAATTTCGAGTAAGAATAAGTAAGTAAAGTAAAAGAAAAAGTATGGTAAGAATCTAATCTATCTATTAGCCACTGATGAACTTAAAGCCTCCCCTATAACTCGCTACCAGATGCCATCCACTCCTTGCGACCTTCACAAGGGCATCCGTCCACCTAGTTTAAGGCCGTCCCACGGTACGTTTTCCTATACGTGGTCGCCACTCCAGGACTTTGCTGACCCAACGGCACGTATTTGAATAGCTGTAGTTGGTGTAGGTAAAGCTACAAATTGATTTCTATAAATTTAATTTCAAGTTAAGTTATCCTCTCTCTGATGGAAACCCCTCTCCACAAGGCAAATATTTATTTATTGAATCAAGTCTACGCCTTCTTTACCCTTTTAAGTATTTGCTATACTGGGTTTGTAAGCCCGTGGCTATCAAATAACGTAGTGTATATTTGCCATTAATTTCAATACAGAATTCAGTAAACAAATACTTTACAAATTACATATCAGTTCATAAAATAGAAAGAAAAAGTTAGTAGAGATTCAGGCAGAAGCAAAAAAAAAAGTTAAAACTGCCATTTAGAATTTAAATAACAAAACCAGACTAAGGGCACTCCTTGGGCGTTATCGTGTTTCTAAACAGATAGAGGGACCAAGGGAACATGTAATGCCTTACATAGCAAATATGCAGAGCGGTGATAACCCACGTGATAACGTTTAACCTTGTGGTGAGGAAGGCTGAAGTTTGTCCGAGATGTCCCTCGGTTTAAAAATGGAGTGGTTTATTTGTAAAATGTGTTTTTTTCTATCCTATGAACGCAGTTTAAGCAACTTATAATCCAAACTAGTCCCTATACATGGTCACTAACTTCCAGACTATGCTACCCCAACGGCCATCCGCAGCAGAATCAGTCTGTCCCTATGTAAGTATGTATGCTTAGATCTTTAAAACTAAGCAACGGATTTTGATGTGATTTTTTTAATAGATAAAGTGATTCAAGAGGAAGGTTTATATGTATAAGACATGCAGAATTTATCAGCATTGCACCCGTGCGAATCCGGGGCGGGTTTCTAGTTAGTTATTTACTAAATGAGCAGTAAAAAGTGAGTTTCTTTGTAGAAATAAGTATTGTACAAAGAGACTCACCAATGACTAAAATTTATATAGATGTATTTCACTTCAAACATAATACCATAACACACTCATATTTTCACAACCTACTGCGTATATTCAAGTTCATTGACTCGATTTCCCGCCATTTCCACGAAAAAGTAGGTATACATACATGCAAAGCATATGTGAATAGGTACGAACAGTGTTTGCCGAATCAATTGCGTGAGCAAATATGCAGTACTTGTGGTCTTGAGATATATCGAGTGTTTGTTTGCACACTCGAACTAACTCCCAACTACACCCTATATCGATACCAAATTGTATAAAGAATTATTCGATTATAAGTGCTTTTTAGGGTTCCGTACCCAAAGGGTAAAAAACGAGACCCTAATTCTAAGACTCCGCTGTCCGTCTGTCTGTCCGTCTGTCACCAGGCTGATCTCATGAACCGTGATAGTGAGACAGTTGACATTTTCACAGATGATGTATTTCTGTTGTCGCTATAGCAATAAACACAAAATAAACAGAATAAAAAAAATATTTTAAGGGGCTCCCATACAATAAACGTGATCGGTTGCGTTAACTTTGCACGTCATTTGTATCCTGCGCTATACATACCAGGTGCAGACTTAACTTAACCTGGCCAGTTAAGATGGGATAAGTGTTTGTACGGAACCCTCGGTGCGCGAGTCAGACTCACACTTGGCCGGTTTTTTCAATCTCATATCCAACTATGGCATGGCTATTCAAAGTACTGACTGAGTCGTCTGGGAGCCGATCTTTTACGCGATTGGCGCAGTGGTATTGCAGCTGCGGTAACGGATTCGATTCCAGGCCAGGGCAAATATTTGTGTGATGAACTCGAATATTTGATCCAGGATCGTGGATGTTTCCATGTATTTAAGTATATATTTTCCTAAATACCTAAGTATGTATATCGTCGTTACCCATAACACAAGCCTGCTATAGCTTAATTTGAGTCGATTTGTGTGAGGTTGTCCGATTTTTTTTAACAAACAATTAAAATCGCATACCTAAGTAAGAAAAGAAGCAAAAGCACCATACCTAGCACTGATGATCTAATGAAATTGATGAAACTGCTTTTAAGATCCTTTAAAGTTATTTCTTCCAGTTAATGGCCTAAAAAAGATCTAGATCATTCTCAGCCTTTTACTTTTAAGTTTCTGTGACGCAAAATTGCATAGGTAAGTACAAAATATAAAACAAATACTCGTACACGCGCGTCTGAGAAAGCAATGCAGCTATGCCGTTGACCCAGCTAAATTCGGCCAAGGTCTTCAGATGCGACATTCATGCTGTGTGTCCTAAAAGTAAACATAGTAAGACACAAATCCAATAAATTTAAGCGAGAAAGGTCATCTGATCTTGCACTAAAAACTGCGTTGCAAAAATCTAAATATATCGTATTTTTTCCAAATTACATACAAGATTAACGTCTTGAATTGTTGCCGACATTAAAGCGAGCCGGTGAAATATTTTTACACCATGAAATAAGACCGTTACACTGCACAGAACATCTGGCTGATGTATTTATATCTACTGATCATGAAGAAACAAAGTTCAGACGTAAACTTTATCGCCGGGGAAAGTTATAAAACGATGGTGAATCGGACATCGATCGTTGAACTTGCGTTTAAAATCGGCCAAGGTTCTTCGGTGGCTGACCTCCCGAGCAGGTTCCCGAAGCCAAACAACAATCTCAAGTATGCCAAACCTGCTGAAATTTGAAAAATGCGTTCAAATCATGCGTTACCTCTTGTTTGAAGAGATAACGCAATAAAAGGGTCTAGGGGGATCAGTATCAAAACAAATGACAAACGACGAGTCCGTCGAACTCCGTCTAAATCCATCCAAGGTCTCATCGCTTGAAGGACGCGCCGACCGTCCGAAGTGGTCGTTTACACCGCGATAACAAAGGTTTGCTGCCTCAAATACCTACGACTGACTCACGAGCCGACTTAAAACGAAGCTGTAAAACTAAAACACATTCGAGAATTGGAAAAGCAAAGAGTATGTGATTCATAATGCCAATTGCAGGGCTAAATAGTTTCCGATCGAACATCGATTTAGGGACCACCCGCCGCGCAACACGAAAGGTATGAAAGGAATAATGAACAAAAGCTTGCAGATCTATAGAATGTTTATTTATTCGATTATTAATAAAACGAAAGTAAGAATACGTATTCGGTTATAATGGAAGTGTTAAATTATACGGAACGGCGTCTAGACGTGGTTTTGCTCACAGTGAGATGCGCCATAATGCTTGCGGTGGGCTCCTGCTGTGTTCCCACCGATTCCAACCCGATGATTACAGAAAAAAAAATCTGTAATCAAGATCCCAAGGCATTAGAAAAAGAAGCCGATCAAATAACATATCGCCCGTGTTTCAATATTTACGGATCGATCGTATTCGTATAAATTATATGCAAGTTTGTTCATTTATCGTTACGCCTGCGTCTATAAATATTGCGCAAAAAGACATTAAAATGTTATTAGCATTCTTATCAGCAGGTGTACTGAACTGACCCCGCACAATATTTAAGCGCAATTTAAAAAGTAAAAACATAAATTGCTTTCCGGTCGGCGTCCGTTGTTCCCTTCATGACCTAAATACTCCCCTAGTGCTTTAGGGTTTACGGTGGAGTGCTCGCCCTGACCTGCCGCAACTGCAGTCTGGTTGCGGACAAAAATAAACGGGCTATCAGCTGTCCCCACAGGACCACATCCGCAATCATTTAAGTACGGCTTCAATTTTAATTAATTTAAACGGACTTCCTACGTTGTTTTGACTTGAAACTCCTTTACCTAAATGTTTCTTGGGTCAAGGAAAGGGATATTTTGTGTCGAATTCTGAGGTGACCCAGATACTTTATCTTTAGGACGCTTGTTGTATCTTCCACGCGGCCCAAGGGAATAAAACTTTACGGAAATTAACTTAAAAAGAAAACTTAGTAAATGTTTTATGGTTATACTTTTTATCCTTGTCTTTACCTTTCGATACAAAGTTATAAAACCGGATCTCTAGGTTGGTACCATAAATACGACACCAGATACTTTAATATTGACATTATTATCTGATCCTATATAAGAGTTATTTCGAAGACGATGACTATAATTTCACCTACGTCTGAGCTGTGTAAAGTTTATTCATTGCAGAATCTTTTCTCTTTATAAACGACTTTGTAGCAACAAATTATTCATGGTAAACAAATACATACATACGTCAAAGGCTCCCAGACGCAATCAATACACTGTTAATAATAAGTAATGTCGTGAGGCCGTAGCCGATTAAAAACTTAAAACAATGTTGCAAGTAATAATACAATTTCACCATTTATGTCAGTTAGGATCAGCTATAATTATAATACAAGTTCAGTGGACTTAATATTGTGTCTGAAACGCGACAAATAGGTACCTAGGTGATAAGACATCCTCACTTTTGCTATATTGTAATATTTATCAGGCAGTTGACGCATCCTTCGATCATTAATTTATTACTTTATAAACGGGACCAGAACTCCGCAGTGTACTTATACTAGTTCCGAAATTGATTCCTAATTGAAAAGTGAAATGGCGTGCCGCGCGGCATCCATTATTGATTGTCCGTCGTTGCAGTCGCGTCGCCAATCGATGGCGCGTCTGTCGTGTTGCCCCCGTCTATTTTTACCGCTTCATCGCCTCCTCCCCTCGCTGCTGCTTCCTGCCTTTTATTAAACTGTCTGTATGTTAATTAACAACGGCCTCGACTGGCCTATGTTTATCTTCCTTACGATTGTTTTTCTACTTTCAAAGTGCAATGCACGCTCGTCATTGCCACGACTTTATATTCTGAATCATAGTTAGATTTGAAAGATATCTACTTATACTTGTTAAAACTCTTTTTATCTTGATAAACTCTATTAAGTCCTATTATTTCTCGACCTTCATTCGACAATGCTTAATTAATAGCTCCCTGCACGTTGTCAAACCGAACCGCAGTCTTTGGCTTGGTTGGCTTATCTTTTCTTTCACATTATTCGTCTATAACTACGTCCCTCTCTATAGGGGCATCTGGTACACATAACCTGCGCGTGTTTACGTTGGGCCTACGTTTATTTCCCTTTATGCATGTGTGTGTCACAGGGGTGCACGCATGTGTTGCGCCCGTGCACAGCTGTTGTGGGTTTGTGAAGCTACGCTACTATCGACTCTTCTAAATTTATTCTTCCTCATGGCCCACGCCCCTACTTTAACTATACATCACCAAGTTGCATTCAAAACGCGAGTTGAAACTGCTTAAAATTCTATTCAAACATTTAAATAAGAAATAACACACTAAAGCTACGTGTTTCTTTAAAAGCGTCCGTTGAACAGACAGGCCAGGCGGATCTGTAGGTATGAAGCATTTATTTGGCGACTGTGATGGATGTTCGATCTTGATTCAGCGGGTCCTGCGTCGACTTTTACAACTATCGTTTGTTCTGTCGTCCTCATTATCGCGACTGCTTGTGTAGAAAATAATGATGTCATTATTCACAGCTCTTTTGTTACGGATCGAATAAAAGAGTGTACCGGTATGATTCCTTAGTAACTCGTCTTACCATGCGCTTGCGACTTACAATAGTAAACAGCTGGCGAGAGGTCAATGACTCCGAGCTAGTGCAAATTGTATAGTTACACTTAAAGGAAAGCAAAAAATAACATCAAATTTGGACGCGCATGCGTGCTCTCTCAAAAGGATTCTCGGAACGTAGCGGAAATGCAAAACCGCGAACGTGTTCAAGTTTGGATCTTATCCTTGTTTATTTTATAAACCAAAAAACCGCCAAATAAACAAATGACTCACTGCTCAAGCTAGTGGATCTGATTTGGGGAAAACCTGCTTTGAAACCCACGTACTACGTACAGAGATAAGCATATCATCTACGTGCACATAGTTGATTTCGAACTCCCACAATGTAGGGACATCTTGTTTGATGACGTCACCATCCGAACCCCTGGGGTCGTTGCTCGGGCCCCTACCTGCATTTTTTGTTGCATCCCTCTGTGACGCAAGCAGAATCGACAAGAAACTGTATTCATTCCATTTACGATCCTCCGCATTCCAGAAACCAACCCTTTTTGGTGTAGTCCGTTAACGTCAACGTAACCGTATATTATAGTTAGTTTTAAAATAGCACTTTAGATAATGTTACCAGATTTTTTTTCAGGCGTTACTTAGACGTTTTTAATTTAGTTCATAATGATTGACAAGACTTCACAACACAAATCTCATGAACTTCAACATTCATTCATTAACTACTTGCAGGAAGATTCAATATACTGCAAAATACTCAAGAGTACGTCAGATAAACATTATAAGTATTATTATCATGAACAATAAACTTATAATTATCAAACGCGGCATGTTCATAACTTATTATCCCAACGAGCGGTCGGTTAAATAGAATACCTATGACCGACATTACTATACAAGGGCGGCGGCGGGGCATTTAGTTTTAAGTTTAAGGCCCTCATTATCTAACAGTTGCATAAACTACTAAAGTAATATCTAGAAATATACACAGATATACCAAATACCCAACATATTGGTACCTATCTACAAAAAAAAAAAAGAAAGATCTAAAAAGGAGTCGTTAACTAGTTTAGTTTTTATTCATAACGCATCTTTAGCAATGATAGAAAATGGGGATAGGCATATATAGCAACATCAAATTTTTAAATCTAAGTACCCCACGTTTACTTTAAGATCAGTTTTACCCTACTTTCAAATGTGTGTCTATGTATACGTATTGTTCAGCACAGGGTCACTCGTGCGAGCGAAGCCGTACCCGGTCATAAAGAGGTCTTGGCATTTATTACTTTTAAAAAGTGAATTTAACGCGTAAGTCCTCCACAACCGTCTTCCCGTTGCGCAAGCCGCGGCCATCCCGCACAATTGGGCCGCCCAGAAATGTGTCAAGTTGAACTCGGGTCGTTCACCTCTTCTGTTTACGTTTTCAACTCTTCGCGGCGCGGTTAGCAGGTAGGCAGGTTGGAAAAGTTGATATTTGAGCATTCTTAACGGGTGATGAATCATGAAACAATTTACAATCGTTATGAAATGTGACGCGATGATAGTGAAGACAAGCGATCAGAGTCTATACTATTATAAAATACTATAATTGTATTAAAAATCAAAATTCTATTATTTTAAGAAAAACCATAACAGCGCGATGCAGCAGTGAACAGTGCCATCTGTTGGCAAATTTTGTTTGTCCTCTGATCACGCCGAAACGACTGGACGGATTTTGATAAATGTTGGTATACGGAGATAGCTGATCATCCAAAGGTTGTAGGATATTTTTTACCCGACTATGGTCAAAAAGAAGAAAAAATACGCGAAATTGCAGGCACCTTCTAGACAATTTGTATTTGCAAGTAGTTTCTTTTTGATTAGAATAAGTAAAAAAAGTTGATTTGTTGTTGCAAATTGCAATTCATTCTTCATCGGAACAGCTGGCGTTCAACTCAAGTCAAATTAGACAATAGAGTACATTATTGCCGAGGCCCGGAAAATAGGGGATTGCCTGACGAGGTAGTTTGCAAGCCGAGCATCGCGAGGCTTGCAAAAGATGCGAGTCAGGCAATCCCCATTTCCGCCGAGGTTTATATAGTGCTTTTCTCAAACAATGTGAGGTAATAATAAAAATACACTTGCAAAATAACAAGTAATTTAATAGGATTAACAAGAAAAACGAACAACAATCAGTTAAGTACACAAATTAAGTAGAGGTATGTTTGTTTTATTCTTTCCAATAGGCTGCCGCGTACACTTTCCCTCCTTATATTTTAAGAAAAATCGATTTATTATATATTAGTGTTTGGGGTACGAAGTTCTATGTACATATATATTTTCGAACGATATTGAGGTAGTCACCGCGGATGACAAATACTCGGTCAATTTTTGTTTTAGTGTCGCACAATTTGACAATCATAGATTGGTCGTGGCTTTCGATGTCTTCCATGGTAATATTTGTAAATTGTAAACTGCGGCTCGCTCCGTTTAGTCCCATGATAAGGGCAACCTGTAAAGAAAATATATTGAATTAGTGTAAAGCACATACTTAACTAAAACAAAAATAACCAGATCAAAATAGGTACATTTTATGATAAAACTTTTACCTTAACAGCCAAGTAGCGTCTGGTGTGCCTCCTTTAAAAAATTGCCAACATTTTCTCCAGTCAAAACCTTAAATTTCTTGCTTTTATAACCATCGGATTGTCTTCTTAAAAATGTTGTCAGGTTTGTTCAGGTTCATAGCCCTTCCTGGGTCAAGGCCCGATAGTCCGCGTGGTTTTTTGTAAATCGCTATCACTTTACAAAAATCAAAACCTCACCGAACAACGGCATGCTCTACGAGCAAACTCGAAATTGGCGAAATCATCATTAACTTTGATGGAAGCCATATTTTAAAATTAGACATAACATAAATTGGTCGTACACTTGATTATATTTATCTCATAATTTAGTAGGTAGCATTATATTATTTATTTACTCGAAAATCATTTACGCGCATACGCTCAATAGCAATTAAATAAAATTGTAATTTTACCGCCTAAACTTACTTTTTTCTTCTGACATCAAAAAAAAAAACAAAACTTGCACGAACTGTTAAACATACTTTACACGTTACCGATTCCATCAACTGATTATTCGCCAGCTCGAATGGCGTTGGATCTTGTCGGGCGTCAATTAGAAACGAAGGCGAATCTGATCAGCTCGGCAAAGTTTGCGAATGTGTGAATGCTACTTAATGTTAAACGTGTGGTTGTCATGGCTGTATGAGATTTGTCCTACGTCGTTTTCAATTTATGTACTGTACCTATGAAGTTTTAAAAAGTTATGGAAGCGAGTAAAAATGGGTTTTCATACATTTATTTTTCCCCGAGGGAGCGAATATTCTTTTTTTTTATTTCATTAGTAAAAATAAGGCTCTGCGGATTCTATTTTTTTTTTTTTTTTTTTTTTCTTTATTTAAGAGCTTTGTCACTGAGTGACTATGTCGCTCCGTTATTAAAAGGCATTACAATTTGACTACATCTAACTTATTCTATTAACAATCGCTTTTCGAACTAACTGCAACAGTGCCGCGGCAGCGTCCGACAGCGGCGCTGCTAGGACACTATTGCAGCCACCGACTTCAAACAATATATTACAATTACTGGTGAAAACCAGTTGTTGCCGGAAAGCCTCGTTCCTGACACATTCCATTATAACGTGGTATACATCTTCAGGCACATCGCATTCATCACAATTTGGAGAAGGAACTTTACCCATCAGAAATCCGAATTTGTTCAACGGAATATGTCCGGAGCGAAGTCTCAACAATAAAACTATATCGCGTCTGCTTAAACTACAATCAATCCAAGGAGTAATGAAGGGTTCCGGTTGAATCGTCTTATACCAGATGCCTTTTTGTTTTGATCTCTCGTCAAAATATTCTTTCCACAGATTATATGTATGACGTTTGACTAAACTTATACAATCTGAGTAAAAAGGTAACATATTACGTTCTACCCCATCGTGACAAGCCTGCCTTGCTAAAGTGTCCGCTATTTCATTCCCACGTATGCCCACGTGAGACGGGATCCATTGAAGGATTACTATCTTGCCAACCGATTGTAATTGATCGATAAGTTTCAATATGTCATAGGCTATCGGGAGACCTCGGATATTCGACGTACATCGAGCCACGTGTTGAAGCGCACTTTTAGAGTCCGACAATATTATAAATTTACTATGACCCAGAGATTTAATGTAGGATAACGCTTCGACTATGGCAATAAGCTCAGCATGCATGATAGAAATGTTACAAGTGATATTTACTTTAACCGAGGTTTCCGACTGTGGGTCATAAAATGCAGCCCCTAAAGATTGACGTTCTTTAGAACCATCAGTATATATACAATAGAAATCGGAAAAATGTACTCTCAATAAATTGTAAACATTATCTCTTAATATACTAGTATTATTATAGAAACGTTTAGCTTTAGTAATTTCTGCGACGTTCAGTTTAATGACATTAGATAAATCAAAATTGTTAACCCAGTGATGCAAAGTAAACATTTCAAGAATGTTACTACGATATATAGGAATTGAATGGTAAGTGTTATGAGTTACAAGTAATAACGGTTTTTTCTTTCTTGATATATTTTGGGAATTATTCAGTTGTTCCAGAGATTTTATAGTAGTGTTATTTTCAAATGATTTAGACCTGAACCAAAACTTGGATGACAAATAAACACGGCGCATATGCAAGGGATGGACACAAAGCTCGCATTCCATCACGTGTGTCGGAGTTGACTTAATAAATCCACCGATAGCTCTAAGGACCTGATTCTGTATTTTATCAAGTTTACACATGTGGGACTGACTACTGTCATCGTACAGAAAGGACGCGTAATCTATTCTACTCCTAATTATCGCGATGTATAGTCGTCTTAAGTGTTTAGGATGGACACCCCAGCCTGGCCCGGTTAATACCTTTAGAATGTTACAATATTTTTGAATTTTTTGAATTAGTTCGTTAATGTGTTTTCCCCACCTGAGAGAGCAATCCAACCACGATCCCAGATACTTTACACAATCAACTACCTCTAGGTTGGTATTATTTATTTTAATGTTAACAGGTTTTCTATTAATACCTTTTTTAAAAATACATAATTTAGTTTTAGCTATAGATATTTCAAGTCCGAGTTTATTAAGAGACTCATTAAATACATCGAGAGAATTTTGCAAACATATTTCCGTATGTGAAATGTTTTTTCCAGTTATATACAAAACGTAATCGTCAGCATACTGTAACAGCGACACCTCTTTTATTAAACTATGAATGTGTGTAGTAACAACATTGAATAACAATGGCGACAAGGGATCTCCCTGGGCTAATCCGCGACCAGTTGATCTCCTGAACACAGAGTTATCTACATATATAGACAAGTGCCTTTCTGTCAAGAAGTTCCACAGATATTTACAGATGCTAGAGCCAACGCCTATACGATCGAGTATTGTTATTAAACTAGTTATATCTACATTATTGTAAGCATTGTCAATATCTATGAAACATCCTAAAGTACTCATATTATTTGCAAACCCACACTGTACTTGAGTCACTAAAGTACCCAAATTATCCAAAGATGATCGACATTTCCTAAAACCTACTGTTTCTTCAGAAAATACACTGTTCCGCTCTAAATACCATTCTAACCTTTTATTAATTAAGGAATGAAATATTTTACATAGACATGACATTAAGGAGATTGGCCTGAGTGCAGAGTCGGAAGTAGGATCACGTCCGGGCTTAGGTATGGGGACTACACAGATTTCTCTCCATTGAAAAGGAACAAATCCTAAGCTGTAGAAGTTATTGTATAGCGACAACAATACTAACTTACAGTTATCAGGAAGGTTCTTTATCATTGAAAAAGAAATACCATCAGTACCGGGAGCGGTATCTTTATTTTTAATGACAGACTCTAATTCGTGAAAGTTAAACAGTTCATCCATGGCTGTACTGCGTACCGATATTGATGGTGTTGGAGGTGATACGTAATCAGGTGTTAGTGAGTGAAGTAGATCGGTAACTTTATCTGCACTGACGTGAGGCCTAGGGGATCTATAACCCTTAAGCCACCTCATCCGAGACCACACTTCAGCCGCTGATGTCGCTTCGCTTATCGAGTTACAAAATTGTTGCCATCCTTCACTTTTACGCTTTCTTATAAGCCTCTGAGCATTACTTATTTTAGCCTGTAGATCCTCAAGATTTTGCGGAGTGGGATTTCGTCTAAATAATGCAAGTGCCAACCGTCTTTCTGCTACAGCTTTAGATAAGGACTGATCCCAATACGGTTTCGGTTTAAATGTGCTAGCTGGGTTACAATTAAATTTAACATAAGGTATGTACAAATCTGCAGCTTCGTTTATATAGTCCATAAATATGTTATACGCGTCTTGAGGAGCTTCAGGTAAAAACCAATCAATGAATTTAAGCTCCAGGTGCGACCGGTACTCGTCCCACTGGGCTAATTTAAAGTTTCTTTTTTGAATAGGGGTTACGTTAGAGATCAGATATGTAAAAATTTTAATAATTAAGTGATCACTTCCTAATGATTCCTTCATAACGCTCCATTCAAGTGCTAGGTATACATCGGATGATACTATGGATATATCTGGAGAGGACGCTTGGAGTACACCATTAACAAGCCGGACTCTGGTACAAGTTTTATGATCATTAAGGGTCACAAGTTTAAAGTCCATAAGGGAATCGAATATTTGGTTACCTCTTACATCCGTCTTGTGAGACCAGTTTGTATGGTGACCATTGAAGTCACCCATTATAACCACTTTTTGTCGCGCCAGTGAAAAAATATAATCCCAATCTCGCTGGTCGGTAACTACAGAAGAAGGACAGTACACAGATATAACGTTTTCAATTTCGTCACAATTAAAAAGTTTCACATGAAGCACTTGCATACCTGGGTTACGAGAACTTACACAACACTGCTGTGACTTGATTGATTTGTGTGTGAGGATAGCAACGCCACCATATCCATCCGCTCTGTCCGCGCGATACACGTTGTAGTTGCTAATATGGAGAAAACTGTCGATATTCAGCCATGTCTCGCTTAACGCTGCTATATGGATTTTCTCCTGGATCAGTAGATTTTCAAAAGATAATAACTTTGGTCTAATACTTTGAGCGTTCCATTGTAATAAATTAAGTCGGCACCTTCTGAAATTATTAGCCATCTGTTGCGTTAAAAAAAGATTTTAAAATCGTTACGTCAAAGATATTTTCCACCAAAAAGGACATAAGCCATTCTAAACCCGTCTGGACAGCACATTTAATCTTTTCACTTATGGATAAGTTTTTGAGAAATATTATATCTTTGATTTTTTTAAACAACGAACTGAGGTTCATTTTTTCTTCATTTAGCACATCAGTAGGTTTAGGTAAAGTGTGCTCCGATATATCCATCTGTAATGATTCGTCTTCAGAATGTTCTCCATTTTCACTCATAATTTCTCTTTGAGGTGAGGTAGACATGGTGATTTTAGAACGGCGTTGTTTTTTAGGGGGTTCTAGTGAAACGTTTACTTTAGCCGTAGGTTCCCGATGAACTACTGCCGTGGTGGTCATGACTTTAGCGTAGGATGGTTGAGTAATTGTAGGAGCTACTATTGGGGTATCTGAATTGGAAGTCGTAATGTCGGACGCCATAGGAATATTATTCTTTTCAGGAGCAGAAGACATGCTCGGTGCAGAGGCAAATTTGAACACACGGGGAAAGTTAGACTCAGTAAACGCGGGAGGAACAATAGGTACATATTTTTCCAGGGCCTTTTTATACGTACAGTTTAATTCAGCCATTATCTTTCTTATTTGTTTCTCTTTTATAAAGATTGGACAAGATTTATCCAGCGCCATATGATCTCCAGCGCAATTACGACATTTATATATAGTCGTTTCGCAGTTTAGGTGATTATTTCCACACTTAGGACATACAGGTTTCTTTATACAAGTTTTCTTGGAATGGCCGAATCTCCAACAGTTTGAACACTGTGAGACCGGAAATAAATACGGTTCAACCTTAACTCGCATCTCGTGTATATAAACATAAGCTGGCAATAAAGGACCTTTAAAACAAACTCGTATCGTCTCACTATCTTTCCAGCCACTTTCTTCCTTGCTTTTTTTACTTAGCCTTTTCACTGAAACTATTTCCGTTTCGCTAATAATGCTTTCCATCATTTCTTTTTCGTCTAAACCTAAGTCCGCTTCTTTAATTGTGCCATATGATAACCCCACTTCATATGTTTTCTGACACCGCCATCCCATCTCTTTGTTTTTAGATACTATAGAAATCAATCTTCCAGCACTAGTTTCATTTTCAAATGTAACCAAAACCTTATACGGATTAACATACTTCACATTAATTATACCTGAAATGTCGTGGCTTCGAAATAGTTTCGCTAAGGCAAATTGCTTCGGCAACATATCCTTACATGTAATACTAATTTCTATACTACGAGCAGCCGTCTGTCTATTCAACGTACTGCGCCTTTTTGGGTTATCTACCAAAGTCCAACCTTCATCTAATTCTCTTGCCCTCTTAGCGGTAGGGGTTGGGATTGTCATTACATTTGCACCACTATCCTTATACTGTGTTAGGTCATCCATTGAATCCTGGTTACACGACACGACCGTCGTTTCCACTACATCATAATCGTGATCACATATTACCTTAGTATTGTCAAGCAAAGTTTTTATTTGGTCTCCGTCACCATCCTGATCTGAACCTTGTGACATAGTGTACAAGGCTCATGTCCGTCAGTAAGTGTAATTTATCGGCGATTTGCCGCACACAATGCGCCTAGAGCTACCAGTTGATTTTTATTTGTAAGTATACTCGATATAAATAGAGAAAGTAATTAGCTCACAACAACAGGAACACGTTTTACTTGCAGTATAAACTTAACAAAACTGATAATTCGCTTTATTATTAATTAAATCAATAATTTTCACAAATTGCACATCCGTCTTTCCCGCTCATTTTTTTTTTTTTTGGATTCTATTTTCAAATGGGAAGTGAAACATTTCCGAGCATGTTTGAGAAAAGGAATTTTATGATTGAATATACCTACTTAAATTGACACTTAAATTTGCATTTTAGGTAAGTAGATTTTTTTTTTGCCGTAGTTATATTTGCACTTTAACGTCAAAAACCTTCTCGGTCAGGCTCCGCTGATCCCAAGTTTGCTCGATACTACGCAATAAAACTCCGAAGTTAAATTTTACCGAATGCATCCGTATTCCGAATTTTTGTAATTCCGAAAACCATGTTCAGTTTTTCTGTCATGATTTTTTAAGAATTTATCATATACCTTAACCAAACCTAATTATATTGGATAGGGGATCCTGAATGCTTCATTACTTGGAGTTTTTTCGGTTTTGTTGTTCGGTCTTGTTGGATGTACCGGCTGATTCAAGTATGATTCAAATTAAGACAGAACTTATTTCACCGTTTCCGAGTGGTCCGAGTCTGCTTGCTTATTATTCATAAGTCGTTTCTCCTACAAAAAGAAATAATTGTAATGGTGTGTCTACGTGAGAAATAAATAATTCATAGATATCTTTTGAAAAATATCATGGTCTCCGCGGGGGCATTATACTTTTAGATATGATGTAAACGCAGTGTTACCACCATATTGTTGCGGTGAATTGTTGCCAGCTTCGAGTGTTGACTAAGTTGTAATTAAGACAGGTCATGGCTTACAACCTGTTTTGGGTTTGAACTTGTGAAAGGGATTTTTATACCAATATTTTGAAATTTTACTGATAGCATTGCATTCTAGTGGTAAGCAGCTTATTGCTTAAACCATTTAAGTATTCCTAAATACGTATATATACCAATGCTCTACATATGAAGAAGTTTGGTTTATACACCAAATAAAGATCGAGACAATAACTGAATTATCGTCAGGAGTCATATTTTCAGGAGAAATCTTAATAGCGCGATGCGGGATCGTCTTTTGCGCCATGCCAGTAAGTAGTTCTCTCATCACGCCGAAATGGCTTAACAAATTTTAATCAAATTCCGTGCATGAATAGCTGGACATCCAAAGATGGTTATACAATACTTTTTGACCCGACTACAGTAAATTACGCGTACGAAGTTCATTACTAGGAACTGTCCTGAAACTGAAATAAACGACAAACTTACACAAATCATGTAGGTACTTATTACTTTACATGTAGCCACCACACTGTCCCATACGTCGCCGTATTAACTCAATATTCTACGTCTCTTTCGTTTGACATTGAAAACAAAGCAGATACAACATTAATATTTAACGAATACAGCAAAATCTTGTGCTAGTTTTACACTTTAGAAGATCTGCTATAATAGTAAAACTTTACACTTAAACAGTTCGCTTCCTTTGTCGCATCATCTTTGGCGGTTATTTTGAAATGCACGTGGCTGTTGAAAATATGGAGGGCGGACCCTCCCGGTTTTTATAAGGCTTGTTGCCACTGAGTCACTTGGAAGTAAAAAAACTCGTGCCAAATATGGAAACTCTTCCAGACTAGTTGTTTGACTCGTTCGTTATACATGATGTGGCCTTTAACAAGAGCAATTAATTAAAACATACATTCTACCCTTCAAACTGGATAAAAAAAATCATGACTTTTTAAAATAATGTTTATTTGAAAAAACTATTTATTGCCAAATATTTGCTATTTAGTAAAGTGACAGCGATGTCAATGCAAAGGGGATGTCAATGTTGGACGGCGTACATTGAAAATAACGGTAATTTTTTTAAGCATCATAAATTGCTACACATGCCGCGTGCTTAAAAATCTTAAAGTTATGTGCATACAAACAGAGATATTAATTCTTGATTAAAGGTTGGAACACGCTCATTTGTACACGATACAAAAATGCAATTGGTCTGGTCATGTATACGAACACTTGAAAAATCATTCTTTTGTGTTGTGTGAAATAAACTTGTTCCAGTAATACAAGGTGGTTTTTATATTTAGTTCAGTACTTACTTACTCTAGGGTCTTTTAGGTAGGGGCAAGACTTAAACTTACAAAAATATCTTATTTATTCCAAATATTAATCAAATTAATTAATCGATTAAATTTTTTATCGGTGTATAATGTTTTGCACATCTCTGCATACGAACTCTATTCTCAATGTAGTAAGGTTTGTACAGATAATTGTGTGTTATTCTGCTTAGCTATTTCTGCTGCTGACTATACCCTTGTTACCTCAGTTCATGTCGCATTTATAATTAATTTAATTGCGTTAACATTATCAAACGAAACGGTTGTTTTGAAAACCACCTGCATTTGCGTCGATTTGCGGTTGAAAAGAAAAACGCTGGAACTCCGTATAAACCCAATAATTAGTTACGATCTTATTCTTTTAGAAAGATAATTGCAGCCGCTATTTTTTCAGTTGGTTAAAGGTTAAGTTCTTTATCTGTATAATGGTAACATTTATGCATGTATTTACTTATACATTAGGCGTGGTATATAGGGAATTTATTATTGAATATGTGTTTTGAATTGTTGATGTTGTTATAGATGGTGACTCGGTATATTTATGTAGGTACCATATCGTAACCATATGCATTACAATCACGTTCGTCAAGCAATTAAAATACTTTAAACCGCTTAGCGCTAACTCACACATACATTAGTTTCCATAAAATCGCCTTTCATGTTTACGATGCCTTAAATAAACCAGGACATTAAAATCCGTCTCGTAAAAAACATTTGAATAAATAACTGGTCGTATGCAGCCATGTCTCATCCACGCTCCTTTTAGTTTTATTCCAACTTAATATGAAGGTAATGATGGATGTTTTATTTTTCATTCACATAAATCAGCCTCGGGCCGAATTCAAGCGGTGTCAACAGCTAGCACAATTAAAATGCAGTTATATATTGTCTATTCATGTCTGATTCTCTATTGTACCATATGCACAAAATAGGGCTGGATACACGCGTTGCCAAGGCAACGTCATTCAAAGCAGGGGATGGATGGGCCCTTTTAAGATCACCCACGAAATATCACGCGGTGGAATTCCCCCGGTGAACTTTTTTCTGCCGATCGTATCGGCTCATACGGCTGCATGGATGGTATTGTAATATTTTGCTGTTGAATGCGTTTTGAGATTTCATAATGAAGAATGCAATGGACGTAAAAATAAACATTTATTAGGTACCTACTTTACATTTTGTAGAGAAGCTCAAATTTTGAAACTAAAAATCGACGCTGCAAAACATTTTTCGAGAACGTTGTAAGTAGCTGAAACTCTGGCGTGTTTGCTTAGTACCGTCGTCCGTCGGATACTCATCTTGCGCTGCCTCAATTTCTTTCCAGACCATTTGGACTAAAAGTTTCCTTCCCCCGTGCTCCGAAATGCATGCTGAAAAGGGTAAAAATTCAAAATGACTCGCCGGGAATCGAGAAACTTAGGTGAAAAATGATTCGCTTCCACTTTTAAGACCGCCGTATATCGGAGGTGTGAAGCGACGTGGGAACGAGCATAGTTTGATGCTCTCAACAAACTTGGAGCGTCGCAAACAACTTCGATGTGAATATTTAAGTCATTCCTCCTATATTATGAGCAAAGTCCATGGAACATTTCTACGTATTCATTATTAACGTTCAATTTCGAATGCCCTACATAAGAATAAGAAATAAAACGCGGTGAGTGCACAAAAAACTAATCTAAAATGCGACGCGGACTCTGCACGGAGGATAACAAAACAACAAAGCTTATGCAACATCCTGCTATAGGAGGGATAGTTAGATGTATGGGTTGAGCTCGCATTTTGTGTGGCGTGACCTTGATTCCTCCAAATCGCTGCGCCTGAGTTGGCCTCGAGCCGGCAGGTGATTAGGTTACATAAACCAAGTCCGTCCCCACTTCCTGTTGCCCCGCTTCGCAGTTGTCGATGTCGGAGGCTTCTAAGAAAAAACCGAATTTGCAGCCCGTCCCTACTGTTTTGCTCTTGCTTTTCCACTTTTGCCGTCTAAAGCCACAGACACATTGGCCGAACACAATTTCATCTTCCAATTCGTTGTTAAAAATATCTTAGCAATCACACGGTAGTCGGGCATTATATGGTTCGTGTGCGGGTGTAATAAAATGAGATTAGATCAATTACAACAACGATAGTTCCATCAGAGCGAGGAAATAAAAACTTTGATTGTAATGGGCACACTGCTTTACGTGTGGAGTGGAGAATAGCTCTCAAACTGGTTTGGGCCGCACGCGAGGCGGCTCCAATCCAAGGGACATGCAACGAATAAAACGAAACCTAAATGCAGCTCTAGGAAACACTGGCCTTGGACGCAAGAGGCGAGGCACCTGGCGTTTTTATCTGACCTTCGAATAATCCGCCATATTTTCAAGTCTTCCACCCTTCATTCGGTGTTCCTTTGTGTGCTTTTTTGGTATGATGTAATAACATATTTTAGAAAGTTTGTGGGGAGACAATATTTGAAGACGAGTTAATGATGGTGCCGGACAACTTTGATGTTGTTGGAGTAAATAGTCGGACGTGCGAGCGATGCGATATGTCGGTCGTGTCGGTTGCGTAACCGGTGTGAGTCGTGAGGAAAGTGAATGCAGCATTTCGAGGTCACGTAGAAAGTTGCCGCCAGCGTCATTTTATAGCTTCCTCCGTAGGAGACATTGCTACTCAAACCATTCAAGACTCACTAGACTACTATTTCTCCGTGGGCGAAGGCACAAGGCCACATATTTGTAAACCGATAATCACGCAATGTTTTTGCCAAAATCTAAGAATGGCGATACAAAACAAAACATGTGATCAAAATCGAACAAAAATTCAAATTGATTCAGATCCTATCAAAATGTTGCATAATAAACGGTCCGACGCGGCCGATTCCTCAGTATTATAAAAGAATTCCAAGGAATTTTGCAAAAAAAGTTATACACGTGCCAGCTCAATCGCTCAGAGCTATTGAAATTTTGACCATGGTCCGGCCGTCTGACTTGCATATAATGGGACATCAATCGGACTCGACGATCTGAATTAAGGAGACAGGAACTCAGATTCGCGAGCAAATTTAATAATGGCGTTTTGCGCCGAAATTGATGACTCTGAGCAAATTCGGGGCAGGCGTAGCGTAGCAGACATCAGAGACTCGATTGAGACGCCGCTCGAGAATATAATAATGGCCACTTCTCGTGCGCTCGTTTCTTGAAATTTACCGACATACATTTAAGTATCTCGGTATAGTTTACGTGTCCACATTGTATCATTGCTCAGCTCCGCCGATGGACACGACGCATACTAAGCAGCCTCACAATAGCTGCTATAAAAAGCAGTCGGTCCTGACGGGACGCACTCATAGGCAAAAAGAACAACGAACATATCCATAAAAGTACGAGGAATTGCAGCGGCTTTAAGGCGTCGTAGAACACTAAACCTGCTCTACCATAATTTAAAACTTGATCTTAAAGGAATCTGTTTCAACGTGTTGAGAATTAATTCTGGTAACATTTATAAGGAGGAGAAATCATGAATCAAATGAAGCTATACATTAAGTATGTTATTTATAACATAATTTAATTTATTATCGGCAATATTTACCTTTTGGGGCAGGTTATAAAGAAGTATTACATGATATTTTAATATTTATCTACATAAGATGAGAAACAAAATGTCAAATGAGAGCATTTAATTTAGAAATGTTTCGCCATTGCCACAATGTATGGCTTTGTTTTGAAATCATCCGGGACAAACGCACCTGTATGGTAATACAGAAATATCGAAAAGTTCAGATGTTATACTGTGTACTAACTAAATCTTACAACCACTCAATATAGTTAGTTAGCAACAGTAAGATAGCGTTAGTAATATAACATTCTGTACTTTTCGACATTTCGATATGCGTTTTCCTCGCAGGTGTAATTGTCCCGACTGCCTTTAAACATCTTCTATTCGTATTGCGTGTGTGTATCACAAAACGTTGTCCATTTGCATATGAAACGGAAGACGCTTCAATGTTTTGATTTTTACTCATGTCCACGATCTGGAAGCTGCTTTGCTTTGTGTTCCTTTGTAGGCTCCTTTAGTTCACGCAAAATGACTTGCTCAGGGTTTTCTTTTGCTTATTCTTATGTTAATTCCGCCTTGCTTTCCATTGCTTACGACGCTACACTGGCATTATGGTATGTTAATTTTAATTTCAAGGAGCGGTATAGCCAGGAAGGCGGCGTTATCTGTTTAGTCTCACATCAAGTGTCCCTTATCGCCGCACATGTTTGATCAGGTGCTCTTAAAGGATGCCAGAACTAAAACTACATTAAACGCCCGAGACCTTCGTTCATTTGACCATGAAAACGCTATCCTATTTCATGTGTATCAAATTTGGTTTTTAAGGCTTCTGGTTTTTTCCATGGGAATACAAAATGGATGACCTCGATTCCTTGCATACAAGGGACCTAATTCGAGATTGACATTTGAGTGATCGCCAAACGTCAAATCTCTATTAGATAACAGTTATATCGCCATTGAACTGTCATTTAAATGCGATGAGCTTAAAAGTGACATATCTCATCTCAATTTTGGAAATACGAAGGCGATAATGATTGTCAAAAATGTTATTCATGTATATAAATTTCTGTTTTGAACGAAACGTAACGGTCTAATTTCACGTACTACGCGGTCAATTTAAAGTATGCGCCTGTTATTTATGCCGTCACATACAAAGGAAACGAAAATTTTGCGCGTCCGAATTGACGAAGTTGCGATGTTCTAGGGATATCGCCACTTGTCAAGTAGGCACACGTCAAAAGTGACGGATGGCGATGAAAAGGAGAGATCTCCATTATATCTCTAAAATTGGTCGAATACCCCCCCTGGTTTTGGAATTTTATTGGTTTTGTGTAGTTTTTAAGATATTATGTCATCGTTATGAGCCTTTTAGTTTCGGTGTGGTGCCAAAGAGCGAAGGTTCCGGTAATAAACCGCGTAAGCCGCTTACGTCTCACACTCACATGTTAAATATTGAAGCACGAGTCAGTAACATGCGAACCATGATCCGAAGATATTTTAATCCTTAAAGCCTGTTTTAACCTTTGTGTTTTTTTGTTTCAGGTATGTCTGGATGTATACTCAATCAAGTAACTGAAGATGAGGTATGTGTGTGTATAGAGGCCGTTTGTAGGCGTGCTAAACCTGCTCCACATATTGTAGTCATTAATCCGCAATGAGGCCAGTTTATTTACGTCTGGTTAACCTAATTAATTTTACAACATATTTCCTTTTGATAACCTTCAGCGCGAGAAGCAACGAATAATATAGGATGTTAATTTAAACGACTCAAAGATTATCGTAGTAGCACAATCTCGAACCACTAGGCGCTTTAAATTCTTCACTTGACCTAAGTACCTAAGACTTGGTGATTCATCGAAAATTCTCATTTTTTACCGTTGCAGGAAAGGGACGCGTTCAGAGAACGGGGAAAGCTTATCATTAAATTCAGCAAGAATTTACCTTTAGTTTTATTGTGAACTAGCTGTGTGCCCGCGGCTCCGCACGCGTGGAAATCGGTCTGTGTCAGTAAACGACTAATTCACCCCTAATTACTCTCCCTCTCTCCTTGAGACGGAACTTGAAGTAAAGTAAAGTGAATGCGATCGATGACTTTTGTCCAGATTAAATATTTTACAATTACCACTAAAGAACTACACTCCAAAATCAACAGGTTTTATCGCACGAAATGCACGTTTGTTGATATGATATCCGTACCCATCTTCTACTCGTAAACTTAGAGTTAGTTTGGCAAAATGCATGCACAACATATTAATTTCAGCGCCATCTGTTAGTGTATCATGTATCAGGGTACTCAATTAGTCTTAGCACTTGTTTGAAAAAAGTTTGCACCTCCTTCTTAAGTAGCGCCATAAGATTCAGGTGCAAACTTAACTCAATCGAGTGCAGTGGCTCCCTCCCTTTTATTTGTTAAGTTTTTATAGCCTATATAATATGGCCATCAAAATCACGTGATGCGCTGTCAAATAAACAGACAAACAGATAAACAGACCAAAATTCTAAAAACTGTTCGAACGTGTTCTGTTATTGATTCTAAGTATCCCCCGCCATCTTTTTTTCGAATATCTTCCATGAACAGACTTTCGACTCTCTTCGACTTTATTATATGTATTAATTATACATATCTATGTACACCTAAAAGGCAATCCACATTCACAACAATCATACCAAGTCTGATAAATAAAATAGCATTTATTGGACAGAACGCGTTATTAGGTAGAAGAAACACGATTCTGGATACTGATCTAGGATTCTCTAAGGCTTCAAAAGCAAGACAAGGTAACATACAATAGAAGGGAATACATTTGAATTCAGCCCATGCCACTTATCGTTGTCTGGATCTTGTTTCATCTTGTCTGCGTCTAATTCTTCGTTCTCCTGTAGATACGAATATGTAGGTAGGCTAAAAATAAAATTTAGTCAAAATATTTCAGCAATGTGACTGCCCCGAGGTGTATACTAACGGTCTGAACCGATTAAAGATAAGAGCTAACGGACCACAAGAGCAAAGGGCGCACCAAAAATATTATCGGTCACATCGCATCCAGAGGTTGTAATTATAAATCGTAACTTATGCATTGGTTGCGGTTAAGTTCCAAAAGCAATTTCGAAATTCGAACGAGATTTAAACGGTATTTCAAATCGTTATGGCTGTGGTTATGGTCTATAGTATTCGTAACCGCGGTATTTTGTTTTCTTGTTCACAATGATTGGTATTGTATTAAGTATTAATCAATGCCTTGATGTTTCAAACGTGATCTTACGTTTATGGTCTCAAAGTGAGTCCCTTTTTGTCATAATAATGTGTGAAAATCGTGTTTTAAGTTTAAAATTTAAATCAAAACGCTGATACTGCAATCTGCAATTTATATTCGGTCGCAAAGAGCAAGCTTTAATTGCATTGCTTTAAAGCTTGTCTTCTCTGATACTTACTTGAAACTGTTCTGTTATGTTGGTCGTAGATCCTCCGTCCATTCGATTTGGTATCATTCCATCCTCCGATCAACCGATAAATGGCGTTATCATGACCTCTCCTCAACATATCCCCGATCCCCATACATGTTTAGATCGCGCTGCTAAGTTTTTTCTTGAAATCATGGCATGACCTAAAGGCAACATGATTTTTTTATAACAGAAGAGAAGGTGAAGACTAAGGTACATATTTATTGTAAAACAATAGCGGGTATTAAACTAAAAGTATACACAAAAGTGACGGAAAATGTACTTATTTGAAACATTTAATTGATACAACAATCATCCAGGAATTTTATAATACTTTAAGCGGAATCAAGAGTATTTGTTTTGTATTTTTTGGCAAGCTAGCAGACTCGTATTAAAAACAAAACGTCGGACACCACACCAGTAAAACCTGTTGCGAAATATTCGCGACCTGGATTTAATATCCTCGTCGCGTTTCATGCCCGTTTTCAGAGAAAGAAAGAGATGCAAGACACAATTAAACACTTGAACAATGTCCCAGGGTTCTCTTTCCATCGAGTGATTGTGATTTTTTTGCTTCTTTTATCCTTATTTTGTCTAATTAAAGTGTGTAAAGTCTGAATATTTCGGGAATATAATTACTCTGCTCTACTTTAGCGATGTGCTCCTTTAGGTATGACTTGAACTGGAACAGCTGTAGTGGTGAGATCTCGGATAGGTGTATTTGATATGCCGACCGTCATATTAAGGTCCTGGGTGCTAATTCGAATACCTACTTTGAAATATCAAATAAGCGATGTCTTAGGTAGGCATTTCTCAGACATATCGCCTTTAAATGTCAATAAAACAGGATGTTTGCGATTCGAGCTGCATAAAGTGACATTTCACGTTATTACCCGGTCAAGTTAAGTTTGCGCCTGATATCCATTTGTCGAGGTGGTGATGTACTAGGTATATCACCACTGCGGAGATTTCTCCGAGATATTAGAGAGATCTATTTGGAATTAAGACCCTAGTTAGTAAGTTGGAATAAGTGTACAAACCCACTTACGGAAATGTAATTCGGCAAAACGCACTTGCATTTTTTTTTAATGCAATATACTCGGATACCAAATCGCTAAATCGAGTCCAAAATATAAAAATAATGTTGGCTTTTCGCTTATTGGCCTGTATTTTTATCGAGTATCGGCGATCTCGGCAAATAAAGACGATGCCGGCGTTTTCTTTTTAGTTTTAAAAAAGCGTAATTTTAAAAGAATTCAGCAACCGGTCGCTTCTACAAATAATACGGCGCAGGCGCAGTTCCCTGCGTCTGCGCCGTAAAAAGTGTTAGCGCTGTAGTAATAAAACACTCGTAGGTATGATATACCTATACATTATTTTATAGAAGTATACATCGATGGCAAAAAGCGAGAACGTAGTAACCGCCATTTGGTCAAAAAAATTTTTTTTGCATATTCGGAATCAGCGAATTTTTCTGCGTCGACTGGTCTGGGTCCCATGGCTCTACGACGCTTAGAAAAAACTGGACTACGTTGCAAAACGAAAGTATTTTTTTGACGATGCCCACATCTAATTGCTGTAAACACCCAAATAGTAGCAATTTTCTAAACGAGTACATTTACGCTAATTTTGTTCTTTCATAAATCAAAGGGTGTGCCGGTTACAGCGTTGCCGAAATTTTGTTCCGTGGCGGTTGCAGCATTTATGCATGTAGTGAAAAAATTAGGAACCAAGCTTACTGCAATTATCCTAAAATAAATTATCTATGATTGACGCTTACTACATTTCATTCGAAAATGAATTAACAGCAAGCTACAGTAACGACATTTGAAACACAACGTGAAGTGGGTAGTGCTTGAAGATACAGCAATAAAAATGTGCGCTCGCGGCGATGTGGCTCGTGAATACGACCTGTGATTTAGTCTATCGGCGATCGCCGGAGCGAGTGGGTGTGCGTAGTCTGTGTACTTGCCTTTTTTGGATGTAAAATATGTTGCGGGTTTAATGGAAAATATGAATATTGGGATAAAACATAACTAGCATATTTATTTGCTTTATTAATATTGAAAGGACAGCAAAAATGTTTTTATTACATTTTGTTGGAAGAAAATAACGATGTTGGGGCGCGGGACGCGGCAGCTTTGAGAGTTCCGTGCCTCAATCGCCAAAATACATATTATGTATCATTCTGCCGAATGCATCCGGAACGTTGGGCCAAACTATCCACTGAGTGGATACCGCAGGATGGGTACCGGTGCAGAGGCAGACCGAAACGAAGATGGCGGGATGACCTGTACGCATTTGAGAACGTTTGGGAGCAACTTGCTCTTCAGCGAGACGACTGGAGAGAAAGAGGGGAGGCCTTTGCCCAGCAGTGGGACACACACAAACAGGCTAGATAAAAAAAAAAATATGTATATCTAGTTTACGGTTGTAATCGCTAGAAGAAAGTTTTGCTGTAATCTACTACGTTTCACTACAACCATTAAGAGTTAATTGGTCTAACCCCTAAAAAGCTGACTCAAGCCGGATCAAACTAGTTTGGGGTGTCACGTCCGCATTTTTATTGTCCAAGGGCTAGAATCAGGATAAGCACTAAATTTGTTGAGCTGCGGTTGATAAACAACTGTACGGTATTTAAAATTTACCGGTTAACTGGTGCCTGATTCGATTAATATTTTCACAATAACCATACGCATGGCTTAATCGGGCAACCTCACACAAATTAATCAAGTACCACAGTAAGTTCTAGGAGGCTTGTGTTCTGGACACAAGTGAACATACTGGTAAAGATAAATACATACTTAAATACAAATAAAACCATGACCCAGGCACAAATATATTATTCGACAAATATTCGAGTTCATCACACAAATATTTGCCCTTGCCGGGATTCGAACCCAGGACCGTCGGCTCAGTAGGCAGCTGCTTAAACCACTGCGACAACTGTCGTGATTCGTTTTATCACGGACATAATATACAGCTTTGCGGCTGCTTGAGCTACATCAGCTGTGTTCTTAATTCTGTCAGTTAGTTTTTCGCCCAGAATACTGCGTTCCATGGCTCTTTGACAAACCTTGAGGGTGGACTTCTGAACTTTTGTCAAAGACCAAGTCTGCGCTCCGTAGGTCAGGATTGGAAGAATGCACATGTCCATCAGTCACTATTGCACTAATTTTCATTACTTTAGAGGGGCGATTTTTGAGTTAATTATGACAAACATTTTGAGGAGTGTTATTATAAAACAATGCATTTTAGAGTGGAATTTTTAGTATTTTTTTAAGAACAGTTATTTGAATTATGTAATTATGAAAACGAATTCCATTGGAATGCAATTTTTAGGTTCCTATTTTAATGTCAATTGATATTCTGCCTAAGAAAAATGACTCCGAGTTTTTATTTAAATAAATAATAACAATTTTAATTTGTACGGTACCATAGTGATATAACGTCTAGTTATTAAAGTTAAATATTAATGGTTCAGTGAGATTAGTTCAAAGAAATATTTTTATAATTGAGGTGATGTTTTTTGTGTTCAAACAATTGTTTAAGAATTATGTTGAAAACTTATATAATAAGTAATACTTACATTCAAAACATCTTTTATTGTTAGTGGGTTTAATAGGTAGTGAGTTTTATATCGATAAAAGTTACTTAAAAGACAATTGAATGCCAAAACTGAAGATAAAATGTAGAGTTTTAAAGTTTTCACGGGAATATTAAACCTCATTACCTATAATATTTAGTTTTAGCGGATAACAATATTATAGTCTGATTAACCCTAAGAATATTTATGTTTGTTTTTAGCACGATAAGTACAAGGTTGTGATTTTATAATATGAGAGATTTTATTAGCCTTTTGAAATGTTACAATCAACGGAGCGGTTTTAAGTAACTTTCGTAATGTTTTTATACAGAGAAATTGAGACTAGATAGTATTTGATATGTTAAGACGGTAATTGTTGCTTCTGAGCTTTGAATTTGTAAGAAACCTGCATTTAAAATTTGGAAACATTTAAAAAAAGTATGTTGATAAAAGTTGATTGATACTTAAGTCGTTTTATTTTCACGGTTTCTTTTTGCCGGTGGACACTTACCACATTTCAGTTAGTCCTATAAAGAACGTAATGACATTTACTTCAAAATTATTGAATCTTAAAATAAATATGCATCTGGTTACAGCATTTATACTTTATGGAAATAATACTCGTTTCACCATTTTAGTACATTACCTTCTGGCGTTTACAGCGTTTTCGCGTATCAAAAAAAAGATTTCAATTGTCGTAACCGCCACTAAGTCGTAAACCAGTCTTTTTTGTTAAATATTAAATATGCCAGTTCAAAGAAAACCATAAGTTATGAATTAGGTCCAATTATCAAGCACTTTCGTTCATAAATGAAAGAGTTATGATTTTTTTTCTCGAAATCGAAAAGTTTTTTGGCTCTGGTGTAAAGTTTGCATTTTGGCGGTTACTACGTTCTCGCTTTTTGCCATCGACATGTACATATTTACAGAAGCAATTCAATTGGGTTTTTTATGAAAAAACGTTTCGATCGACATTCACATGTATTCAATTATCACGGACATTCGGGCTCGGCCTGCATTAAGTGACATTGATGCTTTGTCATTTATATGTAAACTATCTGCGCCGCGCGTTGTTACCTGCTCATCCTACGGGAACACTACATTTTCGGGACAAAAAGTAGCCTATGTGTTAATCCAGGGTGTCAGCTACCTTCATACCAAAATTTATCAAAATTGGTCCAGCCGTTAGAGCGTGAAGAAGTGACATGTGACACATAATCACACTCACAAACTTTCGCCTTTATAATATTAGTGTGATAGAACACACTGTTAAACAAGACTTACTTGTAATACAGGGTGATCAATCCAAATAGGTCATACGGAGAAGTCAGAAACTATGAGATATAGTGAAATCTGTTCTTAGGAACCACGGCGTCGATTTAAAATTTAATCAAAATGACATTCAACGTTCTTTTATTCCCATACATAGGAGTAACACTTCCGAGGAGTTTAAATCGTCTCATCTTTGCAATAATTTCACTCCAAATAAGGAGGCTGCGGGTGCGACCCTACCGACCAGACACCGTGGGCGTAGAAGATAAGAGAAATACCTTTTCATTTTGCTCATTTTGTTAAATAATGCTCTCAACTTGAGCCTTTTTAAATTCACGATAACATCGGTAAAGTGTTTTAAAACGGGCCACACGACACTTTTGGTCTTCAAAAATTCGCTTAAAAAGTTTTTTATAAAACTATTTAACGAAGTCGCTTTTAAATTGTAACATTCCTTGAGATAAAAATACGCTATCAGTCAAGATTGAAATGAAGATTTTAAAATGTCGTCATTAATTATAATAAGCACTAAAACTAATCTATGATTCCTGACTTTAGACTTGATACCTGTATCACTCAAGGCTACAGGTTGGAGGAACTTTAGAGGAATAACATTGTATGTGTTGAGGCTTCGTAGGGGACATATGTCATTATTAGTCTAAAGTGTGATGTCTCGTTAACATTAATATCATGCTTGAGTGTACATCCGCTCGGACGTGTTAATGTAATAAAATCTTGTGCTTGTGTAAGGATTCTGCAAATCATTTAACTGATTTTGACGGTTTTTATCATTGATTTCAATATATATTTTCTTTTAATTAAGAGCCACATCCTTGTTGGTGGCACCATTTTATCTTGGGCTAACTTCTTGTCTTACAGTAATATGTTGGTCTTTCATGAACTTGACCTTGGCAAGACATTGGAGGGCGTGTGCTAGGCGAACGAGCCGGCCTTCTCAATAGGGGTGTAGACTGATGTTGAATTATACAACAGACTGTATTTATATAAATAAAATTAGCACAACATGTCACGTAACAAAGAAAAACATTTTTTTAGGGTTCCGTACCCAAAGGGTAAAAACGGGAACCTATTACTGAGACTTCGCTGTCCGTCCGTACGTCCGTCCGTCTGTCACCAGGCTGTATCTCAAGAACGGTGATAGCTAGACAGTTGAAATTTTCACAGATGATGTATTTCTATTGCCGCTATAACAACAAATACTAAAAATAAAATAAAATAAACATTTAAAGGGGGCTCCCATACAACAAACTTATTATAGATTATGGTACGGAACCCTTCATGCGCGAGTCGGACTCGCACTTGCCCATTTTTTTTTAATATGTGAATTCAAAGGTACGCGTAATTTATGATTATTTTAATCCAAAAGAATTTTTGAAATTGTTTTCAGAATCCTCATAATTTAACAAAACAATTATTGTATGACAACCATGAACATAAACGCACCTTTTTTCGGTGAAAATGGCGAACTTTGATGGTCATTTCTGACTTTTAGAGCAGTCTAAGTGTAGTTAGTCCCATATAGACATTTGATCCCAGCAAAAAATAGAATCTATTGAAATCCTCAAAAAAATTGTCTACACGCCTATTCAATGAACAACATTTCGTTTAAGTCATTTGGACCGATTCTTGACAGCGTTTTCCCAATTCCCAATGCACATCTGTCTCGCCTCTCCAGAGATCTGCGACGTTTCTCTAGAGTATTCAATGCGTCGCAAATAAAAAATGTACATTCTGTCTTGACCACTAGACAAAGCCATACAGTGTTAATTGTTCAACGTTCCAGTGAAGAACTCGAAACAAAAAATTCCCCTAGCATGATTCCGCGACTATACAACACAAACCTATTTCCCATGACTGAATTAATTTCGAGTTATTATGATTTTATGGCTGCTAATTATCAATTAAAGTCATTTGCTCTATTTTATTGAATTAATTCAATGATTCAATTTTGATAACATATAGCTGTAGGATTTACATTAAATGTATCACCTGACATACTTTCATAATAGAAAAATAACATTGTATGTAGTTCCTTACGCTGCTTCGAAACGGGTCAAATTAAAATTCGAAATCTTTTAGGCTTTCTTCTCAACAATGTTCTCTTGTTGGAATATTAGGCATAGCATACTCAGACTTGTGAAAATGCTTACCTACAAAATAAAGTTATTTTTTACAACACATTTCATAAAGAATTTCATAAATAAGGCCAGCCTAGAGCGTTTAATTTGAATCTCTTTTTACCAAATTACCGTACCGATATCTATTTCATGATAACATTGAGTCCGAAAACCCGACTTTGATCGAGAGATAGGACGCAATCAAATCAACCTCCCTGTTAATCGAACCATTCTCGCATGTAATTGATGTCTCAGCCCACTGAATTTCAGCTTTTAATTAAACTATTGTGGCCAAAAACCAATTACAAAACACACTTTTTTTCCATTCATTCGAAGTCAAAGTACGGGTAAACAACATTCCACAGTTTTGGCACCTCATTTGAATAAATATTTTTTACACTCACTGGAATTTTTTGAATCTGCATGTTGACGCAATGCAACGTGAGACGAAAGACAAAATGGCTTCTCGTTCATTTATTGCGTGTTCGAATTGATTGATTTTCAAGTTTTAACAGAATAGGTACGTAACGTCTTTTATTAAAGCGATACACATCTGTCTGATATCTCGGGGAGATCTCCGATGTGGCGATGGCGATATACCTCTTAGGTATATCACCACTTCGCCAACCCGGTCAAGTTTAGTTTGCGCCTGATGGCTATGACGCTACGATGCAGCTCGAATCACAAACGTCGCGTTTTATTTAAATATGATATACCTGAGACTTCGTTTCTTTGGCGATATCTCAAAACACACTCGAATTAGGGCCCTGCTTTATTACTTCTGTATCTCCTTATTATTCGTTTCCCCACAGATTTTGCACAAATACGTTAGTATTTTTTGTAATACCAACTCTGCAACCGGTTTTAAGTGTATGTCGATGGTCTTAAGTAAAAATCACATAGAATTGAAATAAACTGCGCAGAAATAGTCCTGGATCTGCAAGTGGCATTTTCTCACGTGATATAGCAATACGAATGTTGACCAGACCAATCTAAAGCTGTCTTTTCTTTCTCTATTCTGTATATTTGAAGACGGAAAACTCAATTTAGATCCATATTCATCATGCTCTGTACGTCAGTCATTAACACCTCTGTGTGAGAATTATGATTCCAAGGAAAAATGTACCTCACGATTTCCGTATTAGGAAACAGCGTCATCTGCCGAGCAAAGTTACAGACAGTTTCTAATAATTGATATTTCTTTAAGTCAAACTTATTTCAATACTAGAATGTGTCGGCAACTTCGGCTGCGTTTCTTTTTACTTTACGGGGCTTTACTTACATAGTGGGGTAAAAAGTATCCTATAACCATCTTTGGTTGTCAGCTATCCCTGTACTAAATTTGCCATCCAGCTATTTAGGCGTTATGAGAGGACAAAGAAAATTTTACTAACAGATTGCGCTATACGCACGCCGCTGCATCGCGCTTTTAAGATTTTTCTTGAAATAATGACCTCTTTCTATACAAAACTGATTTTGAATACATCAGTTGTAGAATTTTATAATATTAGAACAACCCATTAACCCCTCGTATACAATGTCAAAAATTTGCTCATCAAATTGAAATTAACTGATATTCTAACGTAAGGTTCAAATGTCCCGCACAGATCTGTGCCTAAGCATACAACGGACTAAGGGCGAAAACAGGAACGAATTCGTTTGCAAAGCGAATCCATCGGTCATTGATTTAGAATGAAGCAACAAGCGAATTATAAAAAGCGCGAGGCAAATAAACTATACAAACTTAGTCCATGACTTCCCGGCTGCCGTGGCCTTGGTCGCCGGACCTTGAAATGCTCAAGTAAAGCTACGTGTTTTGTTCGACGCAGCGGCTAGCGGAGCGACAGCAGATTAAAGCAAAATCATATCCGTCGCAAAAAAACAAATCATATAATTAATGGTCATAAATTCTGCTAATAAGAGTTTAATATCGTAAATGTGAGTTTGTGAAATGTGAAGGTGTTTGTGAAACAAAAGCCGAAATTTTATTTCTTTATGATTCCCAGTTGCGTATCTTAAATCCATCAATATCTTTCAATAAACGTACGAGAATTTTGAATTCAATTCGTCAATAATTTGCCCAAAAAATATTTACAGGTTGCCTAGTATCAAAAACTAAAAAGATAACGGTGTTTGGTGAATATTTACACGGTTTTGCCTCGCTGGCAATGGCGGCTCGATAGAGTATTCATTAAGTGATCTTTAGCACCATTCCACATCAAGTTATTAAATTCAGGCCTACTTACAGATCAGAACGATTGAGCATTTATTTGGTCTAACTAATTCTAAACTTCACTTCAAGTCATGTTGTGTCAAAGATTGGTCGCTCACTCGTCGTCTAAGACGTGTCCTTATCCGGCGTCGCTCTGCGCTCGCGCACTTTACGGTGGCGTGCGTTCACTAAACTTTGTGATTACGTCATCTTTGTATTTTGGAACTTAGTCAATAGCCTCCAACCGATCTATGACCGTAATATACCTTGTTTATCGTCAAACAGACGATTTCGATCAAACTAAACGATCCAATCAATATAATCCTAATAGAATTCGAACTTTAGAATACGTAGTCTTTTAAATTAATGGATGTTTTGGTGGATGCTTTGAAATTATTATTTTTTACTTTAACAAAGTCTCATAACATTAGCGATAAAAATGTAAAACAATAAGAGAAAATTGTTGCCAGAGACCGTGAAACGGGCTAAAAATGAGAGACAATTGTAGGCAAAACAAGGGACAATTTAACGTGTTAACGTTCGTTGCCTAAAACGTAATGATGATGGTTGTGTTTCGACGTACCGTGAGATCATTGCACCGCCATGGCGAAATACATTAGTCATGAGCCGATCACGATCTTTCCTGTTCAGGTGATTGTATAAAAATGAGCGAGACAAAAGTCACATCTCGAGTTTGTTGATTTTGATTGTGATTGTGAGTTTGGGCGCTGAATGTAACCCATTAACGGTAAAAACCATGAAATAAACAACTACGAAATAACATAAGAGTTAAGCTTAAAAGAATGTGCGCTCTATTTCGATTGATGTTTAAAAAGAAAATGTAGGTACAATTTGAGGATGACGTATTTTTTTCGTTGGAAGAAAAATGGCTCATCAATGGTTAAATTAATTGCGAAATAACCTTTCACTAAACGACTGTATTTTCATTCATAAAAATTTGCATTATGTTTTTATTGTTGCGATTTCCTTTGACTTTTTGAGTTTATTACTCCTTGTGAAACTAATTTCTTCATCGCAATTGTATTGTTCCGTTTATGTGCCAATGCATTCGCAACTTCCGTTAAAAAAATACAATCTCTGTCGTTTACGATAAGATACGAAGAAAGAAAAGCAAATACACGTAGCATCATAACAGACACACCTTAACTAGGAGATTCAACAGTATTGGCGTCGCGTTTAATCATTGGCATACATAATACGTGTATGTATACGTAAGCTAATTATATCGGTATCACTGTATTTGTTCCGTCAATGTCACCGAGTTGTCGAGAGGGCAACGGTCGTGATATATGAAAACATACATTCTCATACACTCACACATACAAGCGATACTTAAGTGATATTTTTTTTATTCACATTGGAGTATGGATAAATTTTTTAATTGATAGTACCTTTTACCTAAAAATTACGGTATAGTTAGTTCCAACTTACTGATTACTGCTAGAATTTGATTTGAACCCATTATCTGCCTTATGTTTTAGACTATTTCTTATCTTCTTACTATTATTGCGAACTTGGTATACTTAGTAGGTACCTACGAATTAAAATTAATTTAGAAATCTTAGATCGTTCAACCTTGGAAAACCCGAAAATAGACTTACAAAGACGTTTCAATTATTAATCTAACTACATTTAAATATTTCTATATAATATTTCTATCCTTTGGCTATAAAATAGTGTACCTACTATTTAGATAGCTTTATTGATCAAGCATTTTACGCTGTTCTACAGAATATCAAAGGAGAGTCCTATTTATAGCGTAAGGAGTTTCGAGAAATTGTTGTATCGGTTAATGATTAATTTTATACAGGATGAATTTTAATCGGTGATCAGGTACCAACTTTTCTAACTCAGTAATTGATGGCAGTCACGTTGAAGTCGTAATTACATGAAAACAAACTTTTATTTTTCCACGATAATTTTTATTTTGAAACCAATTTTGTCTTAAATTCCTTGTCACCGAACTAATCTGTATCGGTGTGCTTACAACCTCTTTAATAATTTAATGGGAATGACAATTTATGAGTAATAACTTGTCATTGTCATTACATAAACAAAGTCGTAGAAAATTTCGTTAAATGTTCCGCCAAAGTTGACGTAGGTATCGTACTTCAATTTTACTCATTCACCATCATGGAATGGAACACTATGCAGCAATACGGAGTATTGCACCAATGCTTCACAGTCCAAAGTAGTTAAAAAAAATGTCTCGAACAGCTCCTCTTCCTAGATGATGGATGCCCTACACTCTATAATCACTATATTCACTATGGTTTTTTGTGCCAAAAAGACTTCACGTCGTTCCAATATATTCGCATTATAAATATTATTTAATTGTGTTTTAAGTGAAAAACCAAGGTGTGAAACATAAATTTCTTGTCCATAATGTGTGGAGTGAAGAAAATACTTGTTAAAACTGAATATATGAGGGGATCGTCGATGAAGAAAACGGTTTGTTTATTGGTGTTACTACTCATATTTTACTTATGAGTTATCAGGTACGTTTTACCCATTCTGATTATAATGAAATAGTATTTCGAAACCTCAGACTTTTCTGAGTATTTCTTATAGAAACTGACGGTAATTTTAGTATTTGGGTCGTAGCTACAAACATCGCCGTTTTGTTTTGACAGATGTTTGTTTAGTTTAGCCGGTCTAGCCTAGCGCAGTTTCACATTCGCCTATAGGTACATATTTATTTTGACTTGTCTATGACAGTTATATTTTTTATTTTACTGTTCGTTGCCGCGTTTTTCTTTCAATTACCTATGATTTGACCGGTAACTGCAAGTACAAACAAGTTAGAATTCTTGATCGTAAGTGTTATTAGTGTGTTTGATTTGAAAGTGAATGAACAAAATGGGAAAAGAAAAAAGAAAAGCGGTTGAAGACCCGGAAGAAATGGAAGAAAAGATCAGAGAATTAGAGGCGAGACTAAATAGGAAAAAGATGAAATTGGCGAAGCTATCCAACGAGGGAAGGCCTGATGAATTACAATCAGAATCACATTCTCCTGAAATGATAATGATCGAAAAAACAGGCCCTAGTAAATTACCATCAAGATCGGCTACCCCAGAGCGCGAGTGTGCAGAATTAGTGTCCCAATCCAGAGATCCTGAAGGCACTAATGAGGATCCAGGTCTGTTACCTGTACAATTTATCTGCCTTGATGTTATATCTTTGTTATTTTAGAGTTGTCACGTGAGGGCAAACATAACAAATATATTAATCACCCTTAATTATTTCACCTAGGTGATAAAGGTCTAAATATTTATAGAGCTGTCACGAGAGGGCAGACAAGACCTGTGCGTTATAGCGCCACGTTTTATTTAGTAAAAACATACATATGTATTTAATAGAGCTAGTTCATTTAGAGACTAGACTAGACCAGTATGTTTAATTATACATGAGACCCCATAGCCTTTTGAGGCCATTAAGTCATTGGATAGTTGCTAATTATGAAATGGTGTACAATTTCAGAATTTCCAGTCGTGGAGGATATGTTGCCTGAAGAATTCATCTTAGCTCTTGGTGATGAAGGAAAAATTACTGAAGAAAAAGGAGAAAATATAAGACAAGAGGTAGTCAATAGATGGAACAATATTCTGAAACAAGGGATTAAACAAGAAGATTGGCCAAAATTAATCAATAAGTATCGAACACCAGGAAACTTTCCAATGGCCATAGCGCCTAAGCTTAATCCTGAATTGGTGGCAGCATTGTCCGAGAATACACTCAAGCGTGATAAAAAGTTTGAATATCGCCAAAATTTGGTGGGCAAGGTTCTATCATGTATGGGTTCCATGTTGACAGAGATTATGAAGGGCAACCTAAATAGTGTCAAACTCATAGAAGGTATCAATGATTCAGCAAAGATCCTGTGTAATATGAATCACTATGGCAATTTTGTCAGACGACACTTTTCCTTGAGCCCTTTACACAATTCTGTGAAAAAAAGCAGCCGCTAATGTTACAGTAGATACATACCTCTTTGGAGAGAATTTGGGTGAACGTCTGAAATCAGCAAAAGCCCTAGAACGAAACGGTTCACTTTTGCAAGCTAACCCGGTTTCAACCAAAAAACAACCTCAGAAGGCCAACAACTCATTTAAACCGAATTTAAACTGGAAGGGCCCGTCTCAGAACTCCCCGAAGTGGCCTCAGAAGGAAAACAGAGCAAGAGGCGGGCCACCACGGAACCATCAGCAGTACCAACAGCAGTATCACCAGCAGCACCATCACCGACGCCCAGCTTCGAAGTACCAACAGTCGAGATCAACACGCCGTCGTTAACGGAGGTACATGCAGGTAGCTTAGCTAGATTTTATGATAACTGGGTTTTAGGTTATGATATTCCATTTATTAATAATGAACCCATATGGACTGAATTGGACTCTATCCGTCATTGGTCAGATAGGGAAATTAGGGAGTTAAGAACTGAGATTAATAAGCTTAAATCAATAGGAGCTATTTCTGAATGTGAACCACGGAATGACCAATTTGTATCACCAATATTTATGATACCTAAACCTAATGGAGATAATAGGTTCATATTAAATCTCAAGAGCCTTAACAAATATGTTGCTGTAGAACATTTCAAAATAGAGGACATTCGTACGGTGTGCAAACTGATAACAAAAAATTGTTATATGGCTACAATAGACTTGAAAGATGCATACTTTTCTATAAAAATTGCAGACAGTAGTAAAAAGTTTCTTAGATTTCATTTTGAAAATAAATTGTATTAGTTTAATGCACTCCCTTTTGGTCTCTGCACAAGCCCATATGCCTTTACTAAGATTATGAAACCTGTAGTTTCCTATTTAAGAGAACAAAATATTATTTTATCCATATACCTGGATGACATAATATGTTTTAGCGATGATTATGCTACCTGTCACAACAATATTCATAAAATATGTGATGTGTTATGCTCCTTAGGTTTTGTTATTAACACAGAAAAGAGTTGTCTTATACCCACTACATATTGCAAATATCTAGGATTTATGTTGGACTCTAAAAGTATGACTATGTCACTCCCTTTGTCAAAAATTGATATGATTACTGTTCTGTTGAAGTCATTTAAAAAGAAAAACCACTGTAAAATTAGAGAGTTTTCACAACTTCTAGGATTACTGAACTCGGCATGTCCTGGTGTAAGGTATGGGCTTGTATTTACCAAGCTTCTTGAAAGGGAAAATTTTTAGCCCTTGAACATCACAATGGGAACTATGATGCACATATGAAAATCCCGAAGTATTTACAGTCTGAATTAGATTGGTGGATTAGTAATGTTAGTAAATCTAGCAACGATATAATACTCGTATAAGACAATATAATTTTGTCACAGAACTGTTCACTGACGCTTCTAGGTCTGGCTGGGGGGCAGTGCGTGAAAACGATAGGTCATCCGGTTTATGGACTGAGGAGGAACAAAAATGTCACATAAATTTTTTAGAGCTAAAAGCGGCCTTCTTTGGTTTAAAATGTTTAGCAAATAAATTTAGTAATTGTGAAATTCTTATAAGAATTGATAACACCACTGCTGTGGCATATATAAATAGAATGGGAGGAATTCAATATCCTCACTTAAACGGTATTACACGTGAAATCTGGCAGTGGTGCGAGTCAAAAAACATATTTTTATTTGCATCTTATATTAACACAAATGAAAATATAGAGGCAGATCATGAGTCAAGGAAACAGACAATAGAATGGGAATTATCACATGAAGCTTATAAATAAACTGTTACTGTCTTTGGAGAACCAGAAATCGACCTTTTCGCATCTAGATCTAATAATAAATGCAAAAAAATTATCAGTTGGCATAAGGATCCTGACGCTGTAGCGGTTGACGCATTTACAATTAAATGGACGAAATATTATTTCTATGCCTTTCCACCCTTTAGTATAATACTAAGGGTATTACAAAAAATCAAAAATGATAGAGCTATTGGTATTTTAGTTGTACCATATTGGACAACACAGCCCTGGTTTCCACTATTCTCTTCTCTATTACAGTCGCCGCCAATTATGTTTCAACCTAGTAAAACATTGTTATCATCTTATTTCAGAGATCACCATCCGTTATACAAGAATCTTACCCTGGCTGCAGGGCTGCTCTCAGCGAAGCCTTAAAAAGAAGAGGTGTACCTCAATCATCTATGAGCATTATGATATCCTCTTTAGCACCCAGTACAATAAAACAATATAACACAGGACTAAAACTTTGGTGGGAATTTTGTTCCAAAAATGATATCCAACCATATGAAGGGTCAGTACCTATATACTAACCTTTTTAACTGAATGTTTCAACTCTGGGGCTTCATATGGTACACTAAATAGTGTTAGATCTGCCTTGTCATTACTCATAGGACCTAAAATAGGTGTTGATGACAGGCTTAAACGTTTCTTTAAGGGTGTATATAAAGTGAGGCCATTGAAGCCCAGATATACCACAACTTGGGATCCCTGTAAGGTATTAAACCTGTTATCTACCTGGTTCCCTAATGACGTTTTAAATGTTGAGAAAATTACTAAAAAGATTGTTACTATTTTAGCTCTTACTACAGGTCATAGGGTTCAAACCTTGTCGTTAATAAAATTATAAAATATAAAATACACAGATAGGGGAATCACTATCAATATTTTGGACCTAATCAAAACATCCAGACAAGGCATGGAACAACCATTACTAGACTTGCCTTACTATAATCAAAAACCAGCAATCTGTCCAGTCAGAACAATTATCTCTTACATCAAGTGTACAGCGCCTATTAGGCAAAATATTAAAGATCTTATTATTACTTATAAGAAACCATACAAAAAAGCCTCTACTCAAACTATTGGAAGGTGGATAAAATGCACTCTACAGGAGGCAGGTATAGATACAAAAATCTTCTCATCTCATAGTACAAGACATGCATCTACTTCTGCAGCACTGAGAGCAGGAATGACAATAGATGCTATAAGAAAATGTGCAGGGTGGTCACATAGCTCAAGCACTTTTGGTACATTTTATAATAGACCTGTAATAGAAGATAGTAATAACCTAAGTAATGTTATTTGCAATTCTGTTACATAAAGACTATTTTATGTTGTAAGATTATATTTGATTACTCACATGTGCATGTGAACAATAATTGTATTATCAGTATTTTATAATAGAATTTAGAAGATATTAATAATTTAAGCAATGTTATTTGCAATTCTGTTATATAAAGTTTATTTTATGTTATATCCCTTGTTGTTTAAAAAAAATTAATTGGTGAAGTTACCAATGGGGAAACTTTAGGAATACTTAGGTATACTTAGGTATGTTTACTGCAATTACCTATAAGAAATTGTTTTGTTATTCAGAATAAACATTCTTTAAATAATGCGAATATTTTTCCTCGACTACACTCACAACCCTGGCTTTAAACATCTGCATAGTGTTCCATGATGGTGAATGAGTAAAATTGTTAAATTAAACGAACTTACCTGAAGTGAAGTTCTATTTCAATTTTACGAAATTCACCATCATGGAAGGTCCCGCCCTGTCCCAAATAACATATATATTTATTATATATTTTTTCACCCCAGTTGTAGGGTTGTTCGTAATTGCTTTAAACTCTTAGTGATTATAGAGTGCAGGGCATCCATCATCTAGGAAGAGGAGCTGTTCGAGACATTTTTTTTAACTACTTTGGACTGTGAAGCATTGGTGCAATACTCCGTATTGCTGCATAGTGTTCCATGATGGTGAATTTCGTAAAATTGAAATAGAACTTCACTTCAGGTAAGTTCGTTTAATTTAACAATAATTTATGTAGGATGACCATGTATCTAGTGGTTATTAGTATTAATTATGTTTTACCTTTTAATTAATTTAACAGTGAGGTAATTAAAAATCATCGTGTATACTGTATTTTGTAAAAGGTTAATGCAACGGTTGCTTATCTCATTAAATTTCCTTTGCGCAAATATTTATTCTGTATATAATTATGAATCTTGGAAATCGAGAGCGAGTAGGCAATAGCGAAGAAGGCTTCTTGATCTTCTTCAATGGCGTCTAAAATTATATTCTTCAGCCTGGCCGATTTCAATCACTCCAACCATTGGGCTCGGCACTTGCAGTCACTTTACTTGCAAAATTAAAAAACGACTTAGCATTAGCATCAGCCGTCTTTTTCGCATGGTATTGAAAAGAAAGAAACAGACAGAAGGGAATTTTACTTATTATGTTGTCAACTAACTCTCCACAAAAATGGTATATACCTAAACATTTTAAAATCCACAGACATTTTCGAAGAAAAACTACGCTGTGGCGACTGTCTATGCTGCTGCGACAGAATCATAGTCCCCTGCATTGGCTGCTTTAAGGGTCTGACTGAGGAAAATACCTTACACCTGATCTACCACTAACTTCTGTTAGCCTACTAGCACTTGAACATTTAAAACTTTAAACTCATACTCAGCCTGAGCCTCTAATTACTAACCAACCAGTGTGTGAACCTGTCTTTTGTTGCGCTTATACGGCGTGTCTCCATAAATCATTTTTGGGAATCAGAGCCAAGAAGATCTAGCCACGTGCCGCGCCAGAGCGTGACGGCGCTCACGCCGCGTTATTGGGTCAGCTGCTTTTGCGCAACTGTATGCGTGAACTTGTAATAGTAACTTCCCATCTCAAGTTACCTCTGCTTGGGATCTTTGATAATGTTGGGTAAAAGTATCTGATCTCGGAATCTGTAATTCTGTACATTAACCCTTCGATATTTTATACAGGAACTTGTAATATATCTGTAGTAACTAGTAACTTGCTTCTAAAATCTCGACGGCTACCTCTGATGGGGAACTTCGATAAATTGGATGAAAAAATCTGCCCTAGGAATATGTGGTGTAATGAATTTGTAAAAAGTTGTAAATGATCCAGATAGTAAAGTTGATAAAGTGATATTTGAACCCATTTCTCGTGGGTTACCTCTACTTGGTGCATCTTAGACTTAATAAAACAGGTTCTATGCGTCTTTTGCGGTTATTTCGAATGTTTTTCCTATAATATGTCTTTTTAAAAATGCTCAACTTCATTATAAGAGTAAACATACAGTTTTATAAATGGAATTGCACACAATTCGTGTTCACTTTCAGGGTTTCGAGTATTCGTGACTAAGTGCCAAAGTCACTGAGCAAGATGTTAATAGGTTGAGAGTCGATGGAAACATTTGACTAAACTATTTGCCAAAACACGAAAATAAGGAAAGATAACTTTAGACAATTTTAGACAAACTCAACATACTAAAGTTGAGTTTTGATGATTGAAACAAATAAATTTATTAATTTTTAACAGAAGTTTATCATTTATTATTAACAAGATGAGCTTTCAATTTGTTCCAATTCCGAAATGTATGCCGTTCAACCATTTTGGATGTATCATATCATACCCCAGTTATTAGAAGTGCTACCGCTATTTCATCAATCTCTACCGTTATCTGATGAAACTCCACATATTCGGTACATATACGCGTGTTGTAATTTTACCGTAAATCTTTTGAAATATACGACGTTAATGGACACGCAGTAAAACAGTTTTGTAAATATTTAGTGAGTTCTTGTGACACATTGCCCTATTGGTGCATGACTTTAACATTCCCAACATGGCCAGCTGAGTACATGCACGGAATACCACTTATGGTGAATAAATAAGCCTAGAAACTGCCACATTTGAAAAGGCATGTTACTTTATAAATTATGTATAAGAATTAAGATAAAGTTTATTCCAAGTTGCTCAAAAAGTACTCATATTGCGGTATAGAATTTGAGGTTCTTAGGGTAGTCATCAATCAAATCAGAATTTGGCAGCATCATGATCGGCGATATACAGTAGACGTGATGTAGATTATAATGGGAATCAATGATTTTAACTGTTGTATTGATATTGCTTTTGAAGGATTGATATTATTTATTTTTCTGAATATATAAGTTACACATACATAGAGCGAAATACCAGAAATTATCTCGACGAGTCTAACGGCATATCATTAGTACTAAACTATAGTATGTAATTCTAAAACGGACAACTTCTAAACTCACTCTAAACAATTGAAACTAATTTGCATTGTCGATGAGCTTTCATTTAAATAGGTTGGGTTATTAAATTGTTTGCTGTCTCATTAGTAGAAAATACGGACCCGTAAAGGTACCTATTAAAACATTTGAATTACCTACGCACCGCAATGTACACAAATGTTGTGATCTACTTTTGTTTACTAGTTTCTTTTATGTTTTCATTTTATAGTTAATTTTAGTTAGCCATTATTCTGTTTTTACTGTATTAACCTGTAACTGTGCGTATTATAGCCAGAGAAACAAATGGTATTATGTGCCTTTCTATTTGAAATTTAACCTACACGACCGTCTGATGAAAAGTGATTTCGAACCATGGAAAAACTCGGAAATTGGATCGTTAAGTTAATTTTAGTCCCACAGGAACCGAGTTAGGCCGGGCCGGGGCCGCGGCCGGCCGTCGGGATGCAAGCCACTCGCACGATACTAGGTCAATAGCAACTCGCATTACAGTGATTCTAATATAGACCACTATCTACAGAATGTAAAAGCAAACAAACAATTTCAACAAACGACCTACAGTTCACTTTTGTGGCCTTTTATTTATATTCTATGTAATTATTATTATTAAATTTAATTAGCTATGCTATAACATAAATGTAATTGATTGTTCTAAGTATTATTTACGAAAAAATACTTACTGTTGAGTTTCTTTCGGCTTTCCTCTCTACAGCGTTCTCTTGGGAAATGCCGGTAGATTCCCACTCTGACTTGTAAAAGTGCCCTTATGGCCTACTTACTATAGTATATTACTGCAGAAGCAGGGAAAAGTCAGTTCGTGGATGAGTATGATTTTGAAGGACGAGGCGTAGCCGAGTCCTTCAATAATACGAATCTGCGAACTGACATTCCCGCCGAGGCTTAGAAATAATCACCAATCTACATTTTAATTTAAAATATCAGTACCATGAAGTTCATTTGGTACTTATTTTTTTTAGGAATAGGAATAAAAATTCGGGTCCGAATCATATGTTTGATTTAAAACAAAATATATATATATATTTTTATAGCCGTTTAGGTGTCCCACTGCTGGGCAAAGGCCTCCCCTTCTTTTCTCCATTCGATCCTATTGCCAGTGCGATTCGGCCAGTCTTTGCAGAATGCGTCCAGATTAAATATATATGAAAACACAATAACAAAAAATATGCACATAGGTAATTATTAATTTTAGTTAAATTAACAACTTCTAAACACACTGTTTTTTTTTTTGAAACCATACCATATTTATCATTCGGAGAAGATCATAAGTTCGAAATAACTTTTATATATTGATTTGGACACAATCATTTCTGTTTTATTTTTTATTTGTTTACGTTTGGTACACTTATTAATTTTCAACTCACTCATATCATCATATTATTAAAATTAAAACTTTCGTGAGAAATCTCTAATAAATAACTAAGAATCATGAAAATAAATTAACCGCATATAAATTATTATTATTTACATTGTTTGTCCGTTATTCGAAATTTGTCGTCATTTAAAATTTGTGAGTATTATATTCTTTGTTTAAAATACATTGACAATAGCAGAGCAGAAAATTTTTCAGTGCAAGAACTAAACGCAGAGAACAATTAAAAAGTTTATAATAGTCTTTATTTTTTAAATTTAGTGGACAATTGGCTGTATGGTGAATTATTTATTTATTTATTTAAACTTTATTGCACAAAATACATAAGTAAAAGTACAAATGGCGGACTTAATGCCATGAGGCAAAATTATCAGTCTTTGAAAAAATTAAAAGTAAAAATGCAGTAACCGGCCAAATTAAGATTACCCTCATTTGTATGAGACGTCATGAACGGAAGGTGTGTTTCTTACTTAATCGTCTTATTTAAATAATATTGATTTCCCGGCTAAGGCCAATAATATATATATTTTTTTAATTTGTATTAACGCCTTCTAAAAATAACGAACGATTTCGCGGTCCAGTTTTTCTACATTAATGGGAACATTTCCAAGCAAGTTGGAGAAAAATAAATTATTTCATGTCATTTCATTTCACATATCGGCTGGTGCCGGCTTGTAAGTAAGTGGCAACTTGCGTACAGCCCGGTGGCATTTTTTGGCAAGAATCGCCTCCGTATATCCAAAGTTGACACATATAATATAAGTATATCAAAGCGTAATGTTACATCAGAATTAATTTATCGGATAATAGCCGAGATATTGCTTAACTTTTTAGCCATATCACAAAGGACACTCGAATTAGCAACCCACATGTTACTTCGTAGCCTGTAATCGGTATGCAGGCTTGACAGCCTGCAGAGACCAGCTAATGACAAAGACAACCGGGAAACGTTGTTACATGGATCAAAGTGTAATGTAATCGAAATTAATTTATCAGATATATAACCCACATATTGCTTATGTAGCTATCTACATATCAAAGGACACGGATAAGCGCAAAACATGTTACTTCGTGGCCTGTAATTTGCATGCATCTATTGACAGCCTGCACAGAGCCGTTATAATGACAAAGATGACTGGAAAACGTGTTGTTACATGGATCAAAGCGTAATGTAATCGAAATTAATTTATCAGTTATATAACTCACATATTGCTTATGTAGCTATATATCAAAGGACACGGATAAGCGCAAAACATGTTACTTCGTGGCCTGTAATTTGCATGCATCTATTGACAGCCTGCACAGAGCCGTTAATGGCAAAGACGACCGGGAAACGTGTTGTTACATGGACCAAAGCGTAATGTAAAAGTTAATTTATCAGAGATATAACCCAGATATTGCTTATAAAGCCATATCTCAAAGGACACGGATAAGCGCCCTACATGTTACTTCGTGGCCTGTAATCAGCATGCAGTTATTGACAGCCTGCAAAGAGCCGCTAACGAACAAACACCGGAAAAAGTGTTATTACATGGATCAAAGCATAATGTAGTCACGATTAATTTGCTCACTGATGAATTTATACAAACATCTTATCAGAGGTTCTTTTTCAATTGATATATACTAAATCAATAGTTAATAGATAGATAACTGTAAATATGTATATGTAGTCTATAGTTAATAGACTCCAGTATTCCTGGTCACAGTAATAAGCTTAGTCTTTGATTTCTAAAACGTATGGTTTCTATTTGTAGTATATGTATTTTTATTTATTTATTTAAACTGTATTGCCCATTTTAAATGACAGATTAAATGTGATAAGTCAATCTCTACACGTCGACCAAAAGGCTAAACAGAGAAAAAAACATTTTTAATTACAGAAGTAGATTTTTTTATACTTTTAAGTAGACGACAATCACTAAGCATAGTCCTGGTGTTATTTATGATTGAAATGAAGAATTTAGAAAGAATGTAACATAAAATTTAACGACATCCTGTTTAGCGAATACATTTTACATCTGAAATTCATCATTACTAATATTGTATGACTTTTATCACAACACATATTTCAAAATGATGGGACAGTCTCACAGGTCACAGTTCAAATGATAATCAATTTGAAAACAGGTTTACGACTGTACACAGTGATAAAACGAGTGGATTCCAAGCAAAATACTTCATTAATTATGATTTATGGAAATCTTATCAAAGTACAATATTCTGGTAAATTATACTATGCTTATGTTTACAATGAAGCGAAATTTAACGGGTCAGGCAGGGTTTGAACCTACATCTCCAACGGCTTTCCGGGCCAACACGGGCGTCCTACCAATTGGACCAACGAACCTGATAAGAGAGCCATTGAATTTTTCAATCATGCTTTGCTTGTATACATGTCTTAGGGTGGCATCGTAGCACCACGTTTACGTTACGTTAGCAGCCGTTACTGCAGCTATAATAATAATAAAATAATTAAACTATGCTTTTTAGTACCGCTTGCTTTTTAACATTGTCAGGAAAGTTTGTACATTGTAAATAGCTAGATTTACCAGTCGAATGACTGTTAGATGTGAATTTTCAAAGATTTGATAGCCTATCAAGTTATCGCGGCGCTACAAACAGCTTTCATATGGCAATATTGAGCATACGTCATATATTTGCATTATTAAACGTCAGTAGCGAATAGTCAAGTATTTTATCATTAGCCAAATTCAAAATATTGTTTACCGGAATGCTGCTCGACATTCGTTCTTCTTGTGTAATAAAATACTGAATACTATTGAGAAAAACTTGATTTTCATCACTGTGGATAGTTTTGGCTTTATTATGTGAGAAATATTTGAAATTTGCGGAATAGTTACTCCGGTTACTCTTGTTTCATCATCATCATTTCAGCCATAGGACGTCCACTGCTGGACACAGGCCTCCTCAATAGATTTCCACATGGGCCGGATAGCAGCGACCTGCATCCAGCGAGTCCCCTCTCTCTTCTTTACATCGGTGAAATTCATCGACTTTCAACATCAGTTAGCAAAAATTTGTCGTGACCAGTAAAATAAATTAGTACTTAGGGCCCTTTCAGACGAACGGCACTTTCCTTACAGACGAACGGCACTAGTAAAACTGCAGCCGTCGCCACCTGTTGACGGCTGCCGTCGCCACTTGTCGACGGCTGCCGTCGACGGCAGTCGCCACCGCTCGACGGCTGCATGCAGTCGACGCGTCGACGGCAGCCGGCAACGCGTCGACGGCAGCCGTCGACAAGTGGCGACGGCAGCCGTCAACAGGTGGCGACGGCTGCAGTTGTACTAGTGCCGTTCGTCTGTAAGGAAAGTGCCGTTCGTCTGAAAGGGCCCTTACCACTAAAAATCGTCATTATCACGTGGGCTGCAAAACATCCTGTTGGGCATTACGTTGACGATTATCATATTAGGCTGCATAAATACGAAAAACTAAATTCCGATTATCGGAATCACGAATTTCATCATACCGATTATCATAATTCCGAATGTTTTAAAACTCCGAATATTTAAGTATTTAGATTTTTCATTTTTCCGATTCCGAATTTCAATACACCGAACAATAAGAAGTCCGAATGAATAATAATCCGAAATATCAAAAGTACGAATTCCGATTATAATAATACCGATTTTCAAAACTCCGAATATCATTACACCGACCAATAATAAACCCGACTAATCAAAAGTCCGAAACATCAAAATTACGAATTGCTGTTATTAATAACTATAAAATATAAACCTAAATATGTAAAAGTTTTTCGGGTCTTGGCCTACCTCAAGGTGAAATAGTTAATGTTAGGATTTAACCTAACCTACAGTTTTCGGGGTTCAGCAAATGTGTTGACACTCCGCTTGCTTCGCTCGCTCCGCTACACGTGGTCACAATACAAACCTAACCTAACCTACAGTTTTCGGGGTTCAGCAAAGTCTTTTGACGCTCCGCTCGCTCCGCTATACGTGGTCACAATACAAACCTAACCTAACCTAACCTACAGTTTTCAGGGTTCAGCAAGTCTTTTGACGCTCCGCTATACGTAGTCACAATACGAACCTAACCTAACCTACAGTTATCGGGGTTCAGCCGATAACCTAACCTACAGTTTTCGGGGTTCAGCCAATTCGATGTTTGTCCAAATCAGGTTTTCTATTTTTGTTTTAACGTAAAAATCGGTTTAGTAAATAATCTATACCCAAATACTCCGAAATATTTTATTCCGATTTTAAAAACTCCGAATTTCATAATTCCTAAGAAATAAATTTCCGATTATTGAAAACACGAAGTCATTATCCCGAATATCAAATATCCGAATAAGTAATGAAGTTTCGGAAAATTAATAATCTGAATTTTGTTTTTCAGGCCTATGACACTTCGGGCTTTTCATTATTCGGAGTTATAAAAATCGGAATAATATACAATCGGAATTTTGAAATTCGGTTAAATAAATTTCGTCTTTTATAGACTTTATAGTAATCGGAATTTTATTTCCTAGGAATTATGAAATTCGGAGTTTTAAAAATCAGAATTAATAAATTCGGAATAAAATATTTCCGAATATTTGGGTGTTCCCCATATTGGGCAACGTGCACAACAAAGGTGCTGCCAATTGGTACTGCCAATCCGAAACTATACCCTTGACATTGATTTCCAAGCTACTCTTCTGTGGAATTCTTTACCTGTTTAAATCACACCTTAAACGTCATTATTTATCTCTGCCTTAATTTACGTTACAATGAAAATCGCTCCCCTTACTTTACGACTGATTCTGGTTTGCTATCTATTTTACTCTGCTATATGTATTTATTATGTCCAAGTATTATATGTAGGTATATCTGCTTATTATTATTTATGCATGTTTAATGCTTTCTTTTGTCGTTAATTTTTGTGGCACAAAGGTATTTTGCATCACCTACTCAATTCCAATTTTTGTAGGTCTACTCCGCTACCTAAAGACTACCTCTTGTTTACCTCTGTTTTTTTTTAAATGTATATCTCTCATATTTTGTATCCCTGTGTATTTGAGGTGCGCAATAAAGTGGTTATCTATTGTATTGATGTTGATAGTGCTGCCTATAGTCATTGCACATTATTTTGCTCAACAAAGGTTCTGCCAACTGGTGCCACCAATCTGGAAATAAATGTCTTTAAAGTGACATTACGGTCACCCGGAATAACAATAATTGTTGACAATTCTTGCCAAAGATAGTGGACAATAGCAGTATATCAGATATATATCGACAACATGTTATTAAGACACTCCGAAGTAATCCCTAGGATTCTGAACTTTATTTGCGAGTTATTGGAGAACTAAATAATAATTATTGCATTCACTGAACTCTTAATCAATAATGGAAAAGTCTGGCCGACGGCGGCAACCCCTAGTTGACCGTTAATCAATAATAAACCCAGTCAAATAACAACGTATCTCACATAGATGTTCATAGAAAGTTACGTCTTCTTAACGGCTTTTAGGCCCGTGGCTGTAGTAAATAGCTTGTAATCAATAAACTCAGTCAAAAAACAACGTATCTGACATGGATGTTCATAGAAAGATACGTCTTCGTTTAACTAACTGTCAAGTACCGTGCGTCTTGGTATACAGCTTGCAAACACACAAGCATGAGTTAGTAATTTACCCTTTGTATAGCCCGACAAATTTCTTTTCGGCCTACGCCATATTGCGGATTATTTGTGTTTTTTTTTTACTGGCAACGACTATTTTTTGGCAACTGACGTTGAGCGTCATTGAATTTCGCTGTTGTAAACAAAAACGAAACGGCTAAATATTCCGCTCAAGTAATACATATATAAATTGGTTATTGACATATCGCTACTGAAATTTTATAATGCATGCACATTATTTGACGAAACGCTGAGTGTTAGGGTATAAACCGTTTTCAAGATCGCTATTATTATAGCCTAACAAGTCTGTCGGTCCGGCCGAGGGATAGTGGCGCTACAAACAGCTTTTATATGACAATAATGAGCATAAACGTCAGTATTGACTTTTCAAGGATTTGTCATTAACCAAATTCAAAACATTACTTATTTACCGGAATGCTGCTCAGAAAAACGATTGATTGTTTTTCTTGCGAAGTAAATACTGAATCCTATTGAAAAAACTTACTTTCATCACTGTGGATAGTTTTGATTTTATTATGCAAGAATTACTGTTTCCTCTTTGTTTACATCAGTGACATTCACCGACTTTCAACTTCAGTTACCAAAAATTTGTCGTTACCAGTAAAATAAATTAGTACCACTAAAAACCCGCAATATGACGTGGGTTGAAAAACACCCTCTAGTTTCGGTTCATAATTTTTTATTTATGTACTCGTAAATGTTACTAGTAGTTGGCAGCTGGACATATACTTTGAATTTTTCTCGCATTGATACAAACCGGATAGGTGTCTATGTCTGAAGGCTGTTTAAGAATGCTGGGCAGGTGTAGACTCTCGCAGGTGTCACATTGTCCGTATGAACTTTGCATAACAACACAGTTTTGCGCTTCTGACCGTTCAGTTATAACATTATTTGTCTATGACTTGAGTTGTAGTGTTTACTATGTAGTATGTTTCACCTATTTTCATTTTAGCACGTTCACTGACACGGGACCGTTTTGAAAATTGAATGAGGCGGCTGGCAAAACTCGTACAAAAAACTAGCCTTAAACGGCACAAGGTCTTAATATAAAAATTGGGCAAGTGCGAGTCCGACTCGCGCATGAAGGGTTCCGTACCATAACCTATAACAAGTTTGTTGTATGGGAGCCCCCCTTAAATATTTATTTTATTTTATTTTTAGTATTTGTTGTTATAGCGGCAATAGAAATACATCATCTGTGAAAATTTCAACTGTCTAGCTATCACCGTTCTTGAGATACAGCCTGGTGACAGACGGACGGACGGATGGACAGCGAAGTCTCAGTAATAGGGTCCCGTTTTTACCCTTTGGGTACGGAACCCTAAAAACTATGAAATTCAGGTAATTTGCGAAGATGCAAATAGCCGCCTATAGGCGTGACGCCGTATCATGAGGCTCCTAATTTACGTTTTTCGAAGTACCTACCGTCTGTGAAAACGTAAAACATCAATTTCCAATAGCTTTCTGAAAAAAAAATTTCAAGGGCAAATCATGGCTTTTTACTAACTGGGTAAAAAAATAGCTCAATACTAAAAGGAAATATTATTTTAAATGAAGGTAAAATTTAACTCCTCGTTATTCTCTTTTCGTTCATTAATTGCTCTATTTTCGACGATTATAATATACCTAAATGTCATTCTTAATCGAATGCCCATAATCGCCTCGAATAGGTCATGGCCATCACCCACATTTGCCATATCACTTTGCCTGGAAGTGGTACAAAAACATCCGTGGTCATCACGTGAACTAATATTATTGGCGGAGCGATCCCAAATAGCACACGACTTGCATAAGCACTTTTATCTCATTTATACAGCTTAAATTAGAGTTATAATGGCTGATAAGTTCATACACAGCCTGTTTGCTACCTGGGAAGCGTCTCCGTTTCAGCTTTGCCAAATATTCTTTCGTATGTCCGGATTTTCGGATGTTCGGATGTCCAGTCCTCGCATACAGATCGCATTTGGCTCCCGATCCTCGTGAAGATTTAGATTCCATTAGTAGGTATATATTCTTTGTCGATACAGTTATTCGTTTTTTTTTTAACAGTAGAAGCCGTTACCGCCATTTTGAAAAATCTGCTAAATTGAAAACGTACAAAAATCACTTTCAGCCATTTCAGTCACTTTGTATCGATCCTTGAAAAATTAGATACCATTTTAAGACGTCTGTATCGATTGTCGATAAAACAAAATCCTAATGGTATTGTAGTCTGCGGCGAGACTATTGAATGCAAGTTTTTGCGATACTAATATTCGACAATGACGAATTGAACCAGAAGTCTCACAGAAAAAACAACAGCAAGAAACAAAATCGAATCACGTACCTATTGGTTTTGTAATCATAGAGGCTCGTGGGTACAATTTCTTATATTTCCCAAAACAATTTGTATTGTTCGGAACAGAAATAATGAGACTCGAAATGAAAATGGTCTGGTATGAAATAAATTACCTATAGATACATAGAATATTCGTTATTGGATACCTCAAAAAGAAAAAAATACAAGCCCAGATAACATGTAGCAATACAATACAATGGAGGTAAACAACAGCGATCGTATCGCTGAAGAATGATATCTTCCAGACAACCTTTGATTAGCGGCAGGCGATGCAAAAATATATCTGGAAACTTAAAAATATTAAAATCTACTTAAACAGATAATAATAATGAACATATACCTAAATCATCATAATCAGTCGTTCGCTCTTAGCAGAGTGGTCGTGGTTACAGCAATGGTCTCCACATTTGGGTCCTCGTCTTCGTCCTTCCTCTGGCAGACAGCAGCTCTCGCATGCATCTCCATTTCTCTCGGTTGTCTACGGAGCTAGTGCACTGCACCATGGAGCTCCGTGTGGTCTTTTTTAATAAGGTCGGTCCAGCGATTCGGTGATCGGCCTCTCTCTATCGGAATCTCTTGCCCTAATATACTTAAATATATACGTCCAAATAAACGTACTTAAACCTAAATAGTATTTGTGTAACGAAGCACATGCCAGCATACGTCTGCTAACATCAAGTGAACGAGGATCTTAGTCGCTTCTCGAAATTGTACCATATGTTACAGTATTAAGGTAGATGAGAAACGTGTCACAGCTCTTTATCAGATGCCTGCGATGTACCCGAGATAGCCGGTAAGTGGACCAAGGGCAGACCGCCGATAAGGCAAGGTTGTCGTACTATACTGCCATTATGACGAGAACGGTTGTATTCGTTACGTGAACTCGTGTATGGTGAATACTGCAGCGATTACGTGCAGAAAGCTGTATAGACATAAAGCTGGTGCTGATATAACACTCGACTACCAAGAAGACGATCATATTTATTCTAAAATATAGAATAATGTAGGTAATAGCTAATTATAGAATTAACAATAGCATAGGTAGTGGGCGTTTTACAGAAGCCACAACGCGTACTATAATTTATTTTGGTCAATGAGCGATTTCAGTCTTTAAGCGTTAACATAAATTACAATTTATGACTAAAGTAAGATAAAAATCTTGTAACCCAGCGTCATGGCCTTAAGAAAGCTGACAGTATTTCCTCGCAGTATATACATATGTACACTAAAATAACAAGATGGGAACCAACCTTACATTTGGAATTCATTCTTTAGTGGATGGACTTTCGCAAATTATTGATGGTATAACAGGGGATGAAAGTTTGTGCGAAAAAGTTGGAGAATTCACGCAGACGAAAACTTTTCTTTTCATAAATGATTTTTTTTGTGACGAAAAGATGCTGTTTCTTGCAATAAACATTTATTTACTAATCGTTATAATCTATAAGACTGTATCGTTAATTATGGGTACACATGTAACTGGCTAGAAAAAGAGGTTTAGTGATGAAAAGATAATATATGTCATCTGTCAAATTTTAGTACGTTATTAAATAACAGGATTGTTGTGTAAAGTTGTATAATTAGCATATAGTTTTTAAAATGAAAGGCCTTTCAATCGAAAAGCGAAAATCTATTGTTTCCAAATGGTGCACTGAAAGTGGTATATCATACAGAAAGTTGGCTAAAGAGGAAGGTGTTAGCGTTCATGCTGTTCAAAACGCTATCCAAAGATTCGGCGACCACTACTCGACACTCGTTAAGTGATCTTCCTGGTCGCGGCAGAAAACCAGGTCCTTCGATGCCTAATTTGGACCAAAAGATATGTAAGCTGTTTGCCGCAAAAAAAGGGCTTTCAGTTCGTGATTGTGCCAAAAAAGCGGGAACTAGTATTGGTATGGTACAACGAGCTAAGAAACGTAATAACTTAAAGAGCTATAAAAAGCAAAAACAGCCGAAACGGACAGCTTTACAGTCATCTACCGTAAAAACTAGGGCCCGCAAGTTATATGAAGAGATTTTGAGTAAAAAGAAGCAGTGCATTGTGATGGATGATGAAACCTACGTAAAGTTGGATTACAAAACTTTACCCGGAGCACAATATTATACGGTGAAGGAAGGAACAGCCGTTAGTAAGACCGAAAAAGCAATTTTTTGCGAAAAATTTGGTAAAAAGATCTTAGTTTGGCAAGCAATTTGTCAATGTGGAATGACCTCAACACCTTTTTTCACTGACAAAACATTAAATGCAAAGATCTATGAGAAGGAATGTCTCCAGAAGAGATTGTTGCCACTCATAAGGAAGCATAAAGGTCAAACTTTGTTTTGGCCTGACTTGGCCAGCTGCCATTATGCTAAGCCAGTACGAAAGTGGTACGCCAAAGAAAAAAATGACTTTGTGGGCAAAAATCACAATCCACCAAACTGCCCAGAGATTCGCCCCATAGAAAAATTTTGGGCATTGATGAAGAGGGATCTGCGTAAAAAAGATCGTTTTGCCACTTCGTTAGAAAAATTCAAGCGAGACTGGAATCTGGTGGCCAAAAACCTCGGTGTTAGCGTTGTCCAAAACCTTATGCGAAACATTAAAAGCAAAGTGCGAAAAATTGGAAAAGGTCAATAAGTAGATGTAGTTTTTTTTTATTTTTTCGTTTTCAAATATATTTTACATTATAAATATTAAATAAAATTTTATAAATGTTTTAAAATAAGTCAATTCTGTAACTTTTATTGTGTACCCATAATTAACGATACGGTCCAGTAAACACAATGTCAATGAGAAATAATTCATATGATCGAAAGCAATGCAGGAACGAAATGCTCAAGTTAAACAACAAGGTGCATTCGTTATTGAAGTTTATTACGAATATTTAAAACCAAGACCTACAATAAAGTTCCAACCGACTCTTAATGCCAACACTCTCATTAAAATTGCAGCAGATTCGATTACTGGTTGTTGTAACGTAATTAACTCAGTCTACGTGTAATCAGCACTAAAACATGGTTACAGCAATGTAAACTGTGTTACTTATTGTATGGTTCTATGGTATTTCTGAGGCATTCTGCGTTAGATAACAAAGGACCCTCAACTAACTACATACCAACGTGATTATCGGATGATATGACGGTGCTTGGTTCAGTCTATTGACTGACAATTGACAGAAACGGCATCGAAGCAACTCTGAATCAACCACGGCCAACGTTTGCAGGTTTGCAATCGGATATGACGAGCTCGTAACTGTTTTTTCACACTAAATACGTGTGTGCAGCAACGTCTTTAGAGGTTGCTGAAGACCACAAGTAATTCGTAATGGACCCAAGGATTCATAGGCTCTTTATGACTGGATGATTGATAGTCCGTAACAGGAAGGTTGCGTGATAACAAAATGCATCTGTTTTGATTATAAGGCCACTGATAACCATTATCGTGACCTCGAGAACACGGAAGCAATCGTTAAAATGTTATATTACACCAAATTAAAGAAGTAGCTTGCCATGCCAGAGTTGTGAGCGTCGTCTGACTCACATTTTTTGTCAGTTTAACGATACTGGAAATATGTATGTCGTCTGCGAGGAAACTCAAGGTTGGACTTAGATAAGCTGCGATAATTTGGGGCGACCTCACATTTTTTCGTTAAGGTTTAACGGAACGTTTACATTAGGTAGCTCACGTATTTAAAGACACAACTATGACCACAGACAACTTAACCCTATAGACCCCGCTTCATAAAACTTTCTCTAGTATCTCAATTTGCCAAATTGGCGGGGTGAGGAGGGCATCAAGTGCACTGTGATTGGCTAGTTCAAGGTAAGCGAGCAATAACGCATGCGTTGCAAGACGCGCGCCTTTTTTGATAGTGATGGGACACACTTGAAAAAGAAACTGCAGAATGTAAGTGTATATGTTTTTAATTGGAATCAATAAGAAAACAAGAATGGTATTATTATTAATTAATTATGTACCTGAGTGCATTTTTAATTGAACCATGGTGAAAATGCACTCTAGTGTAGTAGTAGATCAACAAATAAAGTGAAAATTGAAAAATCAAAACATCAAATAACAAAACAAACTATTCACTCACTTCATAAATTACTTTTAATTTTTCTAGATATGTCATGAAGCAACGCAACATCGAAGCTCCGTTACAATGAACAAAAAAAGCGTCTTCGCATCACTATAGCTGACCTTTCTCAAAAACTTAAACAGACAAAAATTAAAGTAAAACGTTTACAAAGTTCAAATCGCACGTACAGAAAAAAGATTACCTCATTGAAATCGCTACTGAAGGGACTACAGGATAAACAATTAGTCACTGACGAACATACGTCTATCTTGGAACATATCGGCGTACAGAGTTCAGAAATCCTGAAACGTCAAGTAATAAATTCTAAGTCAGGTAAAATAAGTCGAACAAAATGTTCTCCTCAACTGCGAACATTTGCACTCACATTACATTTTTATTCCACTAAAGCCTATCAATACGATAGGAAAACTTTTAATACGTGTTTGCCGCATCCGAAAACATTATCCAAGTGGTATCAAACTGTCGATGGTCGCCCTGGTTTCACCAAAGAAGCCTTTAAGAGGCCTTATTCCTTTAAAAAAATATTTTTTTCATATTATGACAAATATATTCATAATTTCAACCAAGTTTTTGAAGTGAATAATACTTTTCCCCGAGTTCTAGGTAGTAACAGAGCTATTTCATGCTTTCATTGCATGCAGTCGAAAATAAGTTGAAAATACTAATTTTCCGCGTGAATTTTGTCAATTTCGAGTAGTTTTTGAAACAAAAATTATCAATGATAAATTCAAACTGTAGGTTTCAAATATGTACCAATAAATCCCAATAGCCCTGTTCTAGGTAGTAAAATCAATAATATGTTAAGAAACATGTTTGATCATGGAGAAAACTGTCTAAAACAATTAGCATTTCAAAAGGAATAAGGCCTCTTAATGCCCTTAAGGGAAAACCTGAACAAATAAAGCAAAAATTGCTTGGAACACTGATTTTTGATGAAATGAAAATTAACAATGACGATATTGATTATAATCGGCAGAATGAAAGGACATACGACATACGGATATGTTGACTTTGGAGGCGAATTAGATACCGATTGCACAGACGAATGTTCCGAAGCTTTGGTTTTTTTGGTAGTGCCATTTAACGCTTCATTTAAGTTACCAATTGGCTACTTTTTGGCTAACAAACTAAATACTGACCAAAAAGCAACGCTAATAACACAAGCCATTCGTTTATGCAAAGATGTAAACTTTGAAGTAAAGGCTTTGCCATTTGATGGCTGTCCTACAAATACATCGACATTCAAAAAGCTAGGGTGTTGTTTAGATCTTAACAACCTTATAGTCTTAGCACATGCTTGCAAATAGTTTGCACATCCTTCTTATGTAGCGCCATAAGATTCAGGTGCCAACTTAACTCAATCGAGTGTAATGGGTACCCCCCTTTTATTGGCAAAATTTTTACAGCGTATAATATGTTTTTTTTTTCGACATACAAATACAAATACAAATACAAGAACTCTTTATTGCACACCTCATGAAATATACAGGAGAAATACAATGCAAGAAATTACAATTAGAGGTAAACAACAGGCGGTCTTATCGCTAAAGAGCATATATTAATGAAAGAATGAAGAATTAAGAATGAGCGACATATTAATTAAGTTTTCATCAAAGTCTGTTCAGGCGTTTTCACGTGATGCGCGGTCAAATAAACAGACAAACAGATAAACACAAATATTCTAAAAACTGTTGGAACGTGTTCTGTTATCGGTTTTAAGCATCCTCCGCCAACTTTATTTCGAATATCTTCCATGTACAGACTTTAGAGCCACTTCAGCTTTATTATATGTATAGATGTATCGTATTTATCCAGGATATTAAGTAACCCTTCTCCAAGATTCTATCTGTTTTCGAAAATTCATCGAAATTGGTTCAGCAGTTTAGACATTTATGGTTTCATAATTGTATATTTATGAACTTAAGTAACATACATTTCGATTATTAAATAATAAAAAAAGTTTGTACTCTATAAAAAGTTCAATATTGTTTAACGGGTATCGGTTACGTAATTAATCAGTCACATCACTACTAAAAACACTGCAAAGGTTAGACGAAGACGGAATTACAAAAATTTGCAAGCGAAGGTAAGAGACAGTTTACAATTGACAGAAGACATCATCGCGTCGCTAGGTTACCAACCTACATTTTATAACTTAATAATATTCGTTGTAAAATTGTAAAAATAGCTTACTTGTGAAATGAAATCCCATCTTTATGAAGACTAGATGTCTTGCTACATCTTCCACACAATTTTACCATACAATAAGGCATATTTTGAACACCTTATAAGCCAAGTAAGCAGTGAAATATTTCATGTTACTTCGTCAACAGTCGACCGCGAACTAAGAGAGCGTTTGGGGGCGTGGTGAGCGCTGCGTATTTTTTGAGCATTAGCTTGGCTCACCCGGGTGCCCTTATAAGCGGGGTCTATAGGTTAAGTTGTCTGTGACTATGACATTGAACTTGATTTGCACTCGTAAGGAATATTAATAGATATGACGCAGAATGCATTCATTAATTTTATTAGACAAGTAACTTCAAGAAAACGCCTCGTATGTTGGATGTGTAAGTAAATTGTGTTTCTGAATAACCTTAATTAAAATTTTAAAACGCCCCCCTCACAAGTAGCTGGACATCATGAGACCCTTATTCAATGAGTGACATAGAAAATGCAGTAGCATTTTCTTAGTCAATTTTAGTATAAACTGACCATAACTACAAAATTTGGAATTCTTAGATTCAATACTGGCTGAGATCTTGTCACGTGTTCCAATTAAAGCTGAATATCTTGGAAACTAGTGATCCTATTTCCACCAAACATAACTAAGAACCATCTCGACGGCCAAGTCTTTCGATTTGAACTGCACTCAAATTGGTCCATCCGTTTGGGAGCAGACAGACTGACACATAGACATGTTAAACTTATAACACCCCTCTTTATACGTCGCGTTTAAAAATTCCACCTACTTACCCAGATTTTATCTGACATTTCACTAACGCATCTTTATATCACCTCTTTTACCTAACTGACATTTGCAAAATTGATATCATAGAATGCAACAGAATAGAGTAAAAATACACCCAGTGGATTCCAGTTTCCTCCTCCTCTTTAATCTAACTTTGTTATTATAAACAGTTTTAAAACCTCATCCATTATTCCATTGTGACCCTGCTAGCCCTTGAGTGCAGCACGGGACAAAAATAGGCCTAATGGATAAACTAGTATTTATGGCCTTGCGTTTGTAACTTTGTACCGCTTTTGGACTAAGTTACAATGTTATGTTTGATACTGTAGCTTTCTATATTATACTGCACAGTTTATGGAGTTTATATAGTTAGCGTTTAAGCGAGATATTTCTGCACCGCCTACACAATGTCATAGTAACGATTTTACTGGTCGTCTTGTTATTACTCTATTCTTTTCTTCTTTTTTCTCTACTTCTTGACTCTGGAAACGTGAGGATATAGTCACCGCTAATACCATCATAATTACGCAACTTTCACCTTAGTAAGGTGAAACTAAAGATTTTCATGTAATCTTATGTGGACATCCAGCTACCCGTGAACGAATGTGGTAACGTTGTGCTTAGACACAACTTTAACGTTAGAGTTAGCTCTAACTGAATAGGTTCATATACAAAGGAAAATAGTCAGTTGGTAACAGCAAAGTAACTCATGTCTCTAAGAGGATACCGTCTCTAAACTTGTTTGAAGTTTATCTCTTGTGGTTGACAACTCTACGCTATTATTAAAATTGCGAGTGAAACTACATATATGTACCTACTTATAATTTAAATATGTATAATAGAGCCGCAACTGTATCCAACAGCAAAACGACATGATCGTTTGTATATTTCTCTTGTATATAAATTATACAATTGTGTCGAACATTATCTAGATGATTTTCTAACCCTTGACATTAAATATTCTATCGTAGCTTCCAGTTTTGACTGTGGTTTTTAGGGTTCCGTACCCAAAGGGTAAAAACGGGACCCTATTACTGAGACTTCGCTGTCCGTCCGTCTGTCACCAGGCTGTATCTCAAGAACGGTGCAGCTGGACAGTTGAAATTTTCACAGATGATGTATTTCTATTGCCGCTATAACAGCAAATACTAAAAATAAAATAAAATAAATATTTAAGGGGGGCTCCCATACAACAAACTTGTTTCATGGTACGGAACCCTTCATGCGCGAGCCGGACTCGCACTTGCCCAATTTTTTACTGCATGTCTTTGTTCAAGGGAACAAGTGACTTTTTCTCAACCAATATTGAAGGCAAGAATTAAAAAAAATACTGTTATATTAATGCTATTTTTCCCATGATGAGTTGTGTCTGGAATGTAATTGTAATTGGAATTAAATTTAGGTAGTATTTTTACGTTAAAAGCAAACTCAGACTAGAGCATCAGACTGAGAACCCCTGATATACAGCTATGTTTAGTTTAGAACATCCTGCGGCTAACTGGGAGCCCGAAGTGGGACAAGGTTTGACATTATTCTATTACGCCGGACCAGCTATTTCTGTTGCAGCGACGCGGGGCATAGGCAAAATAAGTAAACAGCCTTTCATCGAAGTAATACCTATCTATACACCAAGAATCGCTTACGATAAATAAATGACAATGACACAATGATTACGTATTGAGTTGTAAACTAGTTGTGATCGCGTGATAAAAGGAACAATCATAGGCCCGCTGGTATAGGTATACAGATTTTCAATTTGTAACAAACCACTGAGGAAAAACAGTAGTTTTGAAACACCGTAGTACCTGACAATTTATTAGGTAAGGTTACAAATTATTGTTGTTTAAAATAACAGCGACCTACGGTTTTATAAGCATTTATTAGAATTACCCGTTTTTCTCTTCATGTAAACATGTCAAGGCTATTAACTTGGTTTTCGCTTGTTCTGAGTTAAATTAATTAACTCAAGACTTCTTTGGCCTACTTCTTACCGTTTTTTTATATAAATAGAGTTGATGGAAAAGACAATTAGAAATGTTATAATAATTCACATTTACTTAATTACATCTTTGATTTTGTTCCAGGTACGTACATACACATACTTATATGGAAATCGAAGCCCTACAACGTCAAAAGTAAAGTATAAGTATTAACTGAGTCAGAACCGTGTGAAGCGTATTTTTTTCACTCGAAAACCGACAAACCCCTTCATAATTTGCGACTAATCACGTCAGGCATTTCACAACTCTTCGTAATACAGAAATAACTTTTCCTGTTCGAACAAGTTTCAAGGATAATATTGGTGATAAAAAACGAGACGGTATGACGCAGTTTTAGTGCATTTCCACACAAAAGTCGATGCAATAGTGATCTTTCAAGCGCTGCATCAGGCAATATTTATTAAATTGTCTGACATTGGGCTTGGTTGGGGTGCGTAACGATGGCTATAACAATTTTTGATATAACTTCAGTCGCTATAACGCTCATTTGATATAACTATTGAATGTTATAACAAAACTTAATATATTAACATTTGATATATAATTATTGTTTCATATACTGATCATTTTATCGCATAACATTTAATATAACATTCTTTAAGTATAATGCATATTTCTTCTAATGAATTTATGGTATAACGTGTGTATAACGCTTATTTTACCTATCGAACGTTCAAATGGCATAACCTTTGTTGATATAATGTATTAGAGACATAATGCCACTACATACTAAAAGTATCTATAATACATTTTATGCAAAAACGAGATGATCATTTTCATAACAGCCTATAAAAGGACTCTGCATCGGTAAATTGTTAGGGCATTAAAAAAAACTTAAACCAAAAGTTCAATGAGAAACGTAGGTTAGGTTAGGTTTGAACTGCATTCCCCAGAAAATATGGACTGCTACCAGAAAATTAAGTTAGGTTAGGTTTGAACTGCATCCCCCAGAAAAAATGGACTGCTGCTATAAAAGTAGGTTAGGTTAGATTTGAATTGCATCCCCCAGAAAAAATAGACTGATAAATAAATAAAAATAATAATAAAAATCTTAATCTAGGGACATGGTATACAAATTGTACAAAAAATTATAAATATTTTATTGACTGCGTATACTTTAAAACAATTTACAATATAAATTGAATAAATACAGTGCATGTTAAATTTTGTTCACAAATCTTGCATTAATTCGATATGAGCATAATTATTATTCAAGTTTATGTTCGTGTTTAAGTATGTAACTTGGGTCAGTGACGCGCTCCGAATCAAACTGTGGTACCGGCGTCACTGGCAGACAAGTCGGTCGCTGAGTCGACTGAGTCAGGCGGGTCAAGGCTGCGAGCTGCGCTTGTGCGGGACACGGCCACGCCGGGGTGACCTGGTTCACTAAATTCATAATAGCTACCAATTGCACTTTGTTGGTTGACATGTTGTTTAAAAGAGATCATGTTAGTTCTGTGTTCTCTTCAGATTTAAACTAAGTGTTCTATATCGTCTGTTGACAACTAAAACTCAGTAGGTAAGTGACAAATACCCACTTAAGAGGCCTTATTCCTTTTAAAATTTTTTTTTCATATTATGACAAATATATTGATAAATTTTAACCAACTTTTTGAACTGAATAATACTTTTCCCCGAGTTCTAGGTAGTAACATAGCTATTTCATGCTTTCATTGCGTAGGTACAGTGGAAAAAAAGTTGAAAAAACGAATTTTCCGCGTGAATTTTGTCAATTTCGAGTAGTTTTTGAAACAAAAATTATCAATGAAAAATTCAATCTGTAGGTTTCAAATACCACTAAATCCCAATAGCCCTGTTCTAGGTAGTAACATCAATAATATGTTAAGAAACATGTTTGATCATAGAGCCAAATGTCTATACAATCAGCATTTTAAAAGGAATAAGGCCTCTTAAAGCAAAGCTCGTATCGCAGTATCAATCTACAAACTAGATATGAGGTTTTGAAGAGTAGACAGAAATTTTAGTGAGTTTGGTTGACACCGGGCGATATACAGACAAATGAAATAGAGGATATCTAACGTTCAGGATCTGAAACGAAACGCTTGTGATCATCACTCTTTTAAATGTTACCGAGATTCAAATCTAAAATTGCTAGTCTTTTTCAATCAACGCCCAAAGAAAAATCTGATTACGGTCCAGCGTGTTAATCCAGAGGTACCGGGATCGATTCTCGGTCTTTTCCGCCGGGTACTTAACGCATTTGAATTTTGCTTTGTGCTTTAATTTTTGTATCATTGGTTTAATACAAAAATTGTGTGGTGTGTTGGGTAAAAAATAATGAGACATTACATGTTTCATAAATTTGCTAGGTTTTGTATTTAAGCATGACTTGAACTGTATCATGGCTGTTTAGCTCTGACTACCAGTGAGTCGGACTTTGCGTGGGAATACAAAAACACTAACGGGAGACTCCGCGATTGTATAAAATTTTATTTCATAACGAACAATACAAATACATACAAATACTCTTCATTGCACACCTCCAACATCAAGGAATATACAACACAACATGAGATACATTAAAATAACAGGCAGAGGTAAACAACAGGCGGTCTTATCGCTAAATAGCGATCTCTTCCAGACAACCTTTAGGTAGCGGAGTAGTTGAAAATTAATGTTTGAAATTAGTAGGTGGTGCATAATAATAATAGGACTAAATGAACGACTACCATAAAAGACAAAAGTAATAAACATACGTACATAAATAAAAATATACAGATATACTTACATAAATACTTAGACATAATAAATAAATATATTGTAAAGTAATAAATAAAACAAAAACAGTATGAGCCACAAAGTTAAAGGAGCGATTATTATTGCAGTGTACTAAGGGAGAGACAAATAGTGTTTTTTGACGAGGGTTTTAAATGTTGCAAGAGATTGGGCACGCTTTATCCAGAGGAAGCGAATTCCACAGTAAAGTAGCCCGGAATGTAAAAGAACCATTATAAAATTTAGAGGATGAAGGGGGAACAGTAAGAACTATGTTTTGTGCAGAGCGAACAGATCGCAAATAACTGAAACGCTCCTTGAGGTAGCGGGGAGTTGTGGGGTTAAATAGTACATTATAAAGAAGAGACAGAATATGGGAGTGACGACGAGAACGGATTGAGAGCCACTTGAGCTGAGACCGGAAGTCGGATACATGGTCATACTTGCGTAACCCAAATATGAACCGAATGCAGATGTTTTGGATACGCTCAAGCTTATTAAGCTGCTCCTCCGTGAAGTCAAGGTAAGCTATGTCAGCATAGTCCAATATAGGAAGAAGTAGAGTTTGAGAGAGCGCAATTTTGGTGGCAATAGGCAGAAAATTACTGAGCCTTCTGAGAGAACCGACTGCCGCAAACATCTTTCTGCTTACTTCATTAACCTGTGGCACCCAAGATAAAGTGCGATCAAGAATGACACCGAGGTTTTTTACACAGTGCGAAAAAGGTATATGAACTCCGTCAAATAATACAGGTTGGACATTATCAAAGTCAACCCTGGAGATCAGCTTAGAACTGCCAATTACGATAGCTTGAGTTTTAGCAGGATTGACTTTGAGACCAAACCTATGACTCCAATTTAAAATGCGCTCCAAAACAATCATGTTTTGATCAAACTTATTTTTTAACAACGTCTACGTTCGTTAAACATGCATGGCGTCGCGCTTTATAATATGGAAGGTTTACAGATTATATATTATACGTAGCGGTACCTTTTTGTTATGATTTACGAAGCCCATTCTAACCTTTCCGGTACGTTCCTATTTACTACCTCATTGAAAGTTACAAAGTAGATAGATATAAAGTATGTTTTAACACACAAAATCCTTATAATCCAACACAATAACCACAAAATGAATTGTGAATAAAAATGCAGACAATACACATAACAAAGCCGCGAACGCAAATGTTGTATACACCGTGATGAGTTGTGGGCGTCGAACAAATGGTAAATATAATAAATAACGTCCACCTTAGCGTAGGCGACGACCGACGACCTTCCGTTTGGTTTTCATTTGATTTCAATAAGTAACCGGCAGTGATGTCACGACCGATTCCCTTGATTGTATGTTGTCAGTTGTCGCATTATCGTTGCGGTTTATGTCATAAAGACATGATGTCGATTTTTTTGAGGATGTCAATCGGTTTTATTTTTTATTGTGTTGTGATCAAATGTCTATAAGGGACTAACAGCACTAAGACTGCTCTAAAAATCAGAAATGAACGTTAAAATTCGGCATTCCTTCGGAGCGCTGAAAACACTCCATGGTCATCATACCATGACGATTTTTGCCAGGGCCATCCGTTGTACGTTTTTAGATGACATTTACAAAATGACAGGGTAGGAGACCAGTCGCTCCAGCTAAGTACTCATCCGCTTTTCCGAGCGCCCGCGCGCGACAGCAACCCACACGTGGTGGCGAGGTTGCTGGTAAGCCAAGGTACCACCACAACGATCACAGCCCAAGCGCTCTAATTCGTATCAGCATAAAAAAAAAAAATTTCTTTATTTTCCTATGAAGCTTCTTACGCCTTGACACTATTACATTATGTCATGTCATCGTGTTCTTATCTGCAAGACATAACGGATCGTCCTATTAATTTTCATTTCAATGTAAGCGTCTATGATGTCACTGTAAATTTCCTTGATTACCTGTCTGACACTTGTTACAATGTCAGCATTATCTGGATGTTGCATAGTCGGCTGACGTTAATGCGGTTTGAGCACAAGTCATTACGAAAACCAGTACCTGTACAGTCGAGTTCATTTACATCTACACACTTACGAGAACATAAATATCTGAACACGATTTTATGCTCCTGACAATAGGGTCGTGTTCAGATATTTTTGTTCTCGTAAGTGTGTAGATGTAAATGAACTCGACTGTACCATGAGTTAACGTGACTGTACTCATTATAAAAACGGTATAAACTCACGTAAAAATTGTCAGGAACGGCTCGACATGTTTCGAACTCATTTGGAGCTCTTCATCATCATCATTTTTCATAGTTTTAATAACATTATTGTGACTGTACTCGCTAGTTATACCGTAAAAACTATTTGTATGGAGAATAGTACACCCTGGCGGTTACTTAATGTGGAACTACAATTCTCAATACGCAGTCGCAAGCGAGTACGGTCACTGTAAACCCATGGTAAGGTTCCTGTATAGATATTTGCGTTTTGCTTGCGATTTTCCAACTGACCACGGATGGCTTAAGTACCTTTTTGTGGGCAATGGAACGAGCACTGCTTGGAGTTTTCGTGCTCGATCGAATTCGAAATGGAGAGATCCACAGGAGAATAAATAGGTAGAAGAATGTATGTATGTGGTTTATAGAATAATGTAATTGTCAGAAGGTGGGCCACGTTGATTTTAATACAGCAGAAAGGTTCTTAAGTGGCGACGAACGAGGTGAACCCAACGGAACGGATAGATGGATAAAGTCAAAGCCGTAGGACGCTAGGACAAGAGAATAGAATTTTTATTTGCCAGAATACGTATGGTACAAGATGACACAGGATGTTTGAATGTATCTGTATTCAGTCGAAAACACGACACGCAAATCATTCGGAAATTAAAAAAATCACAAAATTTCAGCGGTGTTTCCTATTTTTTGTGGCATGTCCAGCAGTAGGCTTCTTTCGTCTGATGATGAGTGAAGAAATTCACGATAAAAAAAAAAAGTTTAGTGAAACAATGTTCAAAAAGTGAAACTATTAATTTCCTTCATTGTTGCCTCTCACCTGTTACATTATTATTACAGTCTTATCTATACTGTTGCATTGTCGGTCGGACGTTAGTTCGGTTCATGAACAAGTCATTACCAAGTTCTACTTGCCCTTGAAACGCGATAACTGGCCGACGAGACTTTACGCAAACATAATGCAACATTCCAGAGGCATTTTATGAAACTTTTTAACGGTACACATCACAATTTTTAAAATTAATCATTGGACAAAGCTCGAAGAAAAATTGAAATTAGTTACCTGGTGGCTAAGGTGTAAGGTGTATGCCTCATGGCATTAAGTCCGCCTTTTGTACGATAAGTTTTCTTTTGTGCAATAAAGATTAAATAAATAAATAAATAAATAAAGCCTTTCAAATAAACAATGCAAAGATCGACACACTAAGCATAAGTAAAATTCGTAAGGTTGCTTGGGAGTTAGGGTGGCGGAAAGGTTAACGCGCTGGACCGGCAATCCAGAGGTACCGGGTTCGATTCCTAGTCTCTTCCACCAGGTAACTTTGAGCTTTGATCTTTGTATCAATGATTCCAGAGGCATTTTCATCTAGCATTATGTAAAAACGAAAAAGCAATAAAATGAAGAGATTCGTCAGAATTCATATTGGGGTATTACATACCAGTACATTATATAGACAACTTTGGAGAGGTTACCTTTGCGGAAATTCAATTTAATGGAGAGAATATATTGTACTTTACCACTTTGGATATCTTATTTCCTTCACTCCCAAGCTATCCATTCTGTCCATTTGCACTTCAGCGATTTAATCCTATTGTTACGCCGGTAGGTTAGGTCAAAGACTTTGAACGTCAATTTCAGTGCTTTAGAGGCGTTTTCAGCAGGCTGAAAAGTCATTTCAGGCCGTTTCAGAAGTTGCTCTATCACATATCTAAAGATCGAAATTTCACCCAAGTTGCCGTCGTTTTCAGGCGCCTGAAACATGTTTTCAGTCCGTTTCAGGGCACCCTCTATCGGATGACGCCATAACCTGAAAACCCGTTTTCAGGCGTTTTCAGGACCCCTTATGGGCCTCTGAAGCACAAATCATTATATGGCGAAATTTCCAGTAGGAGTGACAGAGATAGCACTAGTAGAAAGAGATAGCTATGCTCAGAACATTCGAGAAGTGTGTAACAAGGATGGGACTACTAGAAAGAGATAGCTATACTCGGAACATTCGAGAAGGGAGTGACAGAGAGTGCACCATTAAAGAGAGACATATATGGCCTCGAATGTTCTCGGCCCTCACGCTGGCTCTTACTAGAATATTCGCGATATGTGTGGACAATGCGTCTAGAGCGGTTCCGCGGGATATATAAGGCGCCGACGGCCGCCGCGAGTTAGTTACATTTTAACTGCGATCGAATGCTAGTACAAGGATAATCGGAAAGAAAGACTCTCAAGTGACTAGTGCGCTTTAAGTACAGTTCGTCTGAATAGTGAGTGCGTAATTTGTGTAATAGTGTGTTTGTGTTAATTAGTGGATTTTAAGTACAGTTCGTGTGAATTGTAAGTGCGTGATTTTGGTAATAAAGTGGGTGTTTTCATTTGTGGATTAATTTGTGCTTTTCTATCATATACGAACCCCACGCTCGTAACAATTGGTGTCAGAAGTGCGGATAGAAAATGCCGTTAACGCCACGAGAAACAGAGCCGAAGGGAGTGACGACGCGAAGCCAAACATCTGGATCGGGAGACTCGACGCCTGGTACGTCGGAATCAACTGCTCCAGCTGCACAAGGAGTGGACCTTAACGCTATCTTTGTCCTCCTAAAGGAACAGGCAAAAAAACAGGAGGAACAGGCAAAAAAACAGGAGGAACAGGCGAAAGAACTAAAGGAACAGGCTTGAATCCTCCAGAATGAGCTTAGGGAACAAAAGGATCACCAGGAGGTACAGTCGAGAATGCTTCGTGAGGTACACGAGTCCACGACTGAATGGAAGAAGGAGCTGTTCGAGGTCCAGGAAAAACTGGCCGATATGGATGAAAAACTGGAGAGCCGAGTCCATGAGGTCGATAAAAAAATCGAGACCTGTGAGAACCGTCTCCAAAAACTTGAGATTAAAGTGGCTAATGGTCCAAGTACCTATGTACCCGACGCATCAGTGGCTAGAGGTGGCAGGTTCAAAGTGCCCCCCTTTGATGGCAGCTCATCATGGACAGCCTATAAGCTACAGTTTGAGTCTGTTTCCCAGGCTAATGGCTGGAGCAAGGAGCAAGCCAGGACAGCACTGACGTTGGCGCTGCGCGACAAGGCCCTTACCATACTCGAAGCTCTAGGAAACGACCGGACATACGACCGCCTTCTAGAAGCCTTGGAGGCACGATACGGTGACAGTCACCTTGAGCACGTATACCGAGCTCAGTTGAAGGACAGGACGCAAGGACATAACGAGTCCTTACAACAGTGGGCCCTGGAAATCGAGAAGTTGGTCAGAAAGGCCTATCAACGCACGTCAGCATCGTTCGTGGACATCATGCTGGTGCAGGCCTTTATCGATGGGATCCGGGATCTGCAAGTGAGGGCAGCCGTGAGATTGGGTCACCATGGGAGCCTGAAAGATGCAGTAGCCCACGCTCTCGAAGTAGAGGCGGTACGGCACGACTCATTTAGGCTTCACAGGGTGTGAGAAGTGTCGGCTGGGAAACCGATAGATTCCCGCCATGAATTCGGGCCACGTTGTTACCAATGTGGAGAACGTGGACACATACAGTCAGGCTGCCCGAAAAGGAATAGGCGAGGAATGTCGACTGGAAAGTCGGTATCTCCCCAACGCGAATTTGGACCACGTTGTTATCAATGTGGAGAACGTGGACATATACAGTTAAGCTGTCCGAGAAGGAATAGACGAGGCGTGATGACTAGGAAGTCGGTAGCTCCTCGCGGCGAATCCGGACCACGTTGTTACCAATGTGGAGAACTTGGACACATGCAGTCAAGTTGTCCGAATAGGAATAGGAGGGACAAGGATCCAGCTTCAATAGTTAGGGCAATGGGCCCCTTGGGGTCAGTATCACAACGGGTAAACGCTGACGCTGTATCACGAAGACCTTGTGTGGATAACGATAAACATTGCTTACGACGAAATGACAAGGAATGTGTTCGAATTCGAATGTTAAGAACTGTTACCGGCAGCGATGAGTGGAGTGATGAAGTAATGCAGCAAGCGCAACAAGAGGATCCTGACGTGAGACCCATTTTACATTGGATTAGTACGGGTGTGCCTAAGCCAAGATGGTGTGACGTAGCTCCGATGAGTGCCGTAACAAAAAGTTACTGGGCACAATGGGATAGCTTGGTTATGCATAATGGTGTACTGTGCAGGTTGTGGGAATCAGCAAATGGGAAGGATGCTCTCCTGCAAGTTGTTGTCCCAAGGAAAAGGGTGAGAGATGTTTTGAGATGCTTTCACAGCGGAGCGTCACCTTGGAGTCAAGAGGACCCTAATGATAATTCGACAACGCTTCTATTGGATGAACTACCGAGAAGATGTAGAAAACTGGTGCAGAAGATGCAATGGGTGTGCATCAGACAAGGGACCGCATACCCATAGCAGACAAACACTCAAGTGGTGCAACGTGGGAGCACCATGTAAAGGGACAGCATGGAAATTAGGCGACGCAGGATCGTTTCTAAAATCTGATTCCGGAAACAAGTACAATCGTGTTCACAAAACCCGACATGACCGGAAGTCTTATCAAGTGGGTTTTGAGGAAGGTTCGTTGGTGTGGCTACATAACCCTATGCGACGAGTAGGAAAGTCCCCGAAACTGTCTCCGAATTGGGAGGGGCCTTACAAGGTAGTCACCAAAATAAACGACGTCACGTATTGAATCCAGCGGAATCCTCGTAGTCCGAGCAAGATTGTTCATGTTGACCGGCTGGCCAGATACCACGGAAATAATGATGCTCGGGACGAGCATGTCTTAGGAAGGGGTAGTGTTACGCCGGTAGGTTAGGTCAAAGACTTTGAACGTCAATTTCAGTGCTTTAGAGGCGTTTTCAGCAGGCTGAAAAGTCATTTCAGGCCGTTTCAGAAGTTGCTCTATCACATATCTAAAGATCGAAATTTCACCCAAGTTGCCGTCGTTTTCAGGCGCCTGAAACATGTTTTCAGTCCGTTTCAGGGCACCCTCTATCGGATGACGCCATAACCTGAAAACCCGTTTTCAGGCGTTTTCAGGACCCCTTATGGGCCTCTGAAGCACAAATCATTATATGGCGAAATTTCCAGTAGGAGTGACAGAGATAGCACTTGTAGAAAGAGATAGCTATGCTCAGAACATTCGAGAAGTGTGTAACAAGGATGGGACTACTAGAAAGAGATAGCTATACTCGGAACATTCGAGAAGGGAGTGACAGAGAGTGCACCATTAAAGAGAGACATATATGGCCTCGAATGTTCTCGGCCCTCACGCTGGCTCTTACTAGAATATTCGCGATATGTGTGGACAATGCGTCTAGAGCGGTTCCGCGGGATATATAAGGCGCCGACGGCCGCCGCGAGTTAGTTACATTTTAACTGCGATCGAATGCTAGTACAAGGATAATCGGAAAGAAAGACTCTCAAGTGACTAGTGCGCTTTAAGTACAGTTCGTCTGAATAGTAATAAATAAATAAATAAATAAATATTAAGGGACAATCATACACAAATCGACCTAGTCCCAAACTAAGCAAAGCTTGTACTATGGGTACTAGACGACGATATACATAATATATAAATACATATATAGATAACATCCATGACCCAAGAACAAATATTTGCACAAATATTTGCCCCGGCCGGGATTCGAACCCGGGACCGCCGACTCAGTAGGCAGGTGTCTACAAACCGAGCCAAACGCGTCGTAGTGAGTGCGTAATTTGTGTAATAGTGTGTTTGTGTTAATTAGTGGATTTTAAGTACAGTTCGTGTGAATTGTAAGTGCGTGATTTTGGTAATAAAGTGGGTGTTTTCATTTGTGGATCAATTTGTGCTTTTCTATCAAATACGAACCCCACGCTCGTAACACTATTATTGTACATATTATTCTTCGGGACAATTCAGAGTACTTTGGGACGGAATCAACTTAAGACAAAATATCATCGAAAGCACTCATAGTTAATTTTTCAACGAAAATGATACTAAATTAAAACTAGAGATAAAAAATTAATCTAATGGAAAAAAAAATGTGTTAAATGCCATGCACCACCGTTTCCCAATTATCTTCTTAAATACTCAAGAAACAAGAAAAAACTACAAGAACGTAGAAATAGCATATTGCCCGTTTAGAAACTCTGGCAATTAATATGTCGCTTATTTAAGCCGTCTACTTCGTCGCCTTCCCAAGCCTCCGGCGAATACTTAACCCTATTGTTGTATTGTTCTTGGGGCCAAGGGATCGAAATATGGGATTATTTGCGCGTCGGCGAACTTGAGATGAAATATCTCGAAAATAGTAGTCGTATTAGGTTAATTGTTTAACGAAGGCGTTACAACGCAACTTTATTAATGTCCATAGAGTTGGGTCATTGTCAGTTAAAAAAACAAATTTTGTCCCTTCGGTGGTCAAAAGTTAAGAGCTTGTATGAATCTAGGTTACTATTCTAATCTAGGTTAGGATTAAAGAAGAGGGAACGTTCTTTATTCTCACAGGCATTTCATCAGAAAATGAGGCCCTGGAATCCTTAATTTCGCAAATGTCCACCGGAAAGACGCGCACTTAAATCTGACAATGACCCAAATTCTATAATAATTTACGCAAAAATCCAAACGGTCTGACGCAGTATATACTCCCTGTTTCCTCCTCCAAAACTAACCCAAACGTAATATAATTTTTTAAATTAAATTGAAATAGTTAGTATACTTTTACTGCGTCAGAATAAATTAAAATATTATACTGCAGAAATTTAAATGCTTTTCAATGCAAATTTATAAATGTATATTTTTTATGAATCATTAATTAACAAATATTATAAGAAGAAAATGTGATATTTAAAACATAACAACTATAGCTTAAGTGACATGTAATGCATCTTTGGACTCGAAATAAAAGGCTTTTTTATTTTTATTTATTATTATTGTAGAATTTGTGGCCTAGTACACAGTACGCCGTTTGCGGCGGGGTTTTGGCCAAAAACAAACGCGTAGTACACAAATTTTATAGGAATATAATAAAAATCGAAATGATCCAACACAGAACACTTCCTTCCCATTCAATTCAAGTCCTAAAATTGCGTAAGAAATGGTTAAGTTTTGGAGGATGAAACAGGCGAGAAAAAAACCTGGACTTGTGTGGAAAAATTAGCAGTTCTAGTATTTCCTCTTAAATAAGTCCGTGAAACAGTGTGAAAAGTTGTGAATACATTTTTTGTGAAGGATCGGTATGTAGCCAAAAGTATATCAGAATAAATAAAATTTCAAAAAATTATAAATGGTAAAGGCTTCACGAGCGTTTCAGCCGTCTTGTGTTATTAATTTCATGGATAAAGCATTTTGAAGTAAGATGACGTTTATTAATGAACTCACAATACGACGATAATACGACACTTGAGCCGTATTGAAATTTAACCGTTCATTGGTAATGAAAAGCGTCAAATGTAATCATAGGTATTCCTCTAGGAAGCGTTCACAAATAAGCACAGAAATAAATCTTCATCAGACAAAATTACGCCCTATACATTTACAAGTAAAGCTGAGGTATAATGAAAACAATTTCCTGGATAGTAAACCGAACATTTATAACTTAATACGTATCCAAGTCGCGTTTAAGGCGCTGTAACGACTGTAAGATATAATAACTTAGTACTTAAACACACTTCTGTTATTATTTATCATCAGGAGGTTCCTTAGTGCCTGAGCGATAGAGACATATATATAAGTAACAACAGGAGGGATAAGGACACAGGAGTAAGGCTGTAATTAAGCAGATGGTGACCGTTGAAATGTCAGACTTAATGCGTAGTATAAAATGTCTTGTAAAAAGTCGACGCATGCGCTTGTACGTGATCGGTTACACTGTGAAGATGGGAAAGACCGCTTTATCGCGACGGTGTTACCATTATTCTGAGTAAAAAAATTATTGCTCGCTATTTCATGTTTTTTGTAGGTATGCGAAATTAGTGATGGCATCGAAATATATTCTGCGCTGCACAAGGCTGTTGTAAACTATTTTACAACATTTAAAACGTATTCATCTACCTACACACTCACTAACGAACATCGTGTAGATACTATGCATTGACTGTACTTACTACGAGTACCTATATGGTTGGCTGTAGAGATGTGCCTTTTCCGAAAATTTCCGGAAACTTTCAAAATTTTGTATGGGAAATGAGGAAAGTTTCCGGAAATTTTCGGAAACGGCACATCTGTAGTTGGCTGTAATAGTAATTACATACCTACCTAGGGCGGTGAATTAATGAATGTGCCATATCGTTGGTGTTTGTAGCCGCAACCTAAGGTGAAGGTATGTCATATCAGGGCCGATTTGGGGCTTTACTAATTACCGCCCGTGGTTTATCTAAAATTTTACATCTTGCCTTGGCCAGGAAAGTGATTTTCTCCTCGTAAATCCTACTTACGGCCTAGAGTGACGTAAAGTATACTTCATTTATGCTTAAATAAACGACACTCCATTTTCCAAATATAATACTTCTCCTTCAACAATGTAGGTACTTACAGTAATAATTGGTAAAGTCCATACAGGAGATGAAATGGTAGTGATAACCCTTTCAATCATAGCAACACCAAACGATCTGACTGGGTTTTTTTTTCAATATCTTATTGTCTAGTGTACGCATATTTTCCTTGTAGACCCAGAACTTGCGTTTGAAACCTATTATAAGTTAGCTACATTCTGTAATAGACACTTCAGAGTCTATAGCGTGTCTGTGGACGAACTCACTAACCGCAAAAAATATTGGTTCGACTTCGCAAGCACGAGCATGATTCGAGTTATCGAAGTACCGATTCAAGCTGAACATGTTCGCTTGCTCAATATTATTATGGTTTTATGGATGGATGACCTGTCCCGGCTGGCCGTTTACGACGTCTACATGATGTATGTCTGCGTAGAATACTCGTAGTACATAATTTTCCTCCACTACAGGCAGATGTATCATAATCCTTGAACTTAACAGTACGTAAATTGAAATTAATATAGTTGTATAGATAATTAAAGAATGTTCTAGCATGGATAATTTTTTGTTCCAATACCTATCTCTGTTTGACACTATGGTTGCTGGTAGAGAATGCCATTTGACAAAATGTCCACTATTTGTAGGTATACTGATTTTTTGTTTTGTTAGATAAATTTTTAATTAATAAGTAAGTAATTTCCGTCAACCCAAAATCAACTAATACTCATTACTGTAAATATGTTTTTTATGTTTCATTTTTGAACGTGACGGACTGGAAAAATAGTTTTTCAAACAAATTTTTTTGACACTTTCTTCACACGATTCTTAGTAAATTTTCTGGAATATAAATGTACACTTTTTTTTTTAATTTTACTGATAAAATAATATTTTCATTACAGATTTTTTACACTTTCGGTCATTATTTTTATCTACGTGCACTTATTTTTTAATTTAATATTCCATACTAGCGACCCTCCCCGGCTTCGCACGGGTGAAGTGCTGGTAAATTATGCATGTATTATACATATAAACTTTCCTCTTGAATCACGCTATCTATAAAAAACCGCATCAAAAACGCAATCCGTTGCATAGTTTTAAAGATCTAAGCATACATAGGTACAGACAGACAGACAACAGAAAGCAACTTTGTTTTATACTATGTAGTGATAGGTTTCTCGTCAGTTGCCATTGCGACTTGGGCTCCCCTTTTTGCTTACCATCAGGCGAAGTGGAGCCACTATGTTGTGCCGTTATAAATAAAAAAAAAAAGAATTTCTGTAAGCACAATAAGATACTCGAAACATTCCATTCCGGTACTGATCCAATCATGCTATATATTAATTAAGTTCGTTTTTAATGTCTGTGTGATTCTCTGAAATTACTTAAAGGTCTTATTAAAGGGCATGCAGCGCCCGAGCTATTGTGCGAAGTTTTACATAAAACGTCATATGTTTGTCCGAAAATAAGGTCGTCTAAGCCTTTTTACTTACGTCGGATTTATGTATTCTGCGTTCAATAAAATCAAAAGTCGGAGGTCCTTCTTTATGGTCCAAGTTGATTATAAGCTTGTGGTTGCGGAAAGGTACTCGTTTCAATTCTTTATAGTACTGTTATTTTAATTTATTTCCGTGAGATTTTAACAGAGTGAATAAATCGATATAAATTTTCCATCAAAAAGTCATAACATGTTAAATACTTAAAGCCAAGGATACACTAGGGGACAAATGTCCTGCGACACGTGTCGCCAGCGACGTCGCGTGAGGTAGCGCGACGTTGCCGGACTACGCGCGACATGTCTGGCAACATCGCGCGACACGGGTCACCAGCGACGTCGGGTGAGGTAGCGCGACGTTGCCTGACTACGCGCGACATGTCTGGCAACATCGCGCGACACGGGTCACCAGCGACGTCGGGTGAGGTAGCGCGACGTTGCCGGACTACGCGCGACATGTCTGGCAACATCGCGCGACACGGGTCACCAGCGACGTCGGGTGAGGTAGCGCGACATTGCCGGACTTCGCTCGACATGTCTGGCAACATCGCGCGCTATAGTAAAAACTTTGACGTCGATGAGCACCGGGTTCTGTTTCAGCTAGGAAGCTGATATTTTTCATACACTATCTAATAAGCAAATGGAAAAAATTTAGTGGGTGCCACGGTGGAAAATAAAAAAAAAAATTTTTTGGACCACCCTACTGTGACCCTCTAGGTAAGTGGTTTTATAATATACTTACTAAAACCTCCCAAATCGTGGCTGATAAGCCCTTTTATTAGCTGCCTTGCAACTTGCGTATTTGGCGTCGCGTTGCCTTTTTATAATTATGTACGCCGCAGCCAACAACACTACCTCGGCGGGTGTCATGATATCGACTGCCTTGTGAAACAAAACTTGGTGATGTCGCCAGATATGTCAGGCAAAGTTTCGCGAAGTCGCACGACTTCGCCTGACGTCGCTACGGACATAAGTCGCGCGATGTCGCCAGATATGTCAGGCAAAGTTTCGCGAAGTCCCACGACTTCGCCTGACGTCGCTACGGACTTAAGTCGCGCGATGTCGACAGATATGTCAGGCGAAGTTTCGCGAAGTCGCACGACTTCGCCTGACGTCGCTACGGACTTAAGTCGCGCGATGTCGCCAGATATGTCAGGCGAAATCGGCCGGCTTCGCTTGACATGTCGCCGATACATGTCGTAGGACATTTGTCCCCTAGTGTATCCTTGGCTTCTTTAAGTCCTTCGGTTGTACGGTGAGCATCAAAAGAAGCTGGCAATTTTATGGCGTATGTCAAATTTCATACTAAACATTGTCAGACATTATATTTCAATAGCTTAATCAATTTCCAGGAATTTATTTATTTAAAACCATTGTGAAATCCTGTCCTGCGTAAATCACAATTTCTCGGCAGAAAATTTTTACCGGGTAGGTTGAATTGCTTAGGTTGAATCCGATTTCAATAATCAATGGAATTTTTAGATACGGCGAATACATTGCAAAAATTAAAAAAATAAACTAGAATATGATTCAATAACTTAAATAAATATAATAATTGTTAAGTTTTATATTTTAAAAGCTTCAATTTGTCTACGTGTTTGTGCTCATTTGATTCATTTCCCACAAAAACAGTTGCCAATAAAAGAACGCTTAAATACTTTTTAATTGAAATTTGTATCAATATGGATTATAAATTAGACGAATTACTATGCAAGGGCGACCTGTAGGTATCTGGCAATGGCGACCTGTACCTAAGTATGTTGAACAAATTGTCTAACTTTGCTGTATAAACGTTCACTGTGAACGGTCCGCATGCCACGTTGCTGCAGTTAAGTACATTAAAAATACATGAAACTCGCGTTACCGTCCACAATTCCTTTGTATGAAATCCCGAATCTACCCCATTGGCGGGAAACAAAGGAGTTAAAACAAGTGCATATCGACTCGCCATTTATTCCTAGCCTAGCCGAACAATAGGCGGTATTACCGCGTTCATTCCATCATTCCTGAGTTACGGGGCTATAAATACTCGAGACGTGCCCATGACCTGTGCGACACGTATTCTACAATAGTGGGTAAGGTATACACTTAAGTGTAAACCAATATCGTGTAGCTACGCTAAAAGAGCGCAAGTTTATTACGCTTTCAATGGCACATACATCATTTTGTGAGCCGCGGACTGGTTTACGGGCAAGTCGAAACTGCGGACCGATAACTCGCACCCTTTGGTAACACAAAGAAGTCTCTTATAAGAAGCATTTTATTATAAGATACGTCGTTATTCCACTAAGATTCTATTGTATTGTTTTATATACAGTTCTAAATTCAAATAATTGTTTTATTGCAGAGCAGTTTTTTTTACAATTCCCGAAAGCTAATATTCCAGCGTTGCTCGACGCAATACTGAAGCTACTCAACAAACAACATTCAACCGGACGCGTATGTTCAGTCAGTGAAAAATATTGACTTCACATCTCAATTTTAATGGAAAATGTGTAAAGTTCATACTTTTAAAATCTTTAATATAGTTCCAGTGCGAACTCATTCTAGAATGTTCTAAAGAGCGTCATTTATGTAATGCAGTCTTCGAGATATGAAACTAGAGCTCAAAATGCTTCTTATTTACACGAAGTTGTTATTTTTCGTGATGTATTTCAGACAGATACGATGTTACCAAGTGAGTTCATAATATGATTGGTATGTGATTGTGAATTGATTATGTTATCAATGTTTGTGTAACAAACATATACCTACGTATAGGCAAGACGTCAGTGAAAGTTGGGATTGTCATCTTGTGACCGTGGAAGGAGTATTAATATTTATGTACATTTATATTTTCTTTCTTCATACATGTAATAACATTACGGAAGTATTTCTATTACTTACATGTACTTGATACATCAGTTTTTCTGATACTTAGTTCATAGGTAGTCATAGTACTAAAATCTTATGAGCCTTAAAAGTCAGATATTTTACGTATTTTGATGGTATTTTATCGACGATGTTTTATTATATAGCCAGTTCATATTAATTGCACACTTTATAAATCGTGTTTGATGGACACATTACGCATAGCCAGGTTCTATACTTATTTCTCCAATTCGCAACTATTCAATAAAATTGCGAGTGAATTGCCTAAATTCTAACAACAATTCAATCGGAAGTTCGGCCGGCTCGCAACAGACATTTATATTCAGAGGGCAGATCCCCCATCTCTGAGCATTAAAGGATCAGCTCTAACAAATCGAGATAGATATCTGGAAATACCTAATGCCGTTGGCGTCAGGCCAGTGGAAGTAGGGCAGGCGTCCGTAGGTGTCTATCGACGGACCGTTGTTGGCAATCGCCTTAATAGGTTACGTGGAATTTCTACTAAACCTACATGCTGGAATACGTGCAAACACTTATGCAAACGTTTAGCTACAACCTACCACGATTTATGACCACGCGAAGGGTCTCATTGTACTACACTTATATCTGTCGTATAAATTACATGTGGTGATACAATAACTAGTCGTCTGTGGACCTTCGGTCCTTAGTTCCCATGTTATTGCTTATTGGTGCTTATTGGCCATGACCGTGACTTGCAATTAGTTGTAATTACCTTCAATTTGCGGCGCTACCAATGTTATTCGCAAAGGTCTAGTCTAACTCGTAACTCTTCGAGCGTACTCAATTATTCTGTCTTTTGACTGCACTGCCTTCCTCATTATCGTTTATGAACTGATGATGTTTGTTCTGGATTCGTATTCTCGGCAAACATATTTTCAACATACATACCGAACTTAATTGCCGTCGTAAAACAAAATATGACACGAACAAAATTGCGACTTCCTTATGGTCCAGTACTTAAATCGCATCTGGCTCGCGGAATAACGTGGATCTTAAAATAATCCGAGCAAAAAACTAACGAGGTAGCTCAGCACATGTGGTTGTTTTTTAATAAAATAAGAAACGTATTATTCTGTCTAATTGCAAACTTGGCAAGGAAACGGGCGACTTAGACTGTCAGTCCGGTCCTATTTTAATTTTCCATGTTTTTAGAGTTCCGTATAACCCAAAGGGTGCTAACGGGACCCTATTACTAAGCCTCCACTGTCTGTCTGTCTGTCCGTCGATCGCTGGGCTGTGTCTTTCCAACCGTAATTGGTATTGTAAGATACTGGTTTTTTTTTCGGTTTTCAACGTTTATTTTCCAACGGTTGAATATTAATACATAGATTTTTTAAATTTGCATAGAGCATGTTTCATCTACTATGGCCACTATAACAACATTTAATAAAAATATATATTATAGAGACGCGCGGCTGTGAGAGAAGAATGGCGCCGTGTGGTAAGGCTTGCCACACAAGGAATGACAGCCACGACCACTCTGCCAAGAGTGTAACGAGTTAACGACAAAGAAGACGATATATTATAGATGGTACGGAACCCTTCGTACGCGAGTCCGACTCGCGCTTGTCCAGTTTTTCATTTGGCAAATCCCCTTGCGCTAGCCGAAGTCAACGTTTCCTTTGACATCCGACACGGCACACGTCAAAGAAATGAATCGCCTCTGTAAAAGTGTACGAAAATAAAAAAAATGTTTGTCGACGTATTGTTCCACGGCTGGCTGATCGTGAGAAATTGCTTTACGAGTCTGAAGATGCCATCTTGAGCTATTTAATAATAAAGCTAGAAAGCGTTGCTTTCGAATACCTATGTAATGACGGATCAGAAGCGTTTAGCTCAAATTTTCAGCCGCTCTTTCCCGCATTTTCATTAAAGAATGTAGTTCAAATTCGGATTCAAAATTTTTGGTGCAATTTAACCATCTCTTTATTTTTGGTAACACACGGAAAGGGAGTTTGAAACGCCTTGCGACTTAACCAAATAGTTACTCTCTCGTAACTCCCCACTACCTAAACCCAGCGCAACCCCACGCGCATAAAATGACTGTTCTATTTTAAACCCGGCCATTATTTAACCGTATCTTAAGTTTCTAATGACGACGCCGTAAAAACTGGTGATGACATCAGTAATGTTAACAAAAACTAAGTGGTAGGTATATAGTTAAAACTTAAAGCTCCTTATCCGTTCAAAACTGCTGATTGTTTTAGACATTTTTTTCTCTTTTTTTAAACATGTTTCCTAACAAATTACCAATGTTACTACTACTTAGAACAGGGCTATTGAGATTAATTGGTAAATATTTGAAACCTATAATTTGAACTTTTCTATGATGAATTTTTGTTTCTAATACTACTACGCGTCTCTAAGACTACTTACGCGTTTTTTTTTCATCTTATTTTCGACTGCACGCAATGAAAGCATGAACTAGCTATGTTACTTTCTGGAACTCAGGGAAAAGTATAATTAAAAAGTTGGTTGAAATTATCAATATGGCATAATATGAAAAAAAAAAAAAGGAATAAGGCCTCTTAATGCATTAGGCTCCTGGCAACAGTCGCCCCAATTGCATCGTTGTGTCATCGCACTTAGAAGGTAGTGAGGACAATCGTGTTACGCAACTTATGAAATGCATTCGGTAAAACACTCACGCGCAGGCAACGGTCGTGATGGACGCAGCGTGTCCGGTGCTGACCTATTTGCACTATAAGTCTGGTGCATTCTAGGTATTGAAAGGATGTATAGGATTGGTAATAGTGTTATAAGGAACGGTAGATATTCTAATCCTTTCGCCTTAGCTTGGAATTGGAAGGTAAGGTGGGGTGAGACTATCACCGCGAGAAGTCTGCCACAGTTCAATATCTAACTGTTAATTTTACCCCATTAGACAATAAACTATGTTAGCCTTACTTGCCATACATAAATTTAGAACTGAATGAACCGCTGAAACGTGTATGTAGAGCATGCAATGCAAGTGAAGCTAAAGAAGTAAGGACCGTAGAATCAGACATTCGGTGGACTCTGCCTTCTCAACCAGGATACAAGCGTGAGTGTATGTACGTATGTATGTATCTGAAAACATGTTAAAATGGGCTGGAGTTATAAATTACTAATCTAAAGCTACATTAAACGTGATTGAACTTAAGCAAATTGTTAACATTGTTATTAGATTTTTATAGTCATAGAAAATGGAAATATAGTTTAGATTAGGGCTTGGGTCCGTAGAGTAAACCTACTTATAAGGTACCAAGGGTTTTTGTAGACATAATCGTCACAAAAAAATAATTACATAATTATTCTTGCACGCAAAATTTATAATTAGCAAAGCCAACACTTCTCTCGATTTTGCTCGTCGCGTACATGTCAACACTCGGATCTCTGTCATTGTCACTGTAGGAGGCAAATATTTTTTGTCACGTGGCATGACCAGGGGATTCATAACCGGCGTTTTAAACCGGTTTTACTATTTCCAAATATATGTTTTGGATCCCCTAAACATGAACATGACCCGAAGCAGACTACAATTGGTTCAACTTTAGAGTTTTTTCTGGACCTAGATTTGAATTCTGAGGACCTAATGTGACCACATTAAACCTTGACTAATGTACTATAGATAAAGACAAAATTAAGGTATGATAATAAACCCTAGCAGTTTTGGAAAAGCCAATTGCATACTGTAAACTTGAGGTAATATATGCCTGACTTTGTTTCTTCATCAGAACCTACCGAACTCATTTCACGCCTTGTTTGCAAAGATTTGTAATAAAACCCTAAATAAACAAGCCAAATTTTAACTAAGTTTGTTTTCTACAAAAAAACTTGCGAGAAAACTCGTAAATTAAGCTCATAAAACAGCGCCGGTCCAATTATTACATTTCGCTGACTTTAATCATGATTAATATCCGCTTCGGCATGCTGCGGTCTTGAAGAAAAACATCCTTCCTAATTTAATTTCGATGCAGAAAGTTCCCTTCGAAACACCTAAACAATGTACCGTTATCCAATGGTAAATCTTGAAGAACAGTTAAGTTTATTTCTATGATTAGAGCATCACTAGAGGGTAATTGGTGCGAAGCACGCACCAGCTCACGGTTTTCGTTCCCAGGGACCTGAATACAATACCGACCCATGGTAGCCCTCCACGCTCGCTATTTCATATCACTCGGACTCGATAGTTACATCACGTAAATAATACTATTGGCAACCATTTCGAAACGACTTAAAACGATCAATCTCAACTTGAACCGTACACAATAAAACTAAAGTTCAATATCGGCTCGTTAAGCCAGAGATATAGAGATTGCGAATGATTGAAGAGTAGCAGTGTCCAAGCGAAAGTGCAACCAAAGCTCACTGCAGTGGGGCTACGTTCACTCGGCAGCAAATTACATTGTCTAGGCGTTATGTAAGAGCTCATGTGACTGGAACGGTAACGTGTTCCTTAGCAGGTCACATTGCATCGGTGCGAATGACATCAGTGTCTGTCAAGTGCATAAGAGTCAACGAACAGGATTTTGTTGCGTATGCAATAGATGCTCCCTAGCCTTGACTCATGGCTGTTAGCCAGAACCATTCACTGACCCACTCCACGCTAGATTCCTCATGTGATTTTGAAATAGTCGTTCGTCTTGTTTTTTGTGATGTGGGCCTAAAATATCTAGGGCAAAGATTATATTTATTGTTGTTTCGCCGACCGCCGCGTGAAGGCCGCGAGATTGGGCTTTATCTTAATTTTATATACCCAAATAAGTTTTTATTAGGGTTAACCCTCACTTCGGGATTGTAAACAACATTCTTAAACTGACAATCTATACCGTGTAAATTTGCGACATACGCGGTATATTGCGATATTATTAGAAGCGGAGCAGGCTCTAATTTTGTATTTTTTTCTGAAAAATTACTTACTGTTGAGTTTCTTTCGGCGTTTCTTCTCAACAGTGGTCTCCTCTTGTGAAATGCCGGTAGACTCAGACATGTAAAAGTGCCCTTGTGTTACTTGCAGAATAAAGTTCATTATTTCATTATAAGTGATTACCTACAGTCCTACATCGAGTAGATTTACCAATATTAAAATTATGGTTCTTCGAGACCTTACTACGGTGTACGGTTTGATGTAAATTTTAAACGCGTTAACGCATCTTCGCGTTCCCACCTGCGACTGCGGAATTCTTGTAAAAACATCGCGTTTTCCGGCTTGGTAGGACATCTGCGTCACACTACATGCAAAGCGCAGGAACGATCGGTTCCCATAGGCAGGGCCTAGTCCTAGCTCATTTGTGGACCGGTGCCACCGGTAAGGACACACCCGGCGTGTTAGCCCGGCCATTATCTTTTAATACCATCGACTTCATTATTCGCTACATTTTTTTGTGACGGCGGCGAAGCGCGGCACCGTCGACTCGGGTTTGATAACCCGAAGACCTTGGTCTTAATTGCGCCCGCGCAGACCACTCCGCCGCGTCCACTTTTTATGCGCCTGCACATCGCTAGTAAAAACACGACAACCACGCATAACCAGCCGACTGAAAAGGACGACGAAACAGCATAAACTCTAGGTAATCCATAACCACCATAAACCGACGGCTTAAACCCAGTGCGCGCTCTACCGAGAAAGCTTCGTGAGCGTCATCTTACACTTCGTCATGCTTTTGCGGATAGCGTTCGATAATTCAGATTTTCTTGTTTTTATCGTCGCATAATGGTATAAGTTACAAATAACAATGTAAACATGAAAAACTTGATGGTTCTGCGGTAATGACAGTGAGCGTGCGTTTTGTTATGATTAACGTTTTAACTGCTAGATCGCTCGATTAACTTTGTCATACGATTTTGTTTTTGTTACAGGTAAGTCGCTGACGACCCGGAACTGGTAATTTATCGAGGATGCAGCCAATGCAGCGGGATGTTTTAAATCTCCTTGTTTACTTACATGTTCCCTAAAAGCCGCAACAAAGGCTGGATGGCTTCCAGCCAAGATTCGATTACATTAATCATTCTACGGTATGTAGAATTCGTTGTTCATAAATCTTCGCGCGGCTACCAACCGCTATCGTCATGACAAGTTGTTTCCTTTCCGCAGTGATTAATAAAGAAAACAATAAACTCAATAACGCCGAAACGCGATTTAATGAAATGCTTTTAGAGGCTATTAGAGGCAACGCATTAAATCATAAAAGCACTTCACGAGATAATAGCCATCACGAGTTGTCAGCCAATCCACAACAATAAACAAACTTTGATTAGCCATGTAGCTTTACTTGTAATGAAATGACATCCAACTCAGTAATGATGTAGCTCCGACTGGTCGATTAATTTTATCTCTAATTTACATTTAATGGAAACCATTCGAGCAAAAAGCTGAGTTAATTCTTCGATCTGTTAATAGACATCGGGAACGACTCAAGGCTGTGGCGAATCGGTGCAGGAAAGACTGTTTAGACCCAGCAGTTTCAGTTATCAGCGACAGTCATAACGATCATTTAAAATATCGAGGTCGAATCGGTTACAGGTCCTCAGGAAACTTCATCCGTTTAAAGTTCATCTGTCTCTCGTATTATACGACTTATACGCGTGTTGTCGACTTGTCGTGACTGGCCTACAAATTGGCTCATAAATTATCGCACGGTTGACATTCCTAATTAGGTGTAGCAATTGTCATTTCCCCATTGGACCGAATTTAGTCAATTGCGGAACTAATTCAAACGCTAGCTTCATAATCTAGACTCAAGTTTGAAAATAGAACGGGCGGTTCGGTGGCCGTTAAGGGTGGGTTTCCATTGACGCGGAGCGATCATGGCTGAGTCGAAATTTGTGTGAGATGAGATTATAAACCCACAAACTGGCGGGAATGTCAATGGGTGGAACAGAGTGGAAAAGTGCAGTAAAAAGTGACAACTGTTTCCACTGACGTGTGGAGTTTGGAGTGGAGATTTCGATCACTATGATTAGTCAACTCACGATCCGTACCGCCGCTCTGCCAAGCTCCGTATTAGTGGAAACGCATCCTAAATCTGATCGGATCGGAACGTGTAAACAGTAAACACCGGAGCAGATAAATGCTAAGTAATTCGGCAAAGAGAGGCGCGGGCGGGTGGAGCTCTAATGCCCTGCGCGCACGAACGCCCAAACTAACAGAATCCGAAAACATAATCAACTTTTTAAACTTTTTGTGGAGATTTGATGTACGAAATTCTTTTCAGACAATGCTTGATTGACTTAAGTAGTTATTCTCTGGTTTCCTTTATGATGCTAGCATTATGAGATGCTAATTAGTTTGCTTTTTTTATTTCAGTCAAATTATACGGTAACTACTAACTAAAAGCCATAAAGCTGATAGTCAACGGATAATCTAAACCGAACAAAACATATACCAGATACCTTAGTCTATTTTTCCTACACACTAAAAGGGATTTTAGGTACTTAAAAGAAATAATAACTCAAAAAGTAAATGATAATATTAAGCTCCATATCTTGCAACACTGTTAAAGTCCCTCGAATTATGGATTCTGGTTTAAATCGCGCCTGTCTGTGATTTCCACATGATTGCTGCGATGTATGTAATTATTCAAGTTGACTCGATCTCAAGCGACTCTCTAAATAAGTTCACATGCCACTAGGTTTAATCGATGTTAGCAATGTGTCACTATTCAGACAATGTATTAATAGGTAGGTAGTAATACATACCTAGCAAAATCCACAAAAAAATACATGTGTTTTATTTGTTATGAATGTATTTATAACCAGTTGTTGTGTACAGCAAAGTGTTTATATATTATTTAAGAATAAAATTGAGGAAATATGTTAAAGTCTTTGACAGTGGAAATGTCAAAAGTCGTCGATATTACCTACTACCATAGCTACTACGTCGCAATTTCATAGAACTCATGACTCTTATATTTGAAATTTAATTAGTAGGTATACCTAGTTCTGTATTTGAGTAGTCTTTTCAAAAGGCCTTATTTTGTATGAGTTTCATTGAGAAAAAAACCCTTTTCAAAAAACACTCTTCACTTAATGAAATGAGAAGCTCTCCCTGGAGTACCTACACACCTCATGATGCACTGCTTTTAACCGAGTTAGTATGTGTTCGCTGATATAAAAAAGCAACTAGACTGTTACATTAGCGTCAGGTAGGAAGTACACTGTATTTCCAAAACACTGGCGGTCAACGCTCCTACGAACACGTGATCTGATGACGCCAGACTCCAATGATGGCTGCCGCGTCATTCCGCGCTATCTTGATCTAGCCATAGCTACCATATCTCCGCATTCGTTATACATTAATGAGCGAAAACCATGCTGTTAGAAAATGCGTCATTCTAAACCCGAAATGAATTTGGAACAACATGTTTTGTTCGTAGGTCTGACGGGTTATGCTACCACGTTATCTAGCTACAAATATCGCGATCGTCGCGCAATATGACTTTGCGTATAGGAAGTTGTTATGAGACGCGCCGTGCTAGTGCTGAAATGGATTTAGGGCATTGCGATTTTATCGCTGATTATATTTGGTATTTTGCTGCGATAACTAAGTACCTGAAATTCAGGTCGTCGCTCCAAATATCGAGGGCATCGCGGATTTGTCCTGTATCATTGACACTGTTGACTGAAATGTGTCAGGTTAGAACGAACTGGTTGATAACTGGGTCGGAGGGTCGATAGGCCTCTTAACATTGACCTTTTCCTGAATCCCGCAGTGACCTAGTTGACTGAGTCCCGGGTTTCCTATTTTCGTTGAGCCTGTGTGCGGGGCTGCATGGATTTAAGGATCAAATTAATAAACTAAATAAGCAGCAATTTCACGTTTCTTGTAAAATATATGTAATAAAATTATTAAATTCGTTATTTTGGCTGGCTTACATTTTTGAATCTTTTTTTATTGCTTTAAGAATTTCTAGATAGTTTTATTAAACGATACATTGTGCAATGCAGACAATAAGTATACCTATTGAATAAATAGCAAAATTAAAAATAGAGTAAATTTCTCGAATGATAAATAAAACAGCAATAGCATCTAATGGAATGTTGCTTTTCTTTCAATATTCTGGTACCTAGTTGAAACTACTTAGCTTAGACGCAACTCTTATAATAAAACTGCAGTCGGATTTTTTTTTAAACACACATTTGACGGTTTTCTGTTGATGTTTGTAGTGATGTAGCAAAGACATATTGTTTGCCAAATCTACCTAACGATTATGATTGATTGATTGAATCGATTTTATCGACGAACTTTTGTTTCAAACCTGCATAATATTTTTCTTTATTTTGTGTAAATCAATATTTTTTGAGCTAATGTAAAATAGTAAATTGTTTTATTGTTCTTCTTTCAGGTTATAAATTTATCGATTTAATCGATTTCTACCAGTTTACAGAAATAGTAGGTACATATGAAACGAACCGCACGATTTGGTCACAAAACAGTTAAAAAAAAAACAGTAGTAGGTACGTACCTAACTGTTTATGTAATGATTTATTATAATTATTATCGTTAAATACTTCAACACCATGATAAGAAACAATTTATAACATGAACTCAATTGTATCAAATAGAAAGTAAAAAACGTTTAAATACTTACTTACTAGAAAAACCACTATGACATTACATGTTTTTTTATGAAATTCAATAAGTCTTGCAGATTTACGTTACCTATAAGTATGGCTCCTGTGATGTGACGTGTCAAATGTGTGAATAAAAAATAATCATATTAGGTATAAAGAATATTATCTTCTTACTTATCCTATGCTCTAAAGTACATATTATCCTAAAAAACAATGTACAGTTTAAATTAACTTTTTCCCATAAAAGTAGCTTTCTCGAACTTACATAACAAGCCAAGTTGATAGAGTTACTTAAAAATTGAGGGTGTTTTATCGCGCGCTACATAATGTCGCCGTGAGTCGACTTTCTGTGCCACGACGCGGGGCGAGGGGCGGCGCGGGACGCGGCGCGCGGGGACCGTGACGTGACGTCACGCTCGACCGTGGCAGTGAGAGCTCGGCCGCGTCGCGCTCGCTCGCTCTACGTACTCCGACGACGACGGTCGCGCGAGCGAACACTCCTCTCGTTTTTATACAAACTTCGTACCGCATCAAAATAATTTCGTGAGATCGCTATTTTATCTACGTTGCATTGGATTGTGTAGTGACGAGAAAGTTATTAATTTATAAAAACGTTCCAGTGAACGTTAGTGTTTTTAAAAGTTAGTGCGAGAAAAAGTGAAGTGAAAGCCCGCGTAGGATGTCCATCGGCGATCGTGGATTTCGGAGCGTGTGACGCGCTCGTCGACATGAGACGCCGGTGGTCGAACAACGGAGGGTTCCAGACGCTGCGAATGCTGGAGGAGAGCTCGTCCGAAGTGACGTCTTCATCCGCGTTAGGTCTGCCGCCGGCTATGGTGATGTCTCCAGAGTCGCTCGCCTCCCCCGAATACGGCGGGCTCGAGCTATGGGGATACGATGACGGCATAACATACAACACTGCCCAGTCGCTGCTGGGGAACACATGCACGATACAGCAGCAGCAACAGACTCAGCCCCTTCCGTCGATGCCGCTACCTATGCCGCCTACGACGCCGAAGTCGGAGAATGAATCTATATCTTCAGGTTAGAATTTGGAATATTCTAGTTAGAATTGCGCGGCAAAGTTAGTGTTGGCATGGTTTTTTGGCGGTGCGCGCGGTCGCGCTGTCATCGACCTTTGGCCCGGATACCTTGACCGGCCGTGCCGATGTCTCCGTGGCCCGACTGTCACAGAATGTCACAATCGGTTTGTTTACCCACATCGGATGCGAACATGTGTTTCATCGGGAGTTTGCATGCGCCCGGTCGTTCAGTGACATTGTGATATGACGCGACCACGAAATGTTACGCGTGACCTAATACAGTATTATGAATGAGTAACGATAATGACTATGACATTAAATACCTACGGATTGGCCTAGGCCCCTGTTTAGTTATTATATTCTGAGGTAATCGTAGCCGCTCCCATTTCGCGCTATCGCAATTTCTATAATCTATTTCGTTTAGTAATTTTCTTTTTTAACCCACCTGTGAATATTTAATAAATCACAATATTGCTATACCTACGCATTGACGATTCACAGAACAGTACATTTGTAGGATAAGTAATTAATTGTACAATGGTACTTATATAGTAACTGCTTAACAATCATCAATTTCATATTTCTGTTCATCAAATATTAAGAAACTATAAGCAGGTAGAGGTGCGTATCTACCTAAGCTGACGTGATGTATAATCATCGCTCATGACAGATTGTATGTGGGCGAAACATTTAAAAATAGGTAGCTTCTAGATGTAAGAACTATGAAGAGTTAGTCTGTAGGTGTTGACATGTACCATAATACTGGTACTTAGTACGTGCTATTCTATCGAAAAGTTTATTCCACTTGGTACTTGTTTGGTACCGGAATTTGCTGTAATTTAAATACTAATTCAGGTACAATTCCTATTAGTAGTCTGTAGTATTTTTTCTTAAAATATTTTTAATAATTGAATTTATTCATATTACAACATACGAGTAGGACACGACGACACGAGTAAATAATGTAGTGTAACAAAGTAAAATTACATTAAAATATGAAAATGGTAAATTAGACATGATGGTGATTGGTAATAATTTATTAAATCTACTCCTAAAATACAATTCAGTCTAAATACCTATTGACGTAGGATTCTGTAGTGCTGGATACACAAACGGATACCTTTATATGAGATCAGGTTAATAATAGCATCATTTGAATTGAACGGAACAAGACCGGCCGTCCCACCAGCTTCCTAGTCTCCTCGCACGTATTTGTCTATGTACTATACCGCATGTTTGATTAGCATCCACCCGGTAAGTGCGGTGTGGGAGGCTCACCACGGATCACACGGATGGAATGACTAATTCTTATCGCTGTATAGGTGTAACGCAGCAATGTTATTGTGGAAAAATTATTATAGCCTTATTGTTATTTCAAGACGTAACAACAACAACAAAGCCTTCAAATTTGCGACAAATAAGCAAATCACTTCAACCATTCGTAAAAGTAGCTGCTTAAGAGAAATAATGTTCTTATGGGTCTAGTAGGAAAGACAGCCGTTAAGCTCGTTTACAGGAAAATGCTGATAGATCGATTTTTGTGGCAACGGAACATTTAATCTAATCATCAGTAGGAAGCTTTATAGGGGATAGGGGATTGCGGCAATTTGAAGGGCTGCGTGCGTCCCCTTAGATTATTATATGAGCTGTTTATAAACGAAGTCTGTTTGGGTATCCCCATATGGATACAATATTAAAGAACTACCTACTCGAACAAATGCAGTTTAATTAATTTGTTCTAGTGCTATAGAAGTAGTATGATTCATTTAATATGAAATACCTGCACCATTTTATGGTTTCTTTGCTTGCATTGGAATGCAAGTTTAAAATACGGCACCTAATTTGCCGCGGCAATAAACATTTTATTTTATGCTAAAGCCATTATTTCAACTTATCTCTGCCATTGCTGACGTGAGATTAACCACACCGGTACTTAAAGCCATGAAACAGTTTCAAGTCATTTCCTTCCATTTGAGACACATTCAATTTGCCAGGTAATACAGTATAAACAATTTAAGTAAGTGAGTTGGATGGTGGTGTTTCGACGAAGCGACTACGGCCGGTCCGACCGGTTTAGAGACCACTCCTGACTCCTGATGGTAAATCGCATCGCCTGACAAAGCACGCATGTGCATTTATATACAATATGCTCACACTTATAATTATTTTAAAGTATAACAAGTAACACTTGTTAAAAATATATGAAGCGCATTCTAGCTTGAGAAATTTAAAATATATTTCAAAGATAAAATGCATTTTTACTCCAGTTTATTTCTTGAAAGGTCTTCTAGCTTTTCTAATTCACAACTAAGATGCTCTTTCTCTTTCATTTGATATTAGAACCTGGGTGGCGTGTTAGAAATCAAGCCATCCTGTCCGCAAATGAGAAATCATCACCATGGCATGTTGCAGATTTCTATGTGCGCTGATGCGGTACGTTTTCGTTTCGCTCATGCAGTTATTGCTTATAGTGATCGAGAATGTAGCCATCGCTTTAATTAAACACGACAGTGAAAACTTTAATTAAACCCCTTGAAAACAACCACCATTGGCTATCTGGTAGTATAACAAACATTATCATTAAAAAGCAATTGAAATCAGCGCGAATTCGAAGTTAACAGTGTTTATTGAGGCGATTTCAGCACAAGCTGAAGGGTTTATCCATTTAATTAAATAGTTTAATTACTAACTGGTAATGTCTAAAGCGTTATAAGTGTTTACGATGAGCAACGCACATAAAACCTTACATATGCACATACTTTATATAACATCTGCCAGTAAAGCAACCTTTTGATGAATTGTGACTTGTATGTAGCTAGTACAAAAGATGTATGCTTTAGTGTTTTAACCATTTCAGGGTTGCTTCCGAGTTCGTATTTCAATGCCGAACATTAGCTTCCTTGTCAAACTGCGATTTGGAGTGCTTGTTTCGCGTTAAATAAAGCGACCTTACTTTTGTTTACAAATGAAGCGAAAATTGAAAAATTTAATGATTCGGACAGACGTTACTGCTTTAATAAAAAAAAAAAAATAAGCGACCTTACTTTTGTTTGATGCTTTAATTTGAAGAGCGTTGAGTTGTAACATCGTGTAGCAACACGGTAGTAGCTATATTATATTGTATTAATTACCTAAATTGTGTTACATTTAATTTGCCCGCATACGTTTCACTCTATACGATGGCTTACCATGACTTAGAAAACGTTCTATTGACGTTTGAATGACTCGCTATGCGGGCTACTGTATGACAGAATTAAGTTAATACACTCTGTCTCAAATTTACGACATTCGGTTCGGTGAATAGAACCCTATATTTTAATAATATTTGTCACTAACGTTAATACATATACTCGTAGGTACAAAATGTGAATATGTATATTGATTCTTATTTCATATTATTTCATCATTGGTTCTACTTGGGTGAATAAACAAGTGGGTACCTATTCCAGGAAACGTGATATTTGATCTTATTGAAAACAGCACTTCAAAAAAGAATTTTAAAGGCTTCTACCTCAAAGTCAAACGAACCAAGAAAATAATGTATAAATAAGCGTCAGCACAATTTTCACGATCAATCAAACTCACAGTCGTATTTTTTATAAAAGCAACACTGTTTTTCGGTAATTTACTTTATTAATTGGCAAAATGTGTTTGCGTGTTTGGTAAGATAATCTTGAAAGCTGTCAGACTTAGGTACAGTCAACGTGAGAAATGGCCAGTCATTTTGTTGTATTTCGATACCGTTATTATAAAATTTGTTAAAATCATACCTTTTTTAACGTATGATACGATTTAACTAGGAACCTAAGTGTTACTTTATCGAAAAGCAATACATTGTGGCTCAAAACAATAAAAAAAGATGTAAAAAACAGATCTTTTCATGATCAACCTCTACCATACCATTAGAAAAAAACGACAGGTAGAGCATTCTCTATCAAAACACGACACTAATGCGGTAACCAATAACCGTGCATGTCAACAAAATACCAAGCAATAAATGTTATTAATCGGTATATTCATGCGTATCAAAGTATTTGTTTTCAAAATAACTGCAAGATCAATTGGTCAGCACAAAGCAGGTAGGCCAGATAATAGACATATTTTGTTGCCGTAATGGCGCTGCGAGAATTCCGCCGTCATTCTCGTTCTATTTAGCTTCAAGGTACGTGTACAAGTGTAAAATAGACCATATGTGAGTAATAGTATAACTCGTTCCACGGGCCCCACCTGAGGTGAACGTATCGACGAGTCCGCGCGGGGGCACCAAGGTCGCCGCAGTTTTTTGACACTTCGGCTTTATAAATAACCGACTGTAGCCGTCATGTTGGCTACTGCTAATTACTTCATGGTGTGCTGCCGGTTAAGTTAGCCGGAAATTATTTGTTTCTCGCTATGAATAGCTAATCAGACAGGGTTATGAACCTCGTTTTACCATGGGTATCAAATCTCTTGACAACTATAGAGAGACATTGATGTGAGATGACGGAGGGCTGCAATGACATACCACTTTCGTTTGATTAATGATTCAAACTTGTAATGAAACTCTACTATACGCATAGTTGTATCAGATAGTATTCCTTCTAATTTTAAACTCCTCCGTAGAGTCCGTAGTGAACTGGTAAAATTCTACCTAAAACGTGATAATGATTGCCTACCAGAATGTTCTATATCATTTCCAATGGTGCAATATGATCTACCCTCCATGTCGCGATTCATCATGATTGATGATTCTTGATCAACGGGGTCGCTTACCTCTGTCCGTCCCTATGTTGTTTGTTACATGTTTCCCTTTTAGTTACCACATCACATATCACTATCTTAATATCAATTACGTAATTTATGAAACCCTTATTATGTGTCCAACAATCACTACCACCGGTTACAAAATTACCCAATGAAGCATTTTACTGTTGAAACGAATACAATTACAACTGTAGCATTAGTAAGTAACAAGATTATCTTGTTATTGCTCGTACTCTGGCCATTAGTGTGGCTATTTAAGGATCGTTTCAGTTAAACTTGGAGGCTCGCAATTAGCATACAAATCGGATCAGCTTCGCAACTATTAAACGACAACTTTGTGCCTAAGCTATGGTGTTAAAATAATAATCTGCATTGAACAAGCAGCTGCCACGCGAAGTCGAGAGGGTCCAAAGCGTTTAGATTTGGCAACCCTTTTGAGTAATCTAATGGTCGGTTTGACCCCCTCATTTCATAACTAAGTTGTATAGAAGCTATTCTATTTCATTGTCTGCTACGATCTATTGAATTAAAATATTGCTTTGAAATTACTAATCACGGTTTGCTAATTATTTATTAGATCAAGGTCTGGTTATGCTAGTAGGTACCTATTTGTATCAAGTTCAAGCGGCATTAATTAGGCAAGCTCGTAAAGCAATTCAATTGGATCTGAAATAAAATCTTAATGCTACCTGTTATGTAACATAAAAACAAATGACGTCGTTGTTCACATTCAAAGTTCATCGACACACCTTGTAGCAATAAAATCACACGGAAAAATCGCCGAAATATGTGGATAAATAGTTATTTTATGGAAGTCATCAAGTTTTAATCATATCAATTTAGATTCGGTGTTAAATTGGTTCATCAGGAGTGTGTTATGATCTTGAGAGAGTCTTCACCTTCACATTCACATTGCAGTGAATTACTCTAGGATCTCTAGGAAGACGAATCGCGGCGGATATGCGGTCGAGCGCGCGTCGCGCTCGGCTGCTTGCGCTGCCATCGCGTCGCTTGTTAGTTCTATTATCTGAGCCGAGTCGCTCGCTGTAACCACCTTGAGATCGAATATCTTGAGACAAATCATGGGGTCTCAATTCCTTGCGAAGCAATCTGGTTAGATAATCTTCCGTGGATCACGACTGTCGATATTGAAGTGGTACAGGTTTTTAGTCGAGACACGCTCGCCGCTTTTTATTTAATTGTAAAACAAAAGCAGTTACGCCATCCGACAAACTTTTATAACCGGTACAAAAAATGGGTAGGTACAACGGACCGTAGGTACCAAGAGGAATACACTTATCTTTACCAAAAATCTTGGCAATTTTGTGAATACTGAAAAGCCATGCATAAACTTCTTTTAACAAATAAATTCCAAAACTATATAAATGATGAAATGTTAATATACCAGGAGAGTTTTTCGAACAAGTTTTGAATTGGTGATAATGACAGTTCCACAAAACATTTAATTAAATTCACGCTGAATAATTTAGTCTATTTAAATATTTAAGAGACTTTTCAGTACTTTGAGTCGTAGGTATAAGGTACCAATGTAGGTATTTGGTACCAATATTAACCTTCAACTAGGTAGGTTTTCATTCCCTGGCTAAACACAATTGAAATTGTACAATAATTGAAGAGATAAATCATAATTTGTTCGTTAGTATCGCAAAATAACATCAATAAACTCAAATATTATCTTTGTAACCGATCTGCTTTAGGCACGACTAAACAAACTTAGCACTGTGCTACATCCTGCTTTGAGCAATCTACGATCGTAAATGCCATAACGGACCTCACAAATAACCTCCTTGAACCGAAGAAAAAAAAGATTGTCTGACTGTAAAGAGCTTTGTGATAGATGACAGTGAAATTTTCTTGATGAAAAAGTAATTTTATTGTTATTATTAATGTTGTTCGTGTTTAAGACGTTATCACACTACTTTACTTATAAATGAAATCTCAATCTTAAGCAATAAATTTAAAAACCCACAAGAATTTGTTACAGTTTTTCACGCAGCTACAGCCCAAAAATGTGTTCTCTTTTTTAAAAGTTTCATATCGAATTTTATTATTACTGCACAATGAAAACAATAGTTATTTGTGCAACAAGAGAGCAAAGTTGTTTTTTGTTGCAAGTGCTGATTTTGAGTCCCGAGCAAGCGAATCCTGAGTGTAGCGAGGGACTCAACAGCACGAGATGCAAAAAACTTTGCTCTCGTGTAGCACACACAACTTTTCACCTCAACAGCGAGAACATATTTGACTTTTTGTACTTTTTCTTTCAACCATTCAGGTGTAGGTATGTGTATTGTCTTTGTTGTTGATTTTAATGACATTATTAAATTAGAAAACAGATACCCGCTGCTTGAAATGAAATAAAAATATATTTAAATTGAAATAATACGTTCCAACACTGTACCAGTCCCTCACGACCACCATGGTTGTCATTATTTGATCAAATTGGAAGATTGAGCAGATACATTATGTGTTTATATATTTTATACGAGATTTTGTTTATAGTTTAATTAACATTTTAACTCGTAAAGCATTAAACAAAATTAATACAGAAGAAAATAACAATTTAAACTCGATATTTTTTTTAAATACGTTTCGAATATGCGTCTATGATAAATTGGTGAAGTCATAAATTATTGGTACAGATATTTACAGTATTAAGTAAAAAAATCTTATTTATTTAAACAATGTTCCATTTGATGTATATAAAAGACACAATTATTTAAACATTCGGTCGTTAAAAACAATAGGTATTTTGCAATAAAAATTTCATCGGGTATTTTATCTTTCATTTTTTGGTATAAAGCGTATCGGAACGTGTTCTTATTCGAAGTCGGATTCGAAAATCGAATTTCGAATCGATATTTCTTATATAGATATGAAAGAGACAGAGTGCATCGAAATTCGAATTTTTCGAATTTTATATTTAACCTGTGGCTGAGAAATGACAATTGATAGTAAAAAAAAATAAAAATTAAAAAGCTACTTTCTACTCACGCTCGAAACAAAATTGCATTTTGTTCACTGTTATCTTGAGGTGAAAATTAAGTTTTCTTTCTGATGACGCAATATCTTAGGCAAAGGTAGTACCTGTATAGTTTTCAGATTGGCCACATATTATAACGATTTAACTGGTCAGTCGGATTTAAAACTAAACTTGCCTGCATCCAGTTTTAGATGCATTTTGACTTCGCCGACGAAGGAACCCAAAAAGGGGTGATCTCAAGTTATTAAACCGGTCCATATTCAAATCAAAGTTGGATGAGAAAAAACCTGTCGGACATAAAATTAACTGTACTGCAATTTGTACGTTAACTGGGTCAGCTTTAAATCATTAAATTACACCTTAAGTGTTGCTTAGATCCAAACGATTTCTCATGCAGATTAGAATTGGATTTAGACATTCTTTCTAAAACCATGGACCATAAAGGTTTTTTCTATAGAATCCGCTATTTTAGTGTGATTTTTGCACTTGATACTGTTGATAAAAGCAATAATTTCCGCTTTTAAATTCGCTCAAATCCAGCCCACTCGAAATTAAAGATTATACATTCGCAACTGATATCAAAACGTTGTTGCAACTGGCTGGAAATAATTTTATGGCTGTCTGCCGCGGATCATAACCACATTCTTTTTTTTTTCAAACTCGTTCCATTTCACTTGACGCACAAAATGGCGTTGAACGCGGAACTCGCATTCGCATGTCGTACGACTCGTACGTGACTCTACGAACTGTAATGCTGGCGTAACAATTGCGTCGTTTGTCTTGCAAGTTCTTGGACGGTGTTATGCTGTGTCCACACGTAGGTGACGTTTTGACATAGCGATTAATATCCAATTGGAGCGAAAGACGTTCGCTAAATGACGCTTCGTTGGGCTGACATTATGTCATTTCACATCTGTCAGTGTCGCTATTTTTTTATCCAGGAAACTGCCTTGGTAAAATGTAGACACTAAGTACAACAAAAGTCATATCAATGAAATATATTTATAGAAGCACACGTTTTCGCATATCCAAACTATCGTTGTCCCCAGCTTAGTCAAACCTCATCTCAAAATTCTTGAATGCTCGTACAAAGGTAGAAGTTTTTATTTTTAATATATCATAGAGTTAAGTACCGAGTCATAAAGAAAATTATCATGCTCACAGGTGATGGTGATCGTGTAATTATTATACGCGGTAGAAACAGTTAGATGCTTTTGCGTGGGAATTTTAACTGATAAGCACTTTAATGATGTGTTAGACAGAAGAAAGAGTTCTTGAAATTGTATTGTTGTGCTAGAGCAAAAATATGAGCCATTAGCGCATTAGATAAGATTTTTTCTTATTCAAAATTGGCTATAAAAGCGATCTTGTTTTACATAATTAACCTCGCGAATAATATCTTCCTATTTTTTGATGTATTGGGACCTAAGCAATATTTCATAAATTTCTACATCTTTTATTATGTACTTACATGCTTCTATATAATATGAAAACGTTATTGATGAAGCTGTAATTAAAGAAATCTTAAGCAAACTTAACGGAAGCACAATCATTACGAATTTAAAAAAAAACAATGGTTCCACCATTTGTTTACTCGTAATGAGTTGAACAACCTCTCACCAATTCTTAGCATTCTTATAAAAAGCGTTACAATTAATTGACACCTGTCATATGTTCTGCGGAGCGTTTATATTTAATTTATCAAAACGATACGAATAATTAATTCCTCGTGCGTTAAACGCTCAAAGACCAAAATGTTTGACTACTCTGCTTTTAAGATCAAAGCTGTCTGCGAAACGTGAATTAATTGTAAAATGTAAAAATATTTGTAAGTTGTTTAGCTACATTTTGTCTGACGAAGCAATGTTTGAATGGGACTAAATTATGTTCAGAAAATATGATCCATTATCCAGTAAAGAGACGATTATGTTTTCAGATCAAGTAATGGGCTTACAAATTGCTTTAACATTTTATCTCAGTATATCATATCATAATGCTGCTTAATTTTAGTCCCGTATAACACAACAATAGGGTAGCATTTTTTTAATATACTATAACAACTAATCCATACTAATATTATAAATGCGAAAGTGTGTCTGTCTGTCTGTTACCTCTTCACGCTTAAACCACTGAATCGATTTTGATGAAATTTGGCATGGAGATAGTTTAAGATCCGAGGAAGGACATAGAATAGTTTTCATCCTGGAAATTATCCCTAAAAAGATTGAAAAGTGAGTAAGTAATTCATGATGACATTGATGACCCTGTAGGAAATGTAATTATTAGACCAAAGCACAATTGCTCTTACATTTGCTTAGGCGCTTTTAATAATCCCTTTTATTAATTAAGGTGATTAGGTGGATATGGATATCTATCGTGTTGTACGAGAATGCTTCCATACTTCCAAGTTCCACGCGGACGTAGTCGCGAGCAAAAGCTAGTATACTATATGCTCGTGCACTCATGCTGTAAATAACACTATATTCTAGGTTTTATCTTAAAATCTGTCTAGTGCGGTCAGGGTTGCCAGGTATCCGGCTGAGGCCATGTTTGGCTTTTTACGGACGTTCCTGGCTAAATACCTATTTACTTGTCCGTCCGGGCCGTCCGGCTTTTTGTCTGGCGGCCGCGCGTCAAAAGTCGAGCGCTAGTTAACCCGCGACTGTCACGAAATAAACCTACTACCTAACTCCGGCTTTGAAGGTAAAATGTCTGGCCAAACTATGCAAAGTCCGGTTTTTGTGTTTTTGAATCTGGCAACCCTAAGTTCGCTGTCAAGATATCGTATGATACTTAAGTGCAAAAACGGAAAACCGACATAGTTACTTTAAATGGTAGTTCGCTTTGTTTCATATGCGTTTTAACGCCGATGATAACAGTTCTTGGCCTTGGTGCAATCTGTTCGGCGCGTTGCCGCCGCCCTTATCGTGTGTTGAACTGCTCTATAACACTAGGTATAACCGACCACCACAAATAACGTTCCAGATATACCTATGCAGGAAAACCTAAGCCCCATCCGATTTCAGACGAATTATATTCGCTTCTGAATGCTACATGACGCACACATTCCTACGCCAACGGGTATATTCGTGTGCCTGATGTACGAGCCAGTAGTCAAGGTCGATAATGTCATTGTACCTACGACTCGATGTAAATACGGGTCGCGCGTCTGTGTGAGTGTCGACAGTTGTGTGTAGCTGCAGCTATTGAAGTAATCTTATCATATAGGTCACCTTACTTTGTAGATAATAAGCTGCATAGGCGACGTTGCACTCGACATTTAAAGGAGTTTCGAAGTAAATTATCTTGTACGGAGTGTTTTAAGGCAGAGACTCCGTGTTTACAGGTTCCTTGTTCGTTTGCGAGCTAAAATAGCCTCATGTGCGCTAATTTTAGACATAGATCAGTTCGACTGTGTCCGGCATTCGCTAAGCGCGATCACCAATTATATCCACAACGATGTGAATGGACACTAACGACACTACAGTGTGTCTGCTTCCACTATCCATTAGAACAAATTCTCTCGTCCAATCTTATACCCAGCGTTGACCGGCACGTTATCTAAACACGACTCAAACGCCTGCCCATTAAATAACTATCTGCTGAATACTTGGCACTTTCATCGTAGAATTTACACGAACGTTTATTTCATAGCGTAGATAATTTTCTTGGCAACTTTCGCTTAGACCATCTTATAATTTGTCCGGCCTTCACGTTTCGTCGTTTAATTACGTCATTTATATAAATGCCATCTTATTTAACATTACATTACACGCTCGAATGAAAAGTTCAAAGATGCTTTGATTAAATTAGAAATCCACAACACTAATGAGTAAGTCATCTATTTTGCGGTCCAAATCATAATTCAACGCTCTGAATAGCGATATTATCTGTAGACGTAAATAAACGAACTATTTCCAGATGGAATTTTCTTTTCTGTCGCCGTTATAGTTGGACCATGATTATACGTCAGGCGTGGCCCTAAAATAGAAGAAAACTGTCGGCTAGTCAAAGATCACATCAATGGCGGGGCGAGGCCGTGCAAGCATTGACGCAAGCGGCGTCAGTTGTTTACTGGCTCAGGTTATTTACATCGGGGTCACAGACACGCCGAAGGAGACCAGGGTTCAATCGATGTAATTATCTAAACCGTAGCTAGCGTACCTGCGACCTACCGAGTACCGGCCGCGCCAATGACCCCGTTTGACATTACGAGGTCGTTTATGCAACATATTGCAACACTTAAATGGGTGACTGCTGGCCCAGCATAAAAAGCAGTTGCGTAATTAGGATAGTTACATGCACAGAGCTTCTTCGATCGTCTCGTGATAGCTGTTTTGTAGCGAATTAACGTTATCGTTCACCGAAACGCGTTATCTTCGCCAAAGGTGCGTGATAGTGGCACTATCAACTTGACATTTCCCGGTGTCATTGCCCCTAATGCCACGTGGCGGTTACACAACGCTCATACGCCTCGGCTTTGTCAATGAGAATTTTCAGAGTGCCACTGGGTCACGGAGACTGAATGTTTTGTATTTGAAGAGAAAGTGGATGAATACCTAGCTTCGTGAGTTGAGTTGCGGCCGTGTCTAACTAAGAATTTGCTGATGCTATCTCCATTATTTCTAACTTCTGTTGGCAATGAACAACTCACACGCGAGTAATGTACAGTGATACGAATCTGATGCTAACCGCCTCCATTTGTTTCTTGCATAGTTTGCCCCGCGGCGATCCTTGAGTCTGAGTTGTATTGATTAGATTGTTTTATGGCTTTGTCTATGCTGCTCTAACGAGAGCTATTGTCTGGATAGCCTATGGACATTATAAATTGAAGACATCACAATCTTTCACTATACGACACGACAATTTGCACAAATTGCGTCCTGTGTAACGGATAACAAGATTGTGAGCCGTGTCACATTCGGTCATAAATACGGGACCAAGTTAAGGTTGCTAGATTCAAATATGGTTGCCAATCGTAAGTCGTAATATGGACCTTTTCTATTTCGATGGAAGTACCTTGTACCTATGCAAATTTCATAGAATAACGTAACAAAATCTACGAGGTACGAGGAAGGCGGCTATCAGAGAAGAATGGCGGCGGGTTGTGAAGCTTGCCACCAACATCTGAAATGATGACCACGACCACTCTGCCAAGAGTGAAAACGACAAAGAAGAAGAAGAACAAAATCTATCACTAATTATAGATTCAATCATGTTGAAGACTCGCAATGCCAGACGGCGGCGATTAATGAAGAACAATTGCAAGCATCTGTGTACATATAAACTGCAGTCACAGATGTAAATGATTCCTAACAAGAGTACCGCCTAGATCTAAATTCAACCAAAATTACATTAAAGTTTATTTCGTGTATTCTACACATTCTGTTAGCTTATACGCTATAGATCGCTATCCTATACGTATACACTCTTATGTTAAGTCACACTGCTTCTATATGTAACTAAAATCTTTACATAAAACCGAACAAATACCGTTTTCATACCGAAACAGTGTTAGAAGTAAAGCATCACGAAGACGGATGGTTGGAGCGCAAGCGCATCTATTTATATTTGCGCAGGCGGCCATAAACGGCCGGCGTCCGGAACCGGTCGTGGAATGCTCTGCTCTCGCTAACTACGGAACCCGCGGATGCTATGATGCTAACAAACCATATTTTCAGCCGCATATGTAAAGTTACAGTAGGAAGCTCTACGAGACACGGCCGACTTGTTGTCTTGCGTGCAATCGATTGAAGTCGCCGCATGCCGCGTACTATTCGTCAGAAATCTGTCACATCAGACAACGGTGTTCTATTTCTGATTGCATGCAATTTCGTACCGAATTTGCTTATCGATATTTTGGATTTTTAACGAGGTTCTTGATTTAGCATTTCCATTAGCCTTGTGTGCATATATTCGCTCTGTATTTTTGTAACGTGGTTCGGTAAATAACATAAACACGACGACAGAAATATCCTGTGTTTCCGTATCCCGGTGTACTTGTCACATAGGTGTCAACACGATTTGCCCACCTCGTCGGTTCGGTCTAGACCTTTAATCTAAAATAGCGTATATATACTAGACTCCTATTACACTTAAGTCTTTTTAGATTGGAGTTAGTCTAGGTGTGATATCGCCTGCACGTCCTCGTGTTATGTCTCACTCCCACACGCATCTGATCGTTAAATTTCACGATTCAGTAAATCTCACTCCACCAGCTGAAGTGGAAATCCAAGGTATAATTTTTGCATAACTGATACTGCATAAACAGCGTTGAATATTCTATTGTTTAAACGCCTTGTCATCGATTAAGTACTCAATACAGTTGTTTTTTAGGTAGGTCGAGTAATTTACTATTCATGACCTCCAGCTAAGTTAACAGTCATTTTCCTTTTAGCATTAAGTATCATTTGCTTCTATCTGCTTATTATACTGCTACAATTAGAGGCGTATTCTATTAACTATACCTACTGCATAATTGACTATTATCTTTATTTTTCACAAACGAATATTATTCGTCGTATAAACCCCAGCGACCTAACTTAAGTTAGTGAGGGAAATATTCGTTAAATATTACATCAAAGAACGCGCCAGCTGAAGCAAATTACCTAAGGAAAGGAACGTTCGTTTTAAATTGTGAAACGTGACGGTACGGAGTGAGTGGACCGAATGTGAAGCGAGAATTGAATTGCTGTCTCCAATTGGTTTTGTTCAGTTCAAGATTTCTCCATTCGAACGAATTCAGTTAAAGAAACGTGTTGACAATACAATGGCTAAAACTACCATCTGAAACTTTGATATTGGGTAAGTATTAAACATCTGCGGTTGTACCTAGACTACCATAGTCATCCGCGGAACTTGAATTAGCAGAAGTTATAATGACCCCCTTTTCTTAAATCTAAAGTTTATCGGGTTTTAATATCCTATTCGATAACCAAGTTTGATTTGAGTTCAGTGCCAAAGATTTCTATCATAAGGGTCCACCTTGTCCTTATCCTAAGGACACATTGACAGGGCAAAGCCTTATTGCTATAAAGTTGCATAAAAAAAAACTAATATCAAGCGACACAGTGGACCCTTTTACACTTCTAAGCTAAACTTAATTTCCTCAAATATCTTCAACAAACTGAATGAAAAATCCTGAATGAGCGCAGGTTTCTATAGAGTCGCTTAGCTCGGCTGAACCTCATTTATAACCACTGTATATCTTTATCGCCGTATGTACCTACTATCTTTAGGCTGCTCAAAGCATATGATAGGCAGATCTATGTTTGCTTTAGGGTCCTCGTTAAAGCACTAATGGGCCCGAACGGATGGGCGGGAAGCCGCTTCGTCACCGGCAGGCCATTCATCACGCTGACAGTACCGATTATTACCAGCCCTGTGGCCTTTCACCGACATTTGTAGGGTTAAAACGGGGTTGTTAAACCCATATCGTATTTAGGCTTGATCGATCGAAACGTGATTTGGAGTTAGAAAGGTTACATTGTTAAAGCACGCTTTTCCCATTTATTGGTTATTTTAATAACTAGTAATTAATACACTAATAGCTTAGCAGCTATTACCCGACGGAAGGATAATTTCGTTGGAAAAGGTCTGTTACTTCAATACTCCAACAAAAACCGAATAAATCTTGCCTGATTACCGCCAGTTTCTCAGGGTCATCGCCGTGACTAAACGCTTGTTAACAGAAGTTCTTTGAACGTATAACCGAAAGTTCATGAAGCAAAATCGAATACAATGTTCATTTAGGTCAGTCTGTGGGGAACTGTAAAAGCCTTTGCTCTACAAAAGGTAGCGTAGAAAATGTTTTGACACAATATTGTTTAGGTATGGCAGGTTAATAAAAATCCAAGTTCTCGACCTTGAAGGACACAGGCGTTAGCCGCCATCTTGAATTAAAGGTGCCAAAATTAGGTATATTTTAATTAACTTCTCAATTGTTTACTAAATCACAAAAGTGTCTATGAAGGGTTCAAAGAAGACAAAATTGCCTACATTTTTTGCATACATGATTATTCTGTAATTCTTATAGGTAAAAAGTTACAAGCGACAGATACAATAATATTTACAAAAAATAATTTGGCGTCTACAAAGATAAAGAAGCAAGACCAGAAGAAATCGAAGACGCTGGAGCACGCTTTCTAGTAACTTTGTACGGAGGGGACATGGATAAGGAATCCTTAGAAGATATCCGATATAAACGATTCGTAAAGTCATCAAGAAAAAGTAAATTTAATCTTGCTTCTTTGCCGCCGACAAAGGACGCTGCACGGTATCATGCGTTTAGGACATATACCACCAAGTCCAAAAATGGTACGGAATAAAAAAAAACCAGAAGACTGGGGCTGGAGATATGACACCAATAGGCTCACTCCAATAACAACGAAGCAGCACCCCAGACGCTTTTAAGTGTAATTTCTTGCCACTGTAAAAAAGGATGCAGCAAAACATGTAGTTGCAGAAAATCTGGATTAAAATGCTCTATTGTTTGTGGATTGTGTAGTGGTCAGCTCTGTGAAAATGCAGTAGAGATTCAGATAGATAAGGAAGACTGTGATGACAACGAAATTTCATGGTTGGAAACTAAAAATACAGACAATGAAACAGAAAATTTCAGCGACGATAATGAAGAAGGCACCACTAACCAGCCCGGGCCATCAAAAAGAATTAAAAAATGATAGCTATACAATTTTTAAACAAAATTAAAATGATATTAATGATTTTTGTAAATATTATTATTTACGTCGCTTGTAACTTCTTACCTTTAAGACTTACAGAATAAACATGTATTCAAAAAATGTAAACAATTTTGTCTTCTTTATACCTCTCATAGACACTTTTGTGATTTAGTAAACAATTGAGAAGTTATTTAAAATATACCTAATTTTGGCACCTTTAATTCAAGATGGCGGCTAACGCCTGGGTCCTTCAAGGTCGAGAACTTGGATTTTTATTAACCTGTCATACCTAAACAATATTGTTTCAAAACATTTTCTACGCCACCTTTTGTAGAGCATAAATACCTACTGACTGGATTAATTGGTCATTAAAAAAGGATGAGATGAAAACACAACGTCCATGAATATAATGTCTGACTTTCAACTCATCATTTTAAAATTGGCCAGTCAACTGAATTCCGACAACAATACAAAACAAAAAGCTCGTGTTTTTTGCCATCAATTTCAAACATTTTGACGCAGCAATCCCCGTTACAAAAGCTCTCATTTAGCTCTCCTATACAACTGTTCCCCACATGTTTACGACCTATCCTGCGCAGTCTTGAGGTACTACAGGGTTGCCACTGTTGCCAGACGAGTGCATCCGAAACATCGTTCCGGCTGACTTTACAAAATAAAATAATCGAATCCCGGACAAAGCGGCAGCAAATCAGCTCCAGACTTACACATATCTGGAGCTGATTCACAGTTTTTACAGTCATGAACTATTTTCGGGAAGTTAACTTGACATTAATATCCCTGTTATATAGTTAATAGGGACAAGGTTTTCATAAAGCGACTGCCAGACAGTCGAAAATATTGACGATGTATAATTGTATACATGAAATAGTAACTATGGTTGGTTGTCATTTCTGATCATGTGTACGCTAAATGACACCATCCAATATCACTCTAGAGTGAACACGTTTTTCATAGAAAGTTATTAAAATCCAAGAATGTACCAACCCCATACAACCTGAAAATTAATGAGTTTTTGCGTAAGATAGAATCATTGTGTCGTATCGTGCCGAGGTCAAAACTATCATACATTTACGATAATTATCTTCCGTCTGGCAACCCTATAGGTACTAAATTAGCCGCTCCGACGCTACGCTACAGCGCAGACCATGATCTTCCACAAATCAGTTTATATTCCATTCACTCCCTTTGTGTGGGTCGCTTATCATCATAAAGTCCACTTGCCTGGACACCTTTTATAATAAAGCTGCAATAAATGCCACGCAGTGTGAGACTTTTATAACGCTATTTACTAGGTGTATGTGATGTTAAAGAAACTGGGACAGCTTGCGCTGGCTTCAAATACTTACACACTCATCTGTTTTAAAATTCTGTGTATTTAAGTATATATTTATATCTATGAGTATGCATATCGTCGCCTAGTGCCCACAACACAAGCCTACTAAAACTTAAAGTGGGACTAGATCGATTTGTGTGAGGTTGTCTGGTAGTTATTTAATTAATTTATTTTTAATTCCAAATCCATTCGCCCGAAATGGAATAAGGCTTGCTTTAAGATTATAGGGGGACAAAATGACATAGGAATTTGACATTTATTTTAGGTATAAATCTTATTCTGTGTTGATCGAATCGAACGTAGTTATAAAAGTACAAAGGGCCGCTGAACGGTTTTTAATTAATCAGAAGTTTCAAAGAAAGGGATCATGCCTCGGGATATCTTCCTTAAATTAATTAATTAAATTGCTGAATATCTTTATACCTAATTGTAACACATGATTTTACCCGCGGTTTCGTTTGCGTTCATAATGTGGTCCACTTGCTCGTAAATCCGTTCTTAGCGTTTAAATATTATTCAACAATTATTCAAACATGTAAACAATTTATAAACTATCACATTAATATATATTAATACTCGTAGGTTTGTTGTTGATCTGCTTTTACGATCGCTTGAAACGCAACTGTCTAAGAATAATTTAAAATTCTGCGTATAATTTTAGCATCTGTATTAATTGAGTTTTAAGGAAAACATTAATAACCTTTCCGACATATACAATTATAACTGCCGTCGTCAAGTCTACTTATAAGTAGGTATTTCTTAGATATCACGTGTCCCACCTGAATTAAAAGCGTGAACGCTTGAATTAGCACTTTCATGTTCTTATTTCAAACAATGAAATATATAACTGTTTACTTCGACATTTAATTGGTACTTACTGAGAGATATTATTGTAATGGGGTCGCGAGAAATGACTCAATGAGCGAAGAAATGCGCATCAACATATAATCGCGCGTACGTCATCATTTTATAAACGGCAGTTTAAATACAGCGAGAGACTGTAATTTATTATTTCTCTTGATAAAACTCAAAGACGCATTGCTTGTATTACACAATTGAAGGGATAAGGAGAGAACTGGCTAAGTTACATTAGCAAAATTTTATCAGTATAAGCCATAAGAAATTGAAGTTATGAAATTACTAAACTTATAGGTACAATATTAAAAAAACGGGATTCAGCGAGTTTTACTCTACTTTTACATAATCATATGATGATCTAGGTAATTTTGTAGTCGTAGAAAAAATAATTGCTTATTCTCTTATTAATATTTAACAACATCACCAAGAACAAGATTATACAATTGATAGAAAGTCGCCGGCATATAAAGCACCTATCCATTCCCTTTATGAAATCTGCCGGCACAAATATATCATATTTTCATCGCGATTACGGATAACAAATTGTGTTTTCGTTGCTGACAATGTAATTGCGTTTATCAAAACAAAAACAAAACACAATGGGTTTACGTTCATAACAAATCCAAACATTGAGATGCGGAAAAATCTTAGATGACTAATCAATATGATAAGAAAAAAGACGTACCATTTTTTGTTTTTGCCCATTGCCATTTACACCACCGACTCTGACAACCCTAACTTACGAAAAAGTATTGCCATAATTTTACATTTTTTTGTTAGTAAAATAGCATTTTCTTTTCTCAGAAAGAAAAACCCGTAGCGCCTGACTAAAGAGGTTTCGTAGTCTCATTGCGGCGAACTTCATAATATTGTCCCAGACGGTTGAGTAACCAGTCCGGACGCAGGGCCGACCTTCCGCCGCGTGGGTGAGCCCATGACACAGTTCGGGATGAGACGATTATTTCGGTCGTTCCACGTGCGAATCGCTACAAAGTTGCCGTAGGGATGCCAGCTATGGCCTGCTCAGAGTGCCGGTTGAATAAATTCACGTGTTAAACAAGCGTGCGTTGTTTGACTGTTTTAGCAGCCCTACGGAACAGAGTTTTTTTTCTATTGATATGGTTGTTGCTATCGCAGGGAAGCCAAATATCCTGATGAGAGTAATTGATTGAGATCGCGTTTGTGTGTAACTATTTTAGCAGCCCTACAGTTCGGTGTTTTTTTTTCTATTTCTCTAATAGTCTTGTAGGGATGCCAATTAGCATGGTCTGATAGGAGTTCCGCTTGGTTAAGTTTGCGTAAACAATGCTACGTAATTAGCCCTAGCATGACAAAGTCTGGCACATCTCGTATTCGACTGTTTTAATAGCAGCCTTACAGTTCGGAGTTTTTTTTTTCTGTTTGAATGGTACAATATTGCCAAGGGCGTCAGATTCAACAATCCTGTTTTTATTGTGAGCGCTGGTATTTTTATAGGTACAACCACATTTAAAATTAAACCAAATTTTTTGACAACAGCTTAAGAGTAGTTTCTTCAATCACATTCGAAGCCATATTTTGTATGGTACAATCTTACATTGCTTACTTAAAATGGATAAAGTAATTTTATTTTAAAGTACATAATTTCGGGTTTAGCTTGAATGGTCCATTTACAGGTACACCATTATTACTCGCTTCCATTTAAAACTTGTTTCAGTCCGACAAAATACTTAATAACACACAATTTCGAGACTTTGTCTGGAACTTATTCTTTACTTTGGAATACTTATTTAAGCGATTCCCTAAATAAGTATTTTAAGAGGATTTTAAGTTTCGCCATTAAAGTGCGTATAAATAAGAGCAAAGTGAGGCCCGCTTAGTTGCTGTGCGTTCTATGTACATACCTTTGGGTTTGGTACTACTACCTATACATATATATGTGTTGATGCTTCAAAGCTAAAAAGACTTGTCTATAATATGAGTTTGCTAGACGGATATGACTTTTTAGCCGTGAACGACGTAGAGCAGGTTTTTTCGCACCGTCGGATGTATATTTTTTGCTCGTTACCAAGATCTGGTCACGTAGAGGCCCTCGCGGTGTGACCACTTTGTCGACGTATCTTACTTCACTAAGCAGAAAAATGTAGACGCAATAAGAGGCTCTAGTGTAGGTTTGAGTTAAAGTCAAAAACGTCTCGAACGCATTTGGACAATGTTCAAACGGGAAACTTAAACGATCTAGACTTTGTTCCGATGGAAATTTGCACTTGCAACAGTTGAAACATTTTGTTTCTAGAGATTATTTATGAGTTGGTCGTCGTTTGATTTTATATGTTTGATCATACTGCTAAGTAATTTTTTTGATAGACAAGGAGATTAATAAATATAAAAACGGTTTACTTTCTCGTAAAAAATGTCAGGAACGGCCCAACATGTTTCGAATTCATATGGAGCTCTTCACCAGGGGCAGCTATCCGTGCTGCTACGCGACTCGCAGACAAGGAGATTCGTGTATATTGAGTTATACCTATATTTTACAGCTATGTTCGAAGGAAGAGTTTTAGAAAACGTGATAGAATCATACATGTCAATCAAAAGTATAAAATGTTATACATAAGACAGATGTTTTAAGCAGCGATAATTCGATTCCAGCTATAAATCTAATCACAGTTTGACGCCGAATCAGTCGAAAACAAAAGCATTCTTCGAACGATAACAGTTTCGTCGGCGGCTTATCTATTCTGATACCCGGTCACCGACCCCCGTTCCCGGCGTTGTCAGTGCACTACAGACCTAAAAACAAATAAAATAATTAACCCTTTGCTACTGATAGGCAACCGTGACTTTGTTGGACGTGGAATAAATATTTAGTATGAGTTCGAAAGCGATAATGATAACTAGTTACTGACGCTTAATATTCTTTTAACTGACTGTAATGACGTAAATATAAATATTCATTTGTTTGGTGTCAAATAGATCAATCGATCGAAGTCCCGGCCAATTTTAAAAGCTTTTATTTAACTTGCATCAGGGTTCGAAATTATCAAGATAATAACGAGCCGTGATAATTATCGGATAATTATCCGATAATTATCGGATAATTATCACCAGTATTAAAAGATCATTTGTTAAATTGTTTCATAAGAAATATCGATGGTTTATTGTTTCAAAACAAAAAAAAAATGTTTAATTTTTATACAATACAAATCAACATTAATGTCATTAATTAAAGGTAGATTCAGTGAAAATCGGTGTTCGTCAGATTTGACAGATTTGAAAATAAATTACTTGACCAAAGAAGCCAAAGGAATATCTTCATCCGATGATGATTCTATTTCCATTGGCATAGTTGCTGCTATAGCTTCAGTCGGATAGACGCAACAAGTGCGGAAATACACTTTGGATACTTAGAATATAGTTCTATTTCACGGGCGCAATTTTTTGTTATTATCAATTGATAATTATCCACCTGTTATTATCACGATAATTATCGCGATAATTATCGTTGATAATTATCCTTTCGAACCCTGACTTGCATTGTATGTATGTATGTATGTATGTATCTAAGTATGTTTATTCGGGTGAAATCTTGCAACTCAATTTTGAAGCAGATATCGTCAACCGATTGAGCTGAAATTTTGCATACTTACTTAACTTTGATGACAATACAATAATATGTAACCATGGGGCTGATCTGATGATGGAGCCGGAAGGTGGCCATAGGAACTCTATAATAGAAAAGGCAATTCTACCGAGCTTGGGCTCTTTAGAATCGTCTCAGTGAGCATTTGATGGATATCCAAAGAAAATTACAGTCGGCTATAAAAGCTTGCCACTAAAATGTCATTTTTGACAGAAACTTATTTCTGATCTAATTTGTAGCGATTTAGCGTCCATAGAAGCCGAATTCTCACCGCCTTGCCCATTTTATGGTATTCAAGAATCTTCTTTTCTGTTCTACATGAAATAAACCCATACTCCCACATATGTTTGACGCCACGGCACTGCTAGATCGTAGGATTGATCGGATGGGCACCGGAATCTAATACACCGTACAAAATCACAGTAAACTTTCAGAAAGGAAATGTATGCGAAGGAACTATTGTTTCATTATATTATAAAATAAGTTTCTGTCAAAAATGACATTTTAGTGGCAAGCTTTTATAGCCGACTGTACTTGTCTTTGGATATCCATCAAATGCTCACTGAGACGATTCTAAAGAGCCCAAGCTCGGTAGGATTGCTTTTTCTATTATCGAGCCGCCACCTTCCGGCTCCATCATCAGATCAGCCCCATGATACCATATTATTGTATTGTCATCAAAGTTAAGTAAGTATGCAAAATTTCAGCTCAATCGGTTAACGATATCTGCTTCAAAATTGAGTTGCAAGATTTCACCCGAACATACATACTTTAAACATACCATGCAAGTTAAATAAAAGCTTTAAAAAAAGAGGACATATCACTGATATATCCCATACTATAAGTTTACGATAAGTTTGCACCTGCTAACTATGGCGTCGCATACAAATGACGTCCAAACTTAACGTAACCGAGTTATACAAATCGAGGTTTCGCGTTCTTTACCTACTGTTTCCTCCTCCAGAACTTAACCAATCCTAGCAAAATTTTGGAATCTGAATACGAATAGTATATTTTATGTCGGACCGTTTAAATTTTTGCGCTAATTATTATAGGATTTGTGCACTAGGCATCTGTTGGCGATATTCAGAATTTTTTCTCATTCAGTTTCATACATTTTGTAAAGATTGGTCAAGTTTTGGAGGACGGAACAGACGAGAATGGAACCTCGATTTGTATGGGATGGTATTTCCTCTTAAAACAAGTGACAGTTGAAGCCATTAACGATCCATTTAGTAAACAAACTTTATACACCGTAAAATCCATAACCAAGGCAATTGTCACGTTCACGTAACGCTTCAAAGTAAAATGCCAACTGTATGAAGGCCAAGATAAACAGCGAGAAGCGTGCATGAATGAAATCGATGTTATGGTTATGAAATGTCTCTCGACGTAGCAACAGTGAACACATAAATGTCAAAGGCTTTGGTATAATATCAATAAGGTCGTTCGGGTTTGGGGACGGGGAATTCTTCTATGGTAATTACCGGTAACTTACCGGTAATCCGGTAATTTCCATACAAAAAATTACCGGGTTGCATTCCCTAGTCGGGAAAAGCGCGCCACACGGGGTAAGTGCACCTACCATAATTATGCCAGGTCCACTTGGCAAGCCTTGCAGGACGCCGTTATATGTTAGAGTGAGACGGAACTATATTGTGCTCACTCTGACATATAACTGCGTCCTGTGTCCTGTGGGCTTGCTGAGGCTTGGCAAGTGTGTGCTATCGGCATAAGAATATCGAAATGTATAGATGTTAGGTACATATACTACTAACGCCATACAAATGTTATAGTTAATTTAGTTGCGTGGTTGTAAGATGGTTATTAGTATAATAATATTTTCGATATTTTTACGGTAGGTGCTCTTAACCCGTGTGGCATGCTTGTCTTGGTTGACCTTAATTCCGTGCATGGCGTGAAGAACTTGATAACTCGACTTATACGTTTTTTTTATTTATTGGCGTAATGGCTTTCTTCGGCCAAGGTTTTGTAGGAAAAAAATTGACAACTCGATATCTATGATACTTTTGAAGATATGGCCTGTGACATGATATTGATATCTCGATATTTAGCGGATTTTATTTAACAAAACGAGATATCAGCGCGATGAGCCACAAAAAATATTGCATATCAACTTATCAACGTATTCTCAAAAAACAAAAAAGCGTTCGTAATTTGACAAAACAAGATATTAGAATGACGACAAGCACACTTTAACGATAACAAATGAATAAAAGAATATTACATTTTCAGGTTGATGGACACAGCAAATAATAAGTTGACATAATTAATTATTCATAATTTATCGAAATGTATATTTCGATTTGTCAAATTATTCTCACATCTAAGGTGTAGGTACTCTGGTACAAAGGGAAACACTGATAACTGTACATTTGTGAACTAATATAAACCTTAGTACAACGTGTTAAGGTCCATGGGGTATAGTTAACAGTGTCTTCGTATGTATCATTCACATTACCGGTACCTTGTCAACCATCGACCAGTTTTATTTAATGTATATTGAAGGCAGATAAATGGTGAACTGTCATGTCAAAATATTTAAAAACTGATTTTGGAAAACCCAGTGTGAGGAGAAATTAACAATCTGCAGTTTGAGGCGTCTTATAGTAAAGACTATCAGAAAAACAAAATAGCGCAGATCTTGCAAGTTCAAAAGACTGCTCAGAGTTGGTGCATTCAGAAAAACGCATAAGAAACAAAGATGTTGCCAGTTAAAAATAAAATAAATTCATCTAGTTTTTCTGTAGAATATGTGCTTTTGCATTACTGAATTAAAGACGATTCATTTACTACAATTTATTCAATATTTTTATAACTTTTAATTTTATTTTCTTCGGGTTTCGTGACTAAAATAAAACAATTCAAACGGATTGTATCATATTTATTCATTGTTTGTGCCTTTCTGACGTATTTGGCACCGAAAATTTGTGTTTTTCTCAGTCAAAAATAGTTGCCGAAACGTCAGGAGACTCAAACAACGAACACACGCGATATAATCCATTTAAATCGCCTTATATAAACAAAACAGTTGTATAGAAACGATAGAATTGTTTAATTGATACCCTATTCTATGGTGAATATGTTGATAAGTCTAATATCTCACAAAATAAAATGATTCTACCAAAATAAGTAAAATAATTGAAAAGTTTGCATAAAATTACCCTTAAATCAATTTAGACATTTCAATTATATAGAAAAACTGATTTTTAGGGATTAAATTAAAAAACATTTTCACCAATTTGGGCACTAATGTATGGGGAATAACTTGATAAGTCGATGGTCAGTATGTTGATAAGTCTAATATCTCACAAAATACACTGTTTCTACCAAAATAAGTAAAATAATTGAAAAGTTTGTATAAAATTACCCTTAAATCAATTTAGACATTTCAATTATATAGAAAACCTGATTTTTAGGGATTAAATTTAAAAACATTTTCACCAATTTGGGCACTAATGTATGGGGAATAACTTGATAAGTCGTTGGTAAGTATGGTGATAAGTCTTATATCACAGAAAATGAGAGGATTTTACTAGAATACGTAAGGTAAATGAAAAGACCGCGTAAAATTATCCATAAATCAAGCTTTAAACACGAGTTAAAGATGAAAATGGATTTTGGAGATGTCAAACTTTAAAATCGACGCCCTGTAAAATTGCCATTTTGGACTTATCAAGTTCTTCACGCCATGCACGGAATTATAGTACCTAGTTCCGGTGACACCATTATCATAAAATAATATCTAAGTGTTCTACTACATGTTTTTCTCTAGTCTACGCCACAGACAAACATTACGTTTTTTTTTAATGACATATGTGGCCTCCGGATGAGAATAGAAAGAAGGTTTCATAACGTTTTATGTCGTAACCGACTTGTCATTGTTATTTCAGCCTCCGCGAGTTCTCGACCTACATTACGGGTTGTACCAAATTATCCTTGTTTACTTCAACCATTTTCCTGGAAACATGATGTTAATGACCCTAATACGATATGTTTATGACCTGACCAGTTTACGTTATTTCAGGTTACGATTTTTCCTTTGGTTTTGCCACAGATAGGTAATTGGATGTCGCTTACTTACTTCATTAAGCGAGTTCAGTTCTTGTCAGAAAATGATAAGATATTTTTTTACGTATGTACCTATAAAGATAATATACATATACTATACTAGATAAATATGGATCCGTCCGCTTTTTCCTCCTTTTTTAGGGTTCCGTACCCAAAGGGCGAAACACTACGGGACAAGACTCCGCTGTCCGTCGGTTTTTTTTTACCGTAGCCGTGTTAGTCGTATTCATATGACCCGGCCCCATAAATAATTGGTTTCCAATACAATTTTATAGCAAATAGCGTCGGTAATCTAAAAGTTTCAACAGAATCCTTTTCTTTACAAGTTCTTAGTTTGCCTGCGGATATAAACCATGCATTAAAATGTAAGGCTTCTGAGGCTACGTGACGTGCAGCGACGTTTTAATAGCTTACACGTAATAGGCTCGCGATAGGAATTAAAGACCTAGCAACGATGGGCAATTGTCTCTTGATCTGTCTTGCTATACGTATTATACAATACACTACAGAAAAACCCGATGAACGGTCCTGTCACAACTTCGAGCGGCCATAGAAAAGCAGAAGGTCCGAGCGCGGTGTGGCTCACTCCTATGGCCGCCGCTTGCCGCTCCGTAAGACGTCAAGGAAAAATATATTTAAAAAAATCCGTAAGATGTTCCTGGAGGGACCAGCACGTCTAGCATAAACTGTGACAAGCGACTTTCTCGCGCGAGAAATATTACCTATCTCTTTCCTCGCTGTACTGTGAGAAAGTGACGGGCGATGCTATATCGCGCGACAAGAGTTGTGAAAAGTAGTTCTAGACGGATAGGCAAAAACATATCTTAAGTGTGAAGGCGTATTAAGCGAGAAGAACACTACTACAATGTTGCAAGTGCCGGCGCAAAATAGAGTCATACTCGAGAAAACGATTTTATTTCAACGTTTTATTATCGTTTTATTATAAATGGGTTGTACTGTAGTTGAATTTTACTAGGTAGGTTAGTTACAACGTGGTTACAACAGTTGCATGCGTGGATTTGTGCTTCGTTTTTTCAACCGACGTCAAAAAACGAAGCTTGTTCTCAGTTCGTCGGGGAATTTTGTATATTGCCCGATTTCACGAAAACGGCTGGAGCGATTTGGAAAATCCTTTTTTTGTTTCAAAGAGCATTCTTTCTAGTTGGTATCATTGTCATATAACATAACTTCGTTTCGTTGTCGGTGACAAAGTGATTATTTATACCTAAGAACTATCTTATGGCAGGACGATTTTGCAACGAAGACTGAACGCTTTTTCGAGCGAGCGGTGGGACACTTCAACAACAGGTTTATATTAAAAATATATATGTTTGAGGTAGTAACTACAGCGTATTTAACCGACTATGTGCGTGGCTAAACTTATGTTTCCAACCAAAGCAGGAAAAATCGTATGTCTTATAAAGTGTATTATGATACATTTTACCGCCATTGTGCAAGCATTTTCTTTATTATTATTTATTTATTATATAATTACATGCAAATTTACAGTACATAAGACCAAAAAAACACTTGCATGGTATACAATGCATGGTATAGATGCACGCGGAAACAAAAAAACATTAAGACAGTATGTAAGGTTCATATTCAGTTTCAGTATCGTATTAATAACGGCACGTGATTTAGCCCGTTGTCTTGCCGACCTAGTGTCATAATTCCCTTTTAATGTGTTATCTGTAGTGTCGTTGACCCAGGTAGTCGAATTAGTTTCATAGTAGCCGTAGTACGGCCTCGACACTTAATATAACGTCAACGAGTCACCGCCTTGGCCTACTTGTGGTATATTTTTCGTAGAATCGGGCCAATGAATCGCCCGCTTAAACTGAATCAGTGTGATATAAAATAAATCTGTTTAGAATAGGTATAATTCCATTATAACTAGGTCAATGAGACACTGGCGAAATGTATTGCGTTTCTGACATTGTCTTTAGTTACGCGTCTTTTTGTTTGTTCATGTAGTAATGTTGGCGAGTAACGATAATCGGCGTAAATTTTAACCTAACTGGAATTAGACTTACTCGGAAAATAAGAGAGAATGTTCCATATAAAATTGACAATACTTATAAGAATAAACCTAAATCTATGTTCGTCAAGCTTTACAACTTTTTAAACTTATTTCACATACCTATCGTAGATATAAACTCTTTAAATATTCGTACGAGTAAATGCTTCCATAAGGCAATTACAAGCTGCATATTGATCTAAAGAAAGAAAGAAATACGTTTATCTACTCATTGCGATACGACCCAGGTAGCACGCATGCTGTATAAGAGCTATACCAGCCTTTATTCGACTTATTACAGCTGTGTAAGGGTTGTATAAGCGCCTGTGTGCTACCTAGGAAAACTAAACTCATTACATTGTCTGAAATACGCCACAGCTACAAAATTCCGATTCACCAAAAGATTTTCCAAACCATATCTGAGAGACAGGGCTTTATGTCTCTCCTGCGACCATTTCCAACAACTAGGTCACCAGTGAAACTAAACTAGTTCTATTTTCATTTAGTACTTTCCAATTCACCTTTATTTCGCAGTAAATGCACTGAAGGTCGGTGCAATCCGGAGCAGGGCAAGGTCACTGATAGCTTCGCTTGAGTCTAGGACAACCAGTAGCGCTAGAACAGCTAAATTGATTGTGCAGTTGTAAATAGGTCTTAATTGAGATTTATGTTGATACAATGGACTGTATTAACTGGGTATCATACTCTGAATGCACGAACGTTGCGATTACGCAATAGCTAATTATTCATTTTGCATTCAGACACGTCAAAACCACGGTTTTGTAGAACAAGAGTCGTAATTCGTCTAAACATTGCGATATCTACAATTGAGCATCCGTATACCTAGCTAGCGTTTCTCCCAGGGGTGGTCTGCGCTGTCACATTGATAAACTGAGGGGCAAGCCAAACAGAAGAGACGTAGGACGATGACGCGTAGCAGACGTCGCGATGAAAAACAGAAAAGAAGAGAAAATGCAAGAGAAGAGACGGCGGCGACGGGTCCTCCTCCTACATCTCTTCTGTTTGCGCCTGACATTTTATTTCAAGTGTTTTCGAATAGATGTCATTAAAAAAACGAATTCATCTCCATCTATCTAAAACAAGTATTTGGCAATTTTCCTATAAGTACCAATGCTGGTATCTTTTCTCATGTACATACCTACATATAGAATAGGTATTGCCAGTACCCTTTATGTATAATGTCGCTTAATTAAATCAGACTAAAGTTTAGTAACAGCAGTTTCAAAGAATACCCCGTCACTGAATTAAAAACTTTTAACTCCAGTTACAATTTCTAACTTTCTATCCTATCAAAATGACATGGAACAGAACTTAACGTTCTCTTAAGAACATCCCTAAGATAATAAATTAAAAGCATCTTTTAAGTTTTAAGTTATCTTTTCGTTAAAAGCCTAGAGTAACTTGCAGTAAGGGAACCGTGCAGTACTTATTCTAATTATATCTTCCCCGGTTTTCTATTTACCTAAACATACCCATGTTTACTCGAAAAGGCGCGCCAGAGCGTGGGCTCACCACGACTGCTCACTAAATTAGGGGGCAGAGAGAGACAAAACACAGTCTCATCTATTAGAACACCATGGGTAAAAGGGAGGGTAAGAATGCAAGTATTGACCAATAAAAAAATCTGTTGGGGTTCGTATCTATTACGTTTGTATGAAGCACCATGTGTTTGCGTTTTACGTTTGTAAAGATCGAACAGCTTTCTATTTTACTTGGGCGAAGAATCTGAAGAATTCTCCGGGCATTTGATAGTCCCGTCACGAGTCACAGTTTAAACTCTGCAGAGGTTTAATGGAGACACGTTGCTCTAACTGCTTCACGCTATCTCTTAATTCGTTCATTAAAATGGGAGAAAACCTGAAGTTTAAACATAAAAACGCTTCACGTCCACGACTTTATAGTTAAATCATTTATTCGTCTAAACACTCGAGACTATGACAGGAATATTAGGTGGCAATAGCTCAATTTAAATTTACGACGCGGAGTAATAAAATGATAAATTCGACTGTTTAGGCGCGGAACGTCAATTGTAGAGCCGTTTATGTATATGATGTTCTAATGTATGTATGTGTAATGTTAACCCACAAATGATGCCGCCTTTAATGTACTGTATGTACATACGGGATTGCAGTTCGGGAATAGGCCGCCCACTTCGACCGGATACGGAGCGCTCCCTGCCGGATGTAAACACTTTCACGTGCGTCCGTCCTAAAAGATTCCTCTGAACCGCGCGCGCTTGTCTACCATATGAAAACAGTTTCCACGATAGCGTGCGAGAAAATGGCCATTTTCACCTCGCGATTTCTATTTCAATCTAATTTTCCCGGCTTAGAGAAACCGATCGCTCCAGTTGCGCCGGCTCCGGCCCACATCTCTTGCTAGAAAGTATCGTAGAAAGTAAGATTGCGAGTCGAACTCCGCCCAGCCGATGCATCGCTTACGTGCAATTTTTTCTGCACTTTTTTTCCCCGTCCATTGTGCATCATATCAGCGGATGGACAGCTATCGGAATGCTGCTCGATTTTCACAATCATTATGATTAATTAGAGATCTCGTCATTTTGTGTAAAAACGTTACGCGAATTTCTAACGAGACTAATCATAATTAATTCTCGTGGCACGCAAGGAAAGTTTTGCTTTTACAATCAATGTCCCCGATTGCTTTTCACGTGGTCGCTAGGCTTACTTTCGCCACACCCGAATTTCAATTACGTGTGCTATGTGCAGGCAGGTTGTGCAATATTTTGGGCAACTTTCACTATTCGCTGACGCGGCCCGCCTGCGGAATGGTTGCGTTGTCGGTCACAGTAGAAAGTTTCGCGTATTGTTTAATCGAATTCTGCCTACGTGCCTCGCTGACGTTCACATTGTAAAACATGGCGTCTACCGATGGCTACTTAATTCCACTAGAATTGTGGTTTAAAGAAGTAAGTAAATCGAGCAAAAAGGCGAGTCGCGTGAGAGGAAAAACGAGTTATTATTAGTATATAGTTGGTAGAGAATCGCGAGCTTGCTTCGAGCTCTGATGCTATCATAAATAATGTGGCTGCGCGGTGAGCGAGGTTGTGAAGCGTGCGGGGGGAGGTGGGGCTTAAGAGTCAAGGCCGCACGCTGCCCCCGGTCGACGCTCGCGCCCCACTTGTCGCTCTCGGCGCCTCTCGCTCGAGGACCCGACCGTGGCCGAACAGCGCCGACGCGCCACGAACTAGACCTTCCATCCGATGCGCGAGCGCACACAGCGAACAGCTGAGGCATAACATAACACACTGACTCGGTCATCCGTGCATTCAACTTTTGATTAGCTTTCTTTTTCACGAACACTGATTTGATAATACATTGTTGTTATCTCGTTAGCAGTTTTTAATTAAGTACTAAGTAGATCAAATCATTATAGCAATTTTTATTCAGTAATACATTTTTTATTTACTGCGAACTGCATCATCCGGTCATTCGAACATAATGTGCTTCACTTCCTTTAATTAGGTAGTAGCGGTGCATTTATATTAAAAATCTTTATTACTTTACTAATTGGACTCTGAAGTAAATCCTCTTTTATTGCGGTCTTTTAATCGCGTAAATCGTCCAAATCCGTGTTTGCTTATTAGAATTAATGGCTCCCAGAATCTAATTAGCATTTGGACTGGTCGGCTAGTCCAAACCAGTCAGGCTTGTCTCCGATACTTTCACCCGACTTGTCCATTGCGTCATTGTTATCCACAAAAATATTATTTAACGTTCGTAAGCTGTAATCGGTTTTCGAAGGAGGACGACGACCGCTCTTATCTGTACAATTTATATTAGTACTTAAACAATAAAAACCTACGAACTCGCAATAACGGTTGATCTCCTGACTCCGCGGTGATAGCTATAGATAAACCAAACCATGTAATTCAACCTGACCTCGATAGTTACTAGTGAATCTGAACTGAGATTGCGTTAACGGACGTGACTTGAGTTTTCCTTGTAAGTAGTTTATAAACGAAACATTCTGCGAAGTTATCAGAGAAAGATATTGCGTTGCGACTGTTGTGAGCAGGTCAGTGTGAGGTAAGCAACAGCATTCAAATAGCGATAAAGCGCCGCACTTGACCTCTTTATTGAGGTATTTTTATCGCTGAACAAACAACTGGTTGACTTCCATTTAAATAATCTAAAGACGCATTCATAAAAAAGCAATTCCATTAGCGCTAGACTACATTCGTCGGTGATATCTCAAGCGAAGCAGCTCAAATGATTCGACTCTATTACGAAAAGCGTTAGTGCGTTTCAGATACCCATTTGGAGGAACCTTGTTCGCTCGGATGTTGTAGTCGGCGACTGTAGGAGTGAATGTGCTATGCGACCGGGTATGACGAACTGAGACAGCCATGGCCTCGCTTATCCCACGTGGAACTAGTTTTTTGGCGGCAGCCATTTCTGTCCGTTGCGCAACCAGGTACAGCAGCGGCGGCCACCGACCCGCGCCCGCGCCGTCTAATGGATACAATAAAAAAGCAAATAAAATTAATGGGACAACGGGCTTAAATTGACCCCTCCCTCTTAAACGTGCTTATTGTCCCTCTGGGTGTTTGATCATCTCCGTTTTTCCTTTTGTTTACGTTACGAAATTACAAGGGACACCCACGCTGCTTTCAAGACGATTTTTATGCTTTCCCTTTTACCTTCCTTGATCTGTTTGTGGTCGTTAACCGAGTTTAATTTACGGAGTACGTAGAACCGAAGGCGAGGCTTAAAAATCTCGTTATATTGGCTTTGCTTACTTTATAAGGAGTTCCGACTGTTGAGTGACAATTGCCATTACATTTCCATCACCCGACGCGCATGTATGTCTTGAATACATAAATGGTTGTGATTCCTTATTACTATGCGCCGCGTAGCCCAGCCAGCTTTTGTTTCGACAGGAAACGCCCATGCGACTGCCGAAAATCACTTGCGTGCAAACTTCACAAACATCTTCGTCGAAGGAGCATCGCTCCGCATCTAAAAATGAGAAAATAAACGATCTTCACTCGCCCGAATCGACAAATGGTTTATGAAATGTATGCAAATTTTATAGCGTCTGATTTTAGACGCGGCCGCTGGGCCACCGGACTCGTTCGAGATTTTTCCGCGCAGTTGCAACGTAAACAACATTAACATTCATCTTTCTTTGTTACAGGTCGCGAGGAGTTGTCGCCAGCGTCAAGTATAAACGGGTGCAGTACAGATGGGGACGCGCGACGGCAAAAGAAGGGACCGGCGCCACGGCAGCAGGAGGAGCTCTGTCTGGTCTGCGGAGACAGGGCGTCCGGATACCACTATAACGCGCTCACGTGTGAAGGGTGTAAAGGTAAGACAAACAAGCGTACGTAACCCAAAACGGCATGCCAAGTACTTATTCTTGCAAGCGTAGGCGCGACCTTCATTGTAGCATTCCTGTTGCTAAGCTAGACGCCCGTCCTTGCCCTCTTCGCCCACGAACGCGCCAATTCAGTGGTGAATTGGCGCATTGTGCCGAGGTGGATGCGCGTGCATTTTGTATTCATATAATCGAGACGAGACGTCACAATGGCTGTCTGCACAGCGTCTGCCCCCTGATTCACTGATGCTATCGGGCATCGGCGCTAGCGTACAGCCAACCCTCGTCAGCTTCTGATACTTTATGAAAGGCAATTATATCATGAAATATGACGACTGCGTCCATTATAATTATGACCAATTGACATCAATAAACTTTATTTTGACCATAAAACTCAATAGGCAGATAGAGATATCCAAATTGTAGTTTAATACCGGATCAAATTGGTTTGAAATCGTTTTGGATTCTAATTTCCTTGCACGAAGCATTAAGATCGTTTCCAAAGCCAGCACGCTGTCAATGACCCTTGCCTTTCAGTCAACCTTGCGTATTTGTGTTCAAGCACCAATAACATTACGTTTCGCAAAAAACTGTCACGTCATATCAATTAACCGTTATCCTAGACGAAGAGAATGAGGCCATATTAACTACATCGGTTTTAAAACGATATTTATTCAGCTATACCAATTACGTTACAAAGTTCAAGAAAATATTATTGAAGTGTAAATAACCAGAACGTTCTCAATTTCAGGTTTCTTCAGACGGAGTGTTACCAAAAACGCAGTTTACATTTGCAAATTCGGCCACGCATGCGAAATGGACATGTACATGCGGCGGAAGTGCCAAGAATGTCGTCTGAAGAAATGCCTAGCGGTCGGCATGAGGCCCGAGTGCGTGGTCCCCGAGAACCAATGCGCGATAAAGAGGAAAGAGAAGAAAGCACAGAGGGAGAAGGACAAACTGCCAGTTAGTACGACGACCGTCGATGATCATATGCCCCCAATCATGCAGTGTGACCCTCCTCCGCCCGAAGCGGCCAGAATTGTAAGTATCCTGTATCTTATGAATTATTAAAGCAAATGTCTGCTAACCAAATCTTAGCAGTGATCGGGGCGTAATAAACTTTGTCCTTATCTGATTTAGGTATCATTGTTGTATGTCTCCTCTCAATGTGCGATTGTTTAACTCGATTTGATGACTGCCATATTTATATAGTTGATAATACTAAAGCGAAACCTCTGTCAAACTGAATTCGACTAAACTTTTATTCCAAGAATAAGGGTACCCTTGGATACTAATGTCAAATGTAAACCCCATAATAGTTTGACATTACTATCCGAGAGTAAACGGTATTCTCGGAATAAAAGTTTGGTCGAATCCATCCTAAAACGTTGGTTCAGTATCCTAGAGTTTAAGAACATAAGAAATCCTCCTGAAATATAGATTCGAATCCCACCAGGAGTTTTTCCTTTTTTTATATCGGCTGCCGTAAAAACGTTATGTATGTATCTTAAATGCAAAGCTAATTTAAACCAGACATTAGATTATTTGATCTCCGAGAAAGATAAAGCAACACATACAAGGCCTCACCAAAATGGACGATCATATTTCTCGCTTTGAGCATTCTGAGATCGTATTACATTTGGATATCAAACGAGGCAATCTTCTCTATAAAACTGTTTAATTTTAATCTTTATTTTCAATTCAACATTTACACATATTCATTTAGTCCTACGTTTTGAAATTTCAATATGCAATATACATTTATACCTACCTTATTTAATTTTATATTACATTAAATTTAGTTCCGTTTGTGCATAAGAGTCGGTCGAATCACTTGTCAAAGATCATTTGTTATTTGAGGGTTTTTATGTTTACATTGTTTTTAATGTGCGCAGTAAAACTACAAATGAATTTGACATTAGGATCTTCAATGATTGCGTACTTAAAGGCCCCCATACATGGGAAGGCAAAACTGATCAGGCCGATGTGATTGAATCGCTTCAGTCCATCCGGCCCCCGTAAAAGCGTGGTGACCTTAAGGCCGTTTCATTCATACACGGTACGGATTTAAGTCCGATCAGATGGAACTGAAGGTAAACCTGGTCATGTATGGGGGCCTTAAAATGCGATTCCATAACCATATTTGCCTTTCCTTCTATTTGAAGTAAGTTGAAACTGAAACGATTTGAAAGTAAATCCCCCTAAAACGTTTCCATCAGAAGCGCTAACCCCGATTGTTTCCTACGTGAAGCTGGAATGTTTGCAGCACGAAGTCGTGCCGAGGTTCCTGTCGGACAAGCTCCTGGAGCAGAACCGGCTGAAGAACATCCCTGCGCTCACCTCCAACCAGCAGTTCCTCATCGCCAGGCTGGTCTGGTACCAGGACGGATATGAACAGCCCTCGGAAGAAGACCTGAAGAGGGTTACACAGGTAAGAAACGATTCTTCTTTATTTCGTGGAAACATACCGATCCCTTAACCTCCTGAGTGCCAATATCCTACAGACGTAGTACAGTCCGTGATCTCTCAGATTAGGATTCGAGAGTGGAAAACGGAGAGCCCTCGATCGTCGTCGTCCTTGATCGCGTAACAGTGAGCGAGGCAGGTATAAAACTGGAATAAAATTCTGACAGCTCATGCACTGTACATCACAAATTCACACTATTTGACAAGGTTTAAATCAAATGAGCCATGACCTATGAGATGAAACCATGAATTTCTATCGGTAACCTAAAATCCTGGGGTGGGCACTAGACCATACTGGGGTGGGCACGTCCCACCCGGCCACCCCCCTATATACGCCAATGGAGTTAACTAAATATAGCTTAGGAGTTAAATAAAACGCACATCCTAGGGTATGGCTAATGCGCAATAAGCATTTCAAAAAACATATATGACGCAGAGGGCGCTCCAGTAGCGTAAAGGATTAAGGGATGAAAGATTTGGTGTGACTGACGTAGCGGGCGGATAGCTCAGTTGGGAGAGCAATGCGCCGGAAACGCAGAGGTCGCGGGTTCAAACCCCGCTTCGATTGTAGTAGATCGCATTCAATTTTTCTTTCTTAATTTACCTTTGTGTCATTATTTATATAAATATAGCTTATTATAGGCTTATTTTTGTGTATGAAATACAGATATATTTCATAGAATTATTTCACGTTAATTACAAGTGCCACACACAGTCTGCGTAATATCCGGACGTGTCGAATTCGCGGAACAGTCTAATAATTGCATTTCAAAGGAAAGTACGAAATCGGATATTAGATTAGATATATATATTTGGCTAATTAGAACTTTACCTGTGATTGGTTATTTTGGTTTCTCTCTGATATTCAAAATAATAGTTTTCCCTTATATTTTATATGAATTTTTCGGTACCCTCAAGGAAACGTAACCGAACTGCCAATACTGCCATACATGTTTGTACCTATCGCACGGTGTCGAGTCTCTACGGCTCGTAATCAGAATCGTATTCAGAAATATTCGGACAGATTTTTACTGCGATAGGTATTTTATATGTATACCTAAAGTATGTAGAGCGAAAGTAATTGCAATGATGAAAAAACCTTGTAAGTAATAAAATGTTGGAAACGTTGTTGCCAATTTTATTTTTGCAAATGCTCTAAATTTCTTACCTCCATGAGAAACATGTAGGGATGAAGTCTTATTTATAACACTTCTTTCACAGACGTGGCAGCAAGCAGACGAGGAAGACGAAGAGTCAGACACCCCGTTCAGGCAGATCACAGAGATGACCATCCTTACGGTGCAGCTCATCGTCGAGTTCGCCAAGGGGCTCCCCGGCTTCGCCAAGATCTCGCAGCCTGATCAAATCACGCTGCTAAAGGTGAGAGAGTTTACCAATACTTTAGGGGCACACACCCTCACGCCTATACTACGATTTCTAATTCAAGACCAAAAAAACTACGACAGATACGTCACTGTCAAAATTGACAACATTTAAATGACATTTGAGTTTGTTTCTTGGCTTGCACCAAATGCTCAAGTGTTACAAGTACAATACCAGATTTTGTACCAAAAATCTCTGATGTTTAAGTTTTTATTATCACCTCTCGTAATTATGCAATAATAAATATATCTAGTTATTTTGTTAAAACATAGAGTTAAAGTTACCAATAAATAAATTATCTTAGCGTGTTTAATAATGAAAAAGGAATTTACTATTGTAAACATATTTTGTTGTAGTGGCAACCTTGTGGTAGTTTTTTTGGTCTTGAATTAGATATCGTAGTTTAGGGGCCAACCACACATAAAAGACGTAGGGCGAGGACGCGTCGTAGACACTGAAATTAATGAAATTTCTTTTTTTTATTTACCAACAAAACGTACATAAAATACAAATTTAAGTGATTTCTCGCCAAACTGACATTTATTAGCGAGACGCGCTCAATTTTAACAAAACAACAGCGTATCTTATCAACAGAATAAGCAATGAATAGGTATTTCCTTCTCGACAACAACCTCCACAGGTGTCCGATTGTATTTTGCCGTGTTACGGTAAAAGGTCGTATCTTTATACGGATGTCATAGTAAGATAAGTCCTTTTACCGTAACGTGGCAGTATTATAGAGTGGAATGCTTCCAACCTGCTGACAGCCTGTTATTGAGAAGGAAATCCCTATGCTTTGATATTAACAGTGTTATTTTTAATTTTGGTTCTTGTCTTAGCAAGTCTATTTTATTAAATATTTTTGGTACTAGGTATTTGGGCCTTCTTTCGCCATAATCGTTTTTTAATTTTGGTTAAACATATTTTTTTTTGTTTTACACTTCTAGCTTGATACCTTATATTCTTATTAACTTTGTACTCTTCGCAGTAGTGTTCTAAACCTATCAAATATTTAACTTTTTCATCAATTGGTAAGATTTTACACAACGGGAATAATGTATCATACTCTTTATTACAGTTTTCTTCCACGTTTTTGCTTATACAAGGAATTTAATTAATCTTATTTGCAAAGTTTTTATGTCTAATGTAGATCATAAATGTTCGCCCGTATACAATGATTTTCATTTGTCGAATATGTATCAATAACCTTGTTATTTCTTCTCCAGGCCTGTTCAAGCGAAGTGATGATGCTCCGAGTGGCGCGGCGGTACGATGCGGCGACCGACAGCGTACTATTCGCCAACAACCAGGCGTACACCCGCGACAACTACCGCAAGGCCGGCATGGCCTACGTCATCGAAGACCTACTGCATTTCTGCCGGTGCATGTACTCCATGTCCATGGACAACGTGCATTACGCGCTGCTCACTGCAGTCGTCATCTTCTCAGGTAATTATAACAGCAATGGATGTCACACAATAGTGATAAGTCGCAAAAACCAGGCGTACACTCGTGACAACTACCACAAGGCCGGCATGGCCTACGTCATCGAAGACCTACTGCATTTCTGCCGGTGCATGTATTCCATGTCCATGGACAACGTGCATTACGCGCTGCTCACTGCAGTCGTCATCTTCTCAGGTAATTATAACGGCAATGGATGTCACACAATAGTGATAAGTCGCAAAAACCAGGCGTACACTCGTAACAACTACCACAAGGCATGGATAACGTCATCAAACACCTGCACTTCTGCTGCTTTACTTGCTATACTACTAATAGAGGTATAGAGTAGTAGTATGCAACTACTCTATCCATCGACAATTAACATTACATGCTTACTTTAGTCGTTATCTTCTCAGATAATCGAGCCATTTTTGGATGTCAAGAACATCTTTTATTTATGTCTTATTTAAGACTGTATATACTTACAGTGAAACGGTGAGACGGTAGTAGGTAATAATTGAGCGACCTGGATCACAGGAGATCCAGGTCGCTCAATTCAAAAACTTGATTTCCTACTTTTTAAAAACTAGATCATTTCAAAGTCACTTTTCAAAAGATCAATTTTTAAAATGATCGCTCAATTCAAAAACTTAATTTTCTAGTTTTTTTAAACTAGATCATTTCAGTCCGTTTAAAAAGATACATTTCGATAATTTTTTTAAATCTTCGCTCAATTCAAAAACTTGATTTCTTACTTTTTTAAAACTAGATCATTTCAAAGTCACTTTTCAAAAGATAAATTTTTAAAATGTTCGCTCAATTAAAAAACTTAATATTCTAGTTTTTTAAAACTAGATCATTTCAGCCCGTTTTAAAAAGATTCATTTCGATCAATTTTTTTAAATCTTCGCTCAATTCAAAAACTTGAATTCCTACTTTTTTAAAACTAGATCATTTCAAAATCACTTTTCAATAGATCAATTTTTAAAATTTTCGCTAAATTCAAAAACATGATTTTCTACTTTTATAAAATCAGGTCATTTCAAAGTCACTTTTCAAAAGATTAGTTTTCTTCAGTTTTCATTTTTAAAACCTTGCACATCAACTATGACATTCATGATAGTTTTTGTACGATGTTGCTTAATGGTTTGTACTTAATGAGTCGATCATTTATAATCAAACAATACGCAGAAGTATTCTCTGGAATATCTTCCGAAGACTCGATTTCTAATCGAACATCAACCGGTCCAGTTTTCAGCGTATCGTTTTGTCTTGAGCAGTCTATTACAAACAGTGGGGCTATTTGTCCAAATCTCTTCAAATCAAGCAACGGTTCGATACTGCCGTTGTAATATGACTGACGGAAATTAGCATACATCTCATATAATATACCGTAATTGCCTTCATTGAAGTTTAAGTTTAGTGAATCGTAAGGAAAATATTGTGAATTTAGGAATAGCTTAACGTTTGTTACATGACAGTGATCAAAGCAAGATGAACTTACCATCTGATTTAATTTTCTATTTGTTTGTAGACCAAATATAACATATCTTGGTTTCTCTAACTGGGAAACAGTTTTAACAGACCATGAGTGTTTTGTTGTTTTTGGTAGTAGTGGATATTCGTATAAATCCCAATTCCTGAATGCAAGCTGTATAGGTCGATCTTTTTTCCAAATGTTTTAAAAGCATCAATCTATTACGATCAGAAACTCTAACATGCGGCACACGCCACTGAACCTTCTGTATTTCTATATTAACTTTATCGGTTTTAGCATCTGTAACCACACTATTTGCAGCAGAACTACTCATATGTAGTACGAGCTCTTGTCTGCAATTAATGAGTCCTTTATTGTAATCTTCTGCAAATCCGAGTACTTTATTTAATGGTACAATAACAGAGAAATGTTTTGTTTTCTCTTTAGTCCCATTTAAATTCCAACCCCATAATGCGGCATTTTTACTTTCTCCATCATCCATTGAGATATATGATTTCATGGTACTTGTAATTCCAGCATTTTTTATATGATCTATTTCAACGGGTCGGCAACGATTCTTCGAATCTGAAAGCCTCCAATTTCTAACTGTCATTTATTCAATTTTAACTATTCAACCTTTTTATCTATTCATTAAACCGTTCATCTATTCAATTCTATCAGTCATCTATTCAATTTTATCTATTCATCCAATTTATGTGTTGATCAGGTAACTATTAAGTTTTAGTATGCCATTTAACTTTCAACTATTCATTCGTCTTCAAGTTAAGAATACTATTTACCTGGAAATATCTATGAGTAAGAAATAAAACCAAAATTTGTGATCATAGTCAGCATTTATTATTTACAACGATTTGTATGTATTCATTGTTTTCAATAGATTTCTGACTCGAATGTATACATCATCTGAATATATATTTTCGACCACGTGTTGGGCACAGATTTTTGCATTACATGTGCAGATTGAATTTTCCGCATTACGAAACTGATCGGCGTCATATATTTCAATTCGAATTACTTTTGATCCGCGGGAGCTGGTTCGATAAAACGAGGAAACCTCATTCGTTTTGATCCAGGTTTCGCTTGGCGGAATGTCGACACCATCACGAGCTCTTGCATCCTCAGCATTCAAGTAATTGGAAACATTTGCCGACGACGAACGAGCATGACTTGAAATCTTGAAAAAATAAAATAAAACAGAAATCAGTAAAGATGGTAACACCCTTAATTTCAATATAGAGATGTTTAAATACTTACTGACTAACACCCTTAATTTCAATATAGAGATGTTTAAATACTTACTGACATTTTAATCTCGACGTGCGGTACCGGCCACGAACTTTTATGTTTTAATGAATTTCCGATGTGTTTCCTTTATTTAAATAAGGGTCTTGTCATTAAGGTTGCTATTAAAGAATCGTAAATTAAATTATGTCACTCGATCGAATTAATTGTAATCAGACTCCAGGGCTGGATGAATAGATGAAGGGTTGAATGAATAGATAAAAAGGTTGAATAGTTAAAATTGAATAGATGACAGTTAGAAATTAGGGGCTTTCAGATTCGAAGAATCTGAAACCCCCAATTTCTAACTACTAATATTGGTTAACACTCTTTCGGGTAGCCGAGCAATCAGCTTTTTTTTCTTCGTTACATAAATTCCCAACCCGTTTTTGTATGGCCTAAGATGCAATCCTTTTCCAATACACATCGCTTTCATGTTCATGTTATTTTTTTTAATTCAGCTAACTGTTTTTTGGCCGATTTAAAATCATAGCATTCCTTATTCCAGTTATACCACCCGCTAAACTCCCAGTGGCAGACAAGCTGGCTAATATAGGTATTAACGGCAGAAATCCTCCAGTTTTAGGAACGGTAATCACTCTCGGTATTTTAATAGGTAAGTCGGATGCAAGTTCTTGAGCAGCTGCGTATGCCAATTCAGTCAACATTTTCTTACATTTTGGTTTCAAATTCCGAATATGTTTCTTAGTGTGAGAAACAATATTATTAAATGTCTTTTTTAAACCAGCATCGGTTTTGCTCTTAAGGACCCCTTGTGAACTTTTTCTCGCTTTTAATTTATTTCGCGTGGAATAATATACTAATGCGTACAATATAAAACTGTACTGCCTTAAATACTAACTGTACTTGTAACATCTACAAACGATTCGTTTTTTCTATCCAACTATTCTCACTTGGAGGTAATCCCAACCACTTAACATATACTTTGTTTCCTCTGGTTTTCAAAACTTTTTCAACGAGGTATTATACATCAGGATGTAAAGTTTTCTGAATTTTTTGCGCATAAAATGCTCCTAAAATTGGTCTAGATCTCGCGTCTTCTAGTAAATAAGTTGTTGGATTAGCATTAATAGTATTCACTTCTAAAGTTTGTGTTTGCTTAATGAACCTCATGGTGGTATGTGAGAGTCATTGGATACATGTTAAATGACAAACTATGATATTTATTATAATGTTGTATTAACATTTGTATCGACTTTTAAAGGTTAAAATTAGATTAAAAGACATACTATTAAATATATGTTTTATTAATTATTAAAAAATTATACACTGGTTAGATATTGCAAGCGATACATGGATAAATATAATAATACAATACTCTTACTTGCATTATTTAGTATAATATAGTATCACAATGTCCCCAAGGTAAGGTTTTAATGCCATTTGGCAAGATTTTCCGTTTATCATCATTTCTATTTAAGACAGTTTTATTAACCTCTTGGGTGTATAATACATGTTTTAAAGACCTAATTAGTTTCATTTTATATTTATAATTTTCATTACTCCTAAGAGCTTGCTTATAGTTACTTAATGTTAATTTCTTTGTAACACATTTTGAAATACCCTTTGCTTTCTTAATTTCTACCTTAACACTATTTATACAATACAATTTTGCCCTCAAGCCAACGAATTCAGAAATCACCTCACCTCCTAATTCATCTTTGAACAACCCCGGAACTTTAGCATTATTTCTTTTAATGCTGTAAGGGTTATCATTCGAAAAGTTACTCGTGTCAAATTCCATATTGTTTTCTTTGATATCGGCGTAAATATCATCAGTTTTAATTAAATAAAGTAAGCTATCTGTATCAGTATAACAAAGCTTAGCGTTATCTTTATATTTTCTTTGAATGAAATCATAATGGAATTGATACAAATGTTGTTTTGCATACTCTAAGACAGTGAAGCCTATATACAAAGGTCTATCTAAGACAATTTTTTCATGCTTCAATTGGATTGCTACAAAATTCTCATCAAAAATAGTAATACTTTTCAAATTAGGTTTAGTTATCCATTTCTCTGCCCCAATTCGTTTGTTTGTAACATTAGAGTGGTCATTCCATTCAGTTACTAGTCTAACATCAACCCGCTTCCTCTTATTTTCTATGGTCTTTCCGAAGACTGAGTTATTAAGTAATTTGAAAAAATCTTTTTCAAAGTTTGATTTACACGTTTGACGCAAACGTGTGTTTAAATCAATGTATTTTTTTAAGAAAGGCGCTTGACGAAATTTAAGAATACAGTGAACTTTTTTTAAAATTAATCCATGGTTTACACACTGTTGTAAATGAGAATAATGAATAACATAATTTATCTTATCGTTCAGATTTGCAACTAATTTTTTAGTTTTTCCAGTAGGGGGAATCATTTTTTCTGGCGCAAAAGGCAAGTCACTGTGAGTATTGTGAAGATAGTCAGGGTAAGACAAATCAACCTCTAAAATGTATCCATATTCTGAATCGATGCTAACGTTGGATAGGTGAAACTTTTCTTTCTCATCTTCAGACAAAAATCTAAATTCTGATATAGGGAGATTTTTAGTCATAGCAAAACCATACAAATTATTTGCATCTAGATAAATTAAATAAGATGAAAGGTCTTCGTCGTCATAATCAGGAAGGTATTTATTATTTGCTTTGGCGTGTCGTAATGAACATTGTGCTAAGCCGCCGCGTATTCCTCTTTCCAGTAATTCATACATCTTCAAATCGGTAATGAGATCTAAACGAACGCCGGTATATAAAAGCATAGCTTCCCAACTAAAACTTGGAGAAGAGACATAGTGTGCGGGGTCTAATTTGTAGTAGTGCAAAGACATTCGCCTGAAGTTTTCAAAAACATCACAAAGTATTAAGACGTCAGTTTTTAAATATAAATCTGTGTACTCTCCTAATGATTTAATCTTAAAAGCATTCCATATGAAAACTGCGCGATTGTAGTCATCGTTTGATATATGTTCTGAAGTCAAACTATTATAAAACTGATTTTTCGATGGAATGGTTTTTTCATCAAACTTATCCCACGAATCAATGAAATCATACGGAAAAACACCTTTCAATTTCAACAATTTTAACTGACTATGATTTCTGAATTCGTTTGACAGATGAATAAAATCATTATCAGAGAGATTATTACTCAAATTTTCTAAACTAGAGGCTAAAAACTGGAAAGAGTCTATGAACCTGATTTGAACATCGTTCTTTGTGTTTTCATTATAAATAGTCTTAGTTATAGATAGATATTTTTCTTTTGTTTTTGGAATTATCGTGATTTCTCCTTTATAGTTAGCTAATTCTCTTATGAATAGGTGGCTATCGTAACCGGACATGTTATGAAACACGACTGGGATAAATGAGCATACTCTATACATGAGGTTACAATCCGAGTGTGCTGCTCCGCGATATTCAGAAGTTATGTGATCGTGATCTCTGACTTTGTCTCCCAATAAAGGCCTCTCACAAATATGACAAATAGTAGCCTTTTGGTGATTTTCCTTTTGTTCTTCAGTTAATGGAGACATCGGTTTTATGTTGCAAAGAATTTCATCTATTTGTTTAGCGTCTTTAATTAATCTTTCTATAAAAACTTTTACACAATCAGGACCTCTATAATACTCGTATTTATTGAAATTAGGATCATGAGAACAGCAAATATAATAGCCAAAACATGAGGGTTGATGTACTTGTAAATTTATTGTATTGCTAGATGTCGACGCATCTTGATTACATTTGACTAATAAGCTTTCAAAGTCAGCATAGATAACAAAATTTATTTTAAGTTTTCTTTCATAATGGTTGAACTCTAATATTTTCCCTTCTTCTGGGAGCACTTGTAAAACTTTCGAACACGTGTGTGTACGATATCTCATCTGCGTCGTAAAAAATTGTAAACAGGAATCACAAAAGTGAATCTTACCATTATGCTTAGTGATTTGTCGGCGGACTAACCGAGGTAGATCTTTAATCAAACAGTAATGACCATTTTTACCATATTCAAAAAACAGTAAATTAATATGATGTAATTTTTTAAAGGGTGCCATATATAAGGGCCCTGTTACTAGTCCTTGACGATTTAAGCCATATATATTAAAACTTATATCGGGGTTTTGTTTCTCAAACTTTTTTAAATCGTAACAAGTTGGGGGAAAAGACATTTCGGATATATTAAACACTTTTGAATAGTGTGGATAGGATGAGGTTCTAGAAACATTTCGACTAGCCGGATAAAGTGCTGCTACCATACTCCATAAAAAACAGTGATTATCATCATTCTGAATATTCAAGCAACTTTTGTTGTTTTTAATATCTTTAGGTAGTTCAATATAACTACCTCCTCTCATAGGTGAATATTTGTTAACATTGATTTCTAAGTGTCCAATACCAACATACGACCATCCGGACTTACAGTGTTCAAATTCTGATATTTTATCTTTTAAAATACTTGTTAAATGAATTAGCATGTCATTTAAATTTGAATTTTTACAAACGATTTGATACTTTGTATTAAATGACTTCAGCTGCTCTTTCTCATTTGTCAATAAATTAAATGCTGCGAACAATTCAAAATTTATTTTAATGCACTCATGTTTTAACAACAAGGTTTTTAGGAGACTTATGATGTCATTTTGATAATTCGTTAAAAATAATTCTGGAGTGATTAGCTGATCTGATTCTAAAGGGCTTAATCTATATGTTACTATGCGACTTTTAAAAGCTGTGGCAATGACTTTGATGTTCTCAGAAAATTCTGTACTTATTAAACAGTTTGATTTATGTAAATTACTTCGAACATGATAATGATATTTAGAACTTAAAATATTAATTCTGCAATTGATACAATATTTTACATCTGATTTCTCTGGCTTGTCATTTATGGGTGTTGGTGGTTTAGCTGCAAACATAAATAATGCAAGTTAGTAAATAGTTAAAGATTTTATTTATTAAAAATGTTATAGGTTACACAATACACTCTACTCATGTCGATTATACAAGGAATATACGTTTAAATACTAGTTTACCATACAGGTTATATTGGTTAAAATGAAGCACCTAAGTACTATTCACAAATAGGAATTGATAAAAGCAGGAGAGACACTCTTAAACTCTTTTCGTATGCCGGCGAGGTAATTAGAAATATGTTGCCATGAGTCGACATCTATATCCGTTCTGTTTTTTACTGTCACTATTGCATGACGCCAACGATTCATGGGTGACACGGGTTCGATCTCATCACATTTGTAAATTTTGAGCTCTATAAAATGACTGCCTTTTTTCCCTACATCGACCTGTCGTGAAAACCCGCCAGCAACCCTTCTTGTAATATAAGAAATTAAAGGAGCAGTCTTTTTACCCGCATTATCATTATCCGAGTCATCGCCGAATAATTCTTGCGCTGTTGTTTTTTCAGATTTCGACTTTTTGCTAGTAGTGGAAACATTCGAAACTCCCGCTCGATTTTCGCTTGTTGAGAGCACTGGCTCTGGAACATGCGCCGCCTTAGTCCGCTTCCTCGACTTTTTTTTCTCTACCGGCTTAACGGGTTCTTCAACAAGTACCTCCTCCTCCTCACTGGACGCTTCCGATGATGGAAAAATGTCTTCACATGCTTTCGACCTGTAATAGAAGTAGTTTGCTTTATAAAGTTTCCTTGAATTTAAATAAAATGCGTGAGGTTTGAATTGAAACTTAGTTAAATGATACGACTATCAAATATAACAAACAACACAAATGCTTTTTTTTTGCACACCCAAGTATACTGGAATATACTTAGAATAGAAATTACAATGAAATGAAAAGTAGAGGTAGACAAACACATGGTCTTATTGATAGACTTTTATATTATAGATTTTTATTTTATTTTATTAGCTAATTTTATTTTCAAGACTAAGAAAGAAAGTACTTGCTAATTCATGTTTGCGTTCATACTGAATATCAGTACCGAATTATCCGCTAGATGGTGGTGACCCGACCGTGGCGATTTGTAGATCGCGCTATCGTTTATCTGTCGTAATTTGTGTAAGAAGTGAACGGATTTTATATGCAATATAGACTTTATACGTGACTTGTTGTTTCACTACCAATCACTATAGAGGGCACCCTTTTTGATCTTAGTAGGGGTACATACAATTCGTTTGTCTTCATCGTAACATTAATTCAAAATTATAATCATTAGGAAAGTTAACATTATTCAATAGTTTGACTTATTATATTTAGAAACTTACATATTGAAATAACTTCTGTTAAATGCTGTGTGGCAGAAACCGAATTGAGAAGGATGCAAGCAGCAACTCAATTCTGAAATAAAACAAAAATATATTACTTTTCTGATAAGTGATGATTGATCAGCATTGTTTCTCGGACAATAATGTTCAACAGATTTTTTTTATTATTAAATAGCTAAAACCATTAGCGGTAAAATCACTTTAAAAACAAACCTACAGTTTTTTTTTTTTATAATTTACAAATATCCATGAAGGAAACTGTCAAATAACCATTTAGCTAGAAGAGTTTTTACATAAACTTTTCCCTACATCCTGTAGGCATGAAGGTAAAAATTATCTACTTTCTAAAACATATTTAGGTAATAAACTATCTGTATTGCCCGCAGGAAAGACAGCTATCGTTATAGCTATCGTCCACAAGAGACTAAAAATTTAATGGTGTTTGTAAGGGAAGGTAAACAGCAAGCTATCGTGTCGCTACACCACAAAATTTACATACCTACCAGTGGCATGGCGTCAATTACAACCCGATTCCCATCCGCTTGCACACTTCAGGGTGATTGAGATTCTCTATAGCTACTGAATAAACGAAATCTACCCCGGCTTGAACTGAGTTTTTTTGTTTGACGCGACGCGACTGATAACTACAATCAATGCATCATAAAAATAAAATAATAAAGAAATGAAAAGTAATCGCTTCAAATTACTTACATGATTTCTCTTGAAGATTCACTGTCACCCACAAACACACAAACACGGAAAAATGTTTCGAAAGCAACAAGGTCAAAAACACTTAGATAGCACAGAGCAACCTATGTAGTTAGCTCACTATAATTATTATGTATCTAGAAGATTTTCTTGTCCAAAGACCGAGCGCAAAATGATGGAGTAACGCGTGTGCGACCCTATTAAAACAAACTTTAAAATGTCTTTGTGTGAAAGTTGTATAACTATAGGGTATCATTATGTGAGTTCAAAAGTGATGACTTCTTAAATCATATTTGGTAAACTATACGACCTATTTAAATAGTATGCTAATAATCAATGTCTACCATACTACTCGATAGTCATGCTAAATTATTCAACTCATTTAGCAATAACCCCAGACTTTGCCTGTCGCATTAGTATTTGTTTAGCGTCTAGTACAAACAATTTATCTTATGTACACACAAACTGACTCTATGATCGGGAGTCTTATGAGATATTTAAGCAAAACATAGGCAGGATCATATTGTTTCCGACGCCACTCTGTCGCGATTTTTATGGGCATGGTTGCAAGTTACATATATAAAGTTAATACGAATTTGAACTTTGAATACTCATCCGTATTAGTAGGAGTCATTTCAGGATATTTGTCGCGCTTTTATCGTAATAACATCATCAAGTACGAAAGAGACATAAAATAATAAGGATTTCTTCATTTGAATATTCGAGTTTTATAAAATAATTTTTGCAGACTTTAGAAATTATTTCATTATACTTCAATGTATTAGTAGAGACGGCTGTTAGCAAGAAAAAATCATAAAAATAGTTAGTGCAATGTCGGTAAGTTTATTGTTACGTTTCATTTAAGAAAAAATTAACCGTCTGTGATTCAAATGTATCTCATCTGTACATGAACGGATAATTTTTTTTGGCTTTTCAGTTTTTGATACGGGCCATTTTTATTTAAAAGAAAATATTGTTTCTTAGTCATTGAAATAAAATTATTATTGAGTAGCCTTGAATGGTTTCCATCAGTAGCTTACACGTAACTAAATAATATAATGCTTTTCGATAGCAACTGTATGAGTTAAATTACCATTTGTTGTACTCGTATACCAAAACTTCCCAATGTAAAAAAAAAATATATAGTTTTCTAAAGACCGCATCAAAATCGGTTCAACCTAAAGCGAGATAATCGTGGGCAAACATACATGCATACAAACATACGGTCACCTCAGAAACTCCTTTTTTGAAGTAAATTAAGAGACAAGATATTGTTTTTTATGTTAACTAATACTTTTTGTCATATTTTTAGGAATCTGGAGACCTCTTTAATTTCTTGCCTATGGACGGAAATCGGAAAAGAAAGAGGTCAAATTTATGCAGTTATATAAAACAAACAGTGCAAGGGACTAAAGTGATAAGAATCGAAGTTTATAATGCAGAACAATTTGAAAACTCCGAGGACTCTGTTTGTCGATGTGCAGCTGAGTTTTGTGTTCAGCATGTTATCAAAACTGCCTTATTTGATGACATTTATTTAAAAACAAAGGATTTGATAGGCAAAATACAGGAAAAAATGGAAGCTGAAAGTACAGGTATCACTTTTTATCAATCATGAAAGTACTTTGCTATAACTATAGTGTTGCCCCTTTTAGGACGGAATCTTATTCATAAGTATGTACATACTGTACATTTATATCTTTGTCTCGTCTCTCCTATTTTATAATTATCTACGTTTTGTTTCACTTGTTTTTATCTTTTGAATGGTTTATATTGATCAATATTTTTTTCTTTACAGGTCATTGAACATACAATCGTATATTATGATATAGTTCGTTTCGAAAGTACTTCACGGTAAATACTTAGTTGCGCAATATGATGTTTACTTACAACTGTACGGGGGTACAGACATAAGCATATTCACCTAATTAATATGGTACTTGTAATAATAATAAAGGTGTGAAATTATAAGTAGATAAAATAAGCGTTGTTTTATTTTTATTATACACTAAAATAATTATCTATTTTATGATATAAATAGGCTTAAAAAATACGTACACTCCTTTAGTGTTTTAAATGACTTTTTTGATAGAAGAGAGATATTTCGAAAACCGTCTTTGAAATGATCTAGTTTTGAAAAACTAGAAACTAAATTTTCGAATTGTATTAACATTTTTAAAATTGATCAAGACGAATCATTCAAAAATGACTGAAATTATCTAGTTTAAAAAAGAAATTGTAAAACTGAATTTTGAATGGAGAGAATTTTTTAAAATTGATCATGATGGATGTTTCAAAAAAGTGACTCTTTTAAAATACTAGAAAATGAAGTTTTTGAATTGAGCGAAGATTTAAAAAAAATATCGAAATGTATCTTTTTAAACGGACTGAAATAATCTAGTTTTAAAAAACTAGAAAATTAAGTTATTGAATTAAGCGAACATTTTAAAAATTGATCTTTTGAAAAGTGACTTTGAAATGATCTAGTTTTATAAAAGTAGAAAATCATGTTTTTGAATTTAGCGAAAATTTTAAAAATTGATCTTTTGAAAAGTGATTTTGAAATGATCTAGTTTAAAAAAAGTAGGAAATCAAGTTTTTTAATTGAGCGAAGATTTAAAAAATTTATCGAAATGTATCTTTTTAAACGGACTGAAATAATCTAGTTTTAAAAAACTAGAAAATTAAGTTTTTGAATTGAGCGAACATTTTAAAAATTGATCTTTTGAAAAGTGACTTTGAAATGATCTAGTTTTTAAAAAGTAGGAAATCAAGTTTTAGAATTGAGCGAACATTTTAAAAATTAATCTTTTGAAAAGTGATTTTGAAATGATCTAGTTTTTAAAAAGTAGGAAATCAAGTTTTTGAATTGAGCGACCTGGATCTCCTGTGATCCAGGTCGCTCAATTATTAACTACTGACGGTGGTAGCTTAGTGGTTAGGGCATGCGACTTTCAATCCGGAGGTCGCGGGTTCGAACCCGGCCCGTACCAATGAGTTTTTCGGAACTTATGTACGGAATGTCATTTGATATTTACCACTCCCTTTTCGGTGAAGGAAAACATCGTGAGGAAACCACCTAAGCCCAATAAGGCCTAGTTTCCCCTCTGGGTTGAAAGGTCAGATGGCAGTCGCTTGCGTAAAAACTTAGTGCCTACGCCACATCTTGGGATTTAGGTAGCCGACCCCGATTGAGAATTCAGTCTCTACAATATGGGACAAAAGGCTAGGAGGATGGATGTGAAATTAATCTTTAATGTGCTGTGGCCCTGTTTATTCTTTAACAGTTCTAAGCCTTAACCTTTTTGTTTGTACGTTTCAGACCGGCCGGGGCTAGAGCAGCCGCAGCTAGTAGAAGAGATCCAGCGGTACTACCTGAACACGCTCCGCATGTACATACTCAACCAGCTGAGCGGCTCCCCGCGCTGCTCCGTCGTCTACGGCAAGATCCTCTCGATCCTCTCCGAGCTGCGCACGCTCGGCACGCAGAACTCTAACATGTGCATCTCCCTCAAGCTCAAGAACCGCAAGCTGCCCCCATTCCTCGAAGAGATCTGGGACGTGGCCGACGTGTCCACGACGCAGGCCTCCGCCATCATGGAGTCGCCGACGAGCCTCTAGCCCCTACGCGGTGCCACCAGCGCGCCGTCCGGCCGCGGGCTACTCTAAACTACGATTTCTAATTCAAGACCAAAACAACTACAAAGGTTAACTGGAGGAGATCCCTTAAAGGGATAAGTTCGCCTTTGTACATGCTTATTCTTTTGTAATGTGTTTTTCTTGTTTTGATGTACAATAAAGTGTTTACATACTTACATACATTACATACATACTACAGCCCGACACAAAATAGTAGAAAACGGATGAAAAAGGAACTGAAATTTTTCATACAAAATTGTTACCATATTCAAGCACTTTACGTCAAAAATGTGACAGTTGCGAAGGAAGTGGCGCCCTCATTTATTTTCTACTCTTTTGTGTCGCACTGTACCACAAGGTTGCCACTACAACAAAATATGTTTACAATAGTAAATTCCTTTTTCATTATTAAACACGCTAAGATAATTTATTTATTGGTAACTTTAACTCTATGTTTTAACAAAATAACTAGATCTATTTATTATTGCATAATTACGAGAGGTGATAATAGAAACTTAAACATCGGAGATTTTTGGTACAAAATCTGGTATTGTACTTGTAACACTTGAGCATTTGGTGCAAGCCAAGAAACAAACTCAAATGTCATTTAAATGTTGTCAATTTTGACAGTGACGTATCTGTAGTAGTTTTTTTGGTCTTGAATTAGAAATCGTAGTATAAGTTCTACTTACCGCGTCGAACGCCCCGAGGAGAGAACGCTATAGACTGGCTAGTTTTAGTGAAGTGCACGGACACTTAAGTCGGAAGTGATGAATGTATTTATAAGGATTGTGCAAATTTTAACACTTAAGAAGGGCGCTCGCGTCCCATTTCGTACGTATTCGGTGACCGACGACGAAAATGTGCGGGAGATTAGTGAATATGGGCGAATATACAAAAGTTGGGTAACTTTTCGGGATATTTTGTTTATGATAGTTTTTTAATCAAAATGCTACAAATTCGGGTATATAACATAGGGAATGTAATGAATATATTGCTCGAGATTGGGCCAGTCACTTTTTTAAGTAGAACCGGAGAAATTTCGGTTTTTCTGAATTTGACTGCCAGGGGACTGACGAGGCTGACAAAGTACTGACAAAATACACAACTTCATAACATATGCTTGATATTTATTAAAATTTAGAAATAAATCTTAGGAACTAATCTATCTATTAGCCACAGACGTCCACTGCTGAACATAGGCCTCCCTCATGACTCGACACAAAGTGCGATCCCGTGCAGACCGCATCCATTGATTCCCCGCTACCCTCAGGAGGTCATCCGTCCATCTAGTCGGTGGCCTTCCCACGCTGCGCTTTCCTATACGTGGTCGCCACTCTACGACTTTGCTGCTCCAACTGCCGTTCATTTACCGGGCTACATGGCCTGCGCATTGCCATTTCAACCGTGCAATCCTGTGAGCTGTGTCGGTTACCCTGGTTCTACTGCGGATATCCTCATTTCTGATTCGTTCGCGCACAGAAACTTCGAGCATAGCCTTTATTGAAGAACTACAGGACCATCTCACTGCTGAGCCATGTTCATCAGCTGTTCTTCAGAGTCATTACCAATCGTCTCACGCACAGTCGATTTCCAACCTCCCGAACAATCCGGATTCCGAAAAGCTTTAGCACCATAGACCAAATTCATACACTGCGGCAGGTTGTACAGAAGAGAAAGGAGTATAACCGACCACTATGTTTGTGAACTATGAAAAAGCCTTTGATTCGATCGAGACATGGGCTGTGCTTCAATCTCTCTAGCGGTGCCGTATCGACTATCGATACATCAAAGTGCTGAAGTGTTTGTACTATAACACCACCATGTCAGTCCGAATCCAAGACCAGAGTCTATCCAACTGCAGCGAGGAGTAAGACAGGGAGACGTAATTTCTCCAAAACTGTTTACTGCTGCACTGGAAGGTGCCTTCAAGCTACTGGAATGGAACAGACTTGGCATCAACATTAACGGCGAGTACCTCACTTACTTCGATTTGCAGACGGTAGAAACTATTTTTAGTCTTATTCTTATGTTTTTAGTCTTATTCTTAGTCTTCATTCACTGAAGTAATAGGTAATTGAAAAAACTGTTTAACGTGTAATACTGTGAGAAAGATCTATCTCCACCATTCAAACAGCTTTTTAATTGGCTTTACTACTTTGAGGTAGTTTAACAGTATACATTTTCTAAGTAAGCATCCCTGTTTTTTTATAAGTCACTGCTATTTTTGGTATTCTCTATAATTTTGTATTTGTTGTAGCTTGTTCGAACTTTTTTTATCTCTTTATGTGTTTCTTTTAATTTAATTTAAATAACACTTCCGAAAAGGCCCTTCTTTACTGTTTCCTTCTTTTCCTTTTAGTAATATCTTCACTCATTACTCCAATTCTGGTTTATGGAGTTTCTTCCACAGATTTTACAACTTACTTAGACTGCTTTTTGACTCTCCTATATTTTGGTCGATGATTTTTCAGTCTAGTTCTCAGTTTTGAAACCATTGCTTGGTTCAATATTTTTTTATTGCCTATTACTGGACTTTTTCTGTCTTTCGCTTCATTTGCTCTTTGGTCGTCGTTTATAATAGGTCATTTGTTCACCATCTATTGATTATGCTTCGTGGTCAGTAGTTCTGGCGAACAAAGATATAAGTAGTATGGTTCGGAAGTTGTTTTTTTTTTGTGTGTACTCAGATGATTTTTTTCTTTTTTTTTGTGGCTAATCGTTGCTCCCAAGGTGTTATTTCCTTAACAAATGTCTTTACCCCTGTTCCTTCTTTTTTTAAGAGGCGGCACGATGGTTTAAACTGAAATAAGTAAAAATATACAGCTTCAACACGCTACAAATGTCAGTACCCTGGACACCCGTCAGTCCTTTGGCGCAATATAACACAAAGGACTGACGCCAACGGACTGATGAAAAACACATGAATTTGGGGTTTTCTTTAGAATCAACATTTAATTTGATATTTTCGAACATCAACTAGCTACATTTTAACAAAACAAAGTTGACTGTGTATAAATTCAAGTATAACACAGATTTACAAGGAAATAACGACTTACCATAGGACTGACTTTTTGACTGGATCGGCACGTGTTCACATGACAACCACAATTCTGGTACAGGCTCAGTAATAGTGGCCATAAAATGGCTCGACCTGCAGCTAACTTTACTATCAACCTTGAAATTTAACGCGGATTTGAATTTGAGTCGCCGATATTTAGCGCGAAATTCCAATTCGAACAACAGACAGCGGACTGACGAATAAAACTGAACACAAAGTTTCTTATATTTTTTACAACAACAGTGAGAATATTATATTATGAAAGTAGTGTTATACATTATTAAATACATCATAGATTGTATTGAAACGGTAAGTTTTCTTACATTAGAGGTAATATTTAATATACAGCCATTTGATTGCCCACTTTTGAGGTTGTGACATGCCAAAGTACTGACTTTTTAAGGATAAATTGTGGAGTTTCACAAATTTGTATTTAAAATGAATAGCTGAAATTGGGTGACCAAATAAAAGGCTTTTAGTAGTATTCAAATAAAATTAAAAATATAAACAAAATATAACAAAACAATATTTTATTGCCCTGTGACATCGAGTTACCCATTTTTTGTAGAATCACCCATATATGTGTTGTTGAACGTTTGGAGAATATATATTTAGTGTTGATCGTTGGGCGGCGGCGGCTTAGGCCCCGGCGGCCCGCGCCGCCGACGCGGTTATTTCATTGATGACTGGATACTGAGTTGGTCACTCGGATACGACTGTATAATAAGACTTCGTCAATAAGTACACCTCCTAAAATAATCATACGTACATACACTACGAGAGTTTATAGAGAAAAAAAAGTAATATATGAAGAATGTTTCTATTGGATGAAAAGTTAAATAATTATGTTTATTTACCAAAATTAAAGATGCGTTTAACCTTTTCGATCGATATATATCGTGAGGCCCTCGGCGTCTGTTGTACATAGTATACGTCGGGCACGCTACGTGTCCGCTCCGGTTTCGTTCCGATTCAAGTTCCGTTGTCCTGTCCCGCGTCCCTTACACGAGTAATTATAATTTATTGCTGTGATTACATTTATAACATGTTAAACTTACTTAGGCGGAAATAAGTGTGTCTTATTACATATAAAAATTCTACTGCCGTCGGTTGCTTTCTTAAAAAGCGTTAAAGAGTCTCGTCTCTGTTTAGGTACTTTTGTAATAATAACGATATACACTCGATTCATGTTAAAGTTCGCAGCGTGCACCGGCTGCACTAGCTAGTCGCTTGTCGTCAGATCTTGGTACATAGCCACAGTACAACGTTCTCACTATGCGTAACACCTCAATAACTAATAATAACATCATTGTTAAGTAGTATTTTCACTGCGATGAGCATTTTACTATTATTTTGCAACACAAAACTATACATATAGGATCTAGAAGCGAAATGTGTCGTATTTATTTTAAATTTAGGACTATAGAGGCAGGTTTGGCTATAAATACCCAGTTTTTTTTTAAACTTTTGAGTTTTTTTACCATAAATTAATGCAATATTGTTGTCTACTTATTACTTTACAGCGTTGCGTGCATGGGTGGAGGCAGCTGTTATGTAGGTTCGAAATTGTATAGAAAGCCTAGAATGATAGAGCCCGTATGTTCTCCCTATTATTTGTTCACTTGGCTACGTTCCTCCGTAATCCTAATACTGTAAAAAGTACAAAATGGCAGCTTATTTAACCTTAGTTTGAAAATATAAGTGGACTTTTGGCCGAGCTTACTACATGGGAACAATATAAGGTAGAGATGTTATGTCATGCACGCATCGCAGCACAAGCCATAACCAAACCTGTCTCCTGCTTTAAAGTTACACCTGTACAGTAATCGTATACACCGAGACATGTTCTAAGTAATCGATCAACAATTAAAACGATACTGCCCGTATTTTAGCGATCACTCAAACAAAATGCCTTATTTCGCGGTACCTGTATTGCGTACCTACATTGTTGATGAATGGAAAAATAATAGTATATAGAAAATAAAAATTAATAGATCTCAATTACCCATAAGCGTTGTTGATACGTTAGGCATTTTTTCATCGTTTGCTGGGCATTACTTTCTAACAAATTGCATGTTCAATGCAGGTTTTTGGTAGCTGAATGTATCCATGTTTTGTGAATACAGTGTCCGTCTCTGTACGCGAGTGTTAGATATAGGTGCCACAGTTTCATTCATCGAGTTCATGTAACGTTCATATCATCGAACACCAAACATCTACAATACGAGTACGTGTGAGTTATAATAATGTTAGTGTCTCTAGGTGCGTGTTGAATGTGTCTTCTTTACTGTAAGGAGTATGCCACTGTGTCGTAATCTACATTACACGTATGCCTGGGATTTGGAAACGCATTTCTAATATACGTATGACGTCAGCGTGACGATCAGGCTTGCACCGCGGGCCATGCGCTAGTCGCTTCCAAAACTATTCATTATGTTCTAGTAGTAGGCGATTTAATAAAAACGAAGCACAAATGTCATCGGAGTGTCTTAGGTGAGCCTAATAAAGGGCGTATTGATAACGAACACACTGCCATTATAATCGTATGTTCATGGTGTGATATTGTATGCGTGCGATCATTAACAGGTTTTTCTATTGGATTTTCGTTGTGAAGTGTTATATAAAAGACAGTGTTTGATAACTTTATGCTGTACGATGCCTTACCCGGGCGCGGGCGATCGCCCAGCGCTGCGACAAATAACTGCCATTGGTTAAGTACTAGGTATACATACATTTCGGGCGACGCGTAGACACATACTGATAGCTTCGTAGTATTCGGTACCCGACGGTGCACAGCCGGTCGTATTTGATACATATTATTCAATTTCTAAATTGTAATAGATTTATTAAGTATGTAATAATGTTACATGAAAAGTAATAAGTAAAAATACCCTAATATAATTTGTGTCTTAGCTGGTAATGAAATTAGTATGATAATAAGTTTGTATCGCTTATTGGGATAATAATGTAACGTGAGACGGCACACGAGCAGACATGTGGAACGACAGAGTCGCGGCTATACCGCGGACCGCGCGAGCGGGACGGGAGGATTCGATAAGACTGGCGAGACGCAGGATGGACTGTTCAACCTGTTACACTTCATTGCCTTTCTAAACTATTTAATTTTACACTACGACTAGTAGATATCGGTGATCAAGCGAGGCGCATCCAGTCTATTACAAAGTGAGGACTACTATTGGGGAGTCTACTCGTTTCCAATCAAATGTTGTACATAGGTACCTTTAGATTCTATCGTCATATGTTTGACATATGTTTAATTTTATTCATCTAAGAAAGTACAGATGGCTGTTGTTATTTTTATATTATTTGGGTAGAAGTATATTTTTTGTAAATGACCTCTGTATTTATCTTTTGTAAGCTTTGTAAGCCATAGGGACTTAGATAAGTAACGAGCTACGAACATTGTGATTGCAAATTTCTTTTAATTTGTATTTACGGCGATATTTTTGTTCTACGAGAATAATTATAATTTTCAATTCGACGGATTTTTTCTTAATAATTTTTGTTACTTCAGAGTGCAATATGTACAAATATTTACATATTAAATAATGTACAGTCAATTTTTAGTTTTAATGTGTCAACGCAATATCTTCGCTGAGCATTCGTTGAATGTACACCGGCAGGCATAATACAATATCACAAGTGGTCATCCACTGTTGTGTTTGTCTAATACTTAAGTGATTAATTTTATATAGATGGACTAGGTGATCTTTGTATTTAAATTTGCTAATTTTTGGTAGCAGATTAGATTTGTTTACTTGTATAAGATGAATAATGTACATTTTGAATTGATTTTAAAGTGATTTAGTTGTTATTTAGTAACGAATTGTCTTATTAGGTGTAACTGGCAGCCTCGTGGACGGGCTCTAAGTCCACTGATACCAGTGTGATTGTGCAATGTCGTTTAGAACAATTGGGTACCGCGTTGATGGCATCGCTTGGCGCAAGTCCGCTCTATTCAGCCGAGCGCAGCCCCACAGGGCCTCGCCACAGGCTCGGGCCCCAAGCAGTGCCGCTAACGCCACCAAACAAGGCCACTCTCCGACACACTTCTAGTGCCACGTGGAACGATATGTCAAGGCTGATAAGCGATAAGGGCCCATTCCGTGTTCATCGAAACACAATTTCGTATTTTATTTCGTATCTTACTGTCCGCAATAATTACTCTTTTCCTCGTTATATTTCGCCTTAGTAATTGTTTACCCTGTTTTGTATGGTTTAATTGAAGTGGTGGAGCGAACTAGATATAGGGAACAGACATGACGATATGTTAAATTTTAGAGAGTCAACTTTTATAAAAGATAATAACTACAAAACAAACCAAGAAAAGGTGTGTACAAAATGAGGAAATTTGTATGAAACATTGTTATGCGAATAAACTTACACCTCAAGATAAATATATTAAAAATTATAAAAAATACTTTTGTCTTTTATTTATTCCTTTTCGTGTCATAAACAGAATACACATTTCATTTGACGAAATATGAATTGTATAAACTGTACCTGTAACCCTACATTTTTACCCAACCTGGTACGTCAAAGGAAGGGTTATTTTTTAGAGTAGGTATCTATGTAAAAAGTCTAGATACTATTTAAGCCTACTTTGGCACCCTTATCAACCTACATGGCTTCGCCTACATGGCAAAGTCTGATAAATAGATTCGTCTGTCTGTGACATAAATTTACAACTGAAACGGTAACGATAATAACTATATATTAGTTCAAAAACCGTTCTAGCTCGCAATAGAATGGGTAAAGCTGAAAAAAAGGATGATATTTAGCTAGAAGAGTGTCAGATATTAGTTGAAGTATGTATCAGTAGGAGTATTTAAGATGAATAATAAATCCTCTGATTGCAATTGCATTGTAACATTTGCTCTTCGTCTACATACTGATCAAAAAATAAGTTTCTGTCAAAAATGACATTTTAGTGGCAAGCTTTTATAGCCGACTGTACTTTTCTTTGGATATCCATCAAATGCTCACTGAGACGATTCTAAAGAGCCCAAGCTCGGTAGGATTGCTTTTTCTATTATAGAGTTCCTATGGCCACCTTCCGGCTCCATCATCAGATCAGCCTCATGGTACCATATTATTGTATTGTCATCAAAGTTAAGTAAGTATGCAAAATTTCAGCTCAATCGTTTGACGATATCTGCTTCAAAATTGCACTCCCGACCCGTGGTCCAACAGCTACTATGTCCAACTAGTTTTACCACGAGTAAGTAAAATTATCCGTGGTTCAACTGTCAGAATATTTTTTTGTCTGTGATATATTATTATGATCCGTGGTACAACTGAGGGGCAATTGTCCAACTAGTAGGGGAAGGTTGCTATCATTGGACCACGTAATTTCGCTGCCTTATAATTAACACAATTCATGTAATAAATTAAAACAAGTTTGATAATTTTAAACCATTGAAATATATTTATTCGTTACCTTACAGACAAATGAATACAGTACAATAATCTAGGAGTAAAAACGTGAAAAGGATTTTTCCCACTGTTGCCTTGTTTGGACCAGGGTCACCTTGTTTGGACCACAGAGTCACCATCAATGGACTTAGGGTTTTTTTGCTGATGGTCCAATCAAGGAGACTTATAGAAATTGACATTTTTATTTCTTTTGATATATTTTTATTTTTTATTAGGAGTATTTTTAAACGTTTTTATATAAATCAATAAAAGAATACCATCTGTGCACCAACACTGTTAAAACACACAAACTTTATGAAAAAGTTGCCATGATTGGACCGGTCCGTTGATAGGACATACATGCGGTCCATTGATAGCAACTAGGTATCAAATACCAAAAACAAATTTATAAAAATAACGAAAATAACTGGCCAGAAACTATTATTATAAATTTCATGATTAATAGATTTCTTACCATCATACGTCAATACACTAAAACAAATGCAAATATAATGACACTTGCTTGCATTTCTCTTTCGCGTTATTATTACATCTCCAACGCTCGAAACACACTTGCTCACGTCACTCGTCGCCGAGAAGCGCGGCGCGACTGAGGAAGCAGTGGGGCCGCTTGGATCGCTCAAGGACACTTTGTACCTTGTCTATCTCTGTCTAGCATGCGTAGGTTTTAAAATATTTAGTTTAGATGGTCCATTCAAAGCGCCGGTCCAATGATAGCAACCTTCCCCTATATGAACCGTCGCTATGTCCAACTGGTTGTACTGGGTCCATATTGGCTCTCATAAAATTTTTATTCCTATTTTTTATTTTACTACCGATTTTTCTTCCTAACAATCACTCTTCATAATTTTTTTCCTCATACTTTTTTTCTTCATACTTTTATTTTACTACCATCGGAACTCATAACAGTCAGTTATCATACTTTTTTTCTTAATAATGTCATTACTAAGAAATGTTAACACTCATAATTTTTTTTTTCATAACTGTTTTACTTCATAACAGACAATTATCATAATTTTCCTATTCATAATAGGAAGGCATGAAGTGGTTGGGTGGATTGTTCTTGTATGTAAACAGTATGAATACAAGCAAGACTTTTTTACGGGACGCAAAAAAAAAATAACCTCGAAGGCCAGGCGGGAGCTCGCTACGCTTCGCTCCCGCCTGACCTTCTAACCTAACCCGGCCACGTCGGATCTGCTCTGAAAGGTTTTGCTCGCTCGCTTCGCTCGCTCGCTCGTTCAAATTTTGAAATCCAATCTATTTTCCTGGTAGTGGTTCGGTGGGTTGTTCTTGTATGTAAACAGTATGAATATAAGCAAACCTTTTTTTCGGGACGAAAAAAAAAATAACCTCGAAGGCCAGGCGGGAGCTCGCTACGCTTCGCTCCCGCCTGACCTTCTAACCTAACCCGGCCACGTCGGATCTGCTCTGAAAGGTTTTGCTCGCTCGCTTCGCTCGCTCGCTCGTTCAAATTTTGTAATCCATTCTATTTTCCTGGTAGTGGTTCAAATATTAGTTAGTATGAACAAGGTGTATGAGTGTTGATTTTATGAGTTTTGATGATTATGAATTCGGATGATTATGAATTCTGATGATTATGAGTTAGATTAGTAGTGTAAGAAAATATATGAAAAAAAATATTAGTATAAACAAGTTGTATGATTAGTGATCTTATGAGTTCTGATGATTATGAGTTTCGATCGTTAGTATTAAAAAAAATTATGAAGAGTGATCATTATGATATAAAATAGTATGAGAAATATTTTCGGACTTCAGATAATAGGACTTAAAAAGTTATGTAAGAAAATACGCACCCGGTTGTACTACGGGTAACTCAAACTATCCGTGGTTCGACTGTCAGAATACTTTCGTTTTTTGCTAAAATCTTGTTACACAGGATAAGCTCCTTTTTCCCTTATTCCGTCTAGGTAACCGCGATTAGGTAACCAGTGATCTGTGAAGAATTTTTTTCCTCACAGGCCACTGGTTACCTGCAAGGATTAAATTTTCCTTGTAGTAAACTGATATTTTCGATAGTTGTCTGTAAAGAAAAACGGTTCCTCCCACGCCACTGGTTACCTGCAAGGATTTAGTTTTCCTAAAATGATGCTGTCAAATATATGTAATAGTTATCAGTCTGCTAATTTAAAATAAGCGTTAGGACAACGATCACCTATCAGGAATGTTTTTCTTATACAAGCAAACTAGGTAAGAATAGTAAAAAAACTTTTCTTAAAACATTTAATGTCGTCCTTTTACTACGTTAAACATAAAGTCAAAATTAAACACAGTCAACTTTCACTTTCAAGATGGCAGAGGACACATACATTAGTAATTTTAATAATACAAATTAATTAACATTTCTAAATTAACAAATTAAAAATACAAGTTAAAGTACCTACTTTAACTTGTACTTTTAATTTAAGTACCTACTTAGTACGTTAATTTACCCTATTTAAAAGAAAATCACGGTCAGGCACTGCCTTGAAAAAATTTGCCCATATGCTTATTAAATCCTTTATGATCATGCTGCCTATTCTTAAAACTTAAAATTAATAAGTAGTAGTATTATGATAGTTGGTCCATGGATAAACGTGAGTTTCCGTGGTTCAACAGTTGGACGACCGATAAACATATTTTCTAGTATTGGACTACCGATAAATTTAGTGTTCTGTGATCCAACCGATCGGACCACGGGTAAACTTGCTTCTTCGTAGTACAATCGGTTGGACTATGGATAATTTTACTTACCCGTGGTAAAACTAGTTGGACATAGCTGTTGGACCACGGGTCGGGAGTGCAAAATTGAGTTGCAAGATTTCACCCGAACAAACATACTTTAAACATACCATGCAAGTTAAATAAAAGCTTTAAATAATGACCTGCAGTGTGAAAGGTCACTTACAAGGATCATCGAAAAAAATAATGGTCTTCCTAAAATTGTACCCAACCTATTGTCGTGACTCGTAGGTCGTGAATGAATGAAGCCCAGGCTCCGCCTCCCGGAGCTGCCACCATAGTGCGTTTTGGTGCTTGCTGCTTACCGCCCAGTATGCCCGTTACGTGACCTAAGAACCCGTAATTAGAACGAAAACAAGTTTAAAAAACCGGCCAAGTGCGAGTCGGACTCGCGCACCGAGGATTCCGTACAAACACTTCCCATGAGGGTACAAACCGTCGGGAACGTCTTAACTTGCTGGGTTAAGTTTAGTTTGCACCTGGTATCTATGGCTCCGCATACAAATGAGGTGCAAAGTTAATGCAACCGATCACGTTTGTTGTATGGGAGCCCCACTTAAATATTTATTTTATTCTGTTTTTAGTATTTGTTGTTACAGCGGCAACAGGAATACATCATCTGAAAATTTTGAACTGTCTATAGCTATCATGGTTCATTCATGAGATACATCCTGGTGACAGTTGGACAGACAGACAGAGAGACAGACATACAGACGGACAGTGGAGTCTTAGTAATAGGGTCCCGTTTTTTACCATTTGGTTATGGAACCCTAAAAAGAACAAAATTCATTATGTTGATATAAACGGACACAATTTTCACACATTTATTAAAACGGAACTAGTCGCGTTCATAAAGTGTTTATTTAATTACCTCGACGTTTCGAACGTGATGTTACGTTCCCTTAACCGCGCTTAAAAATTACACGTCGCTTTCGTCGGTTAAAAGGAAATCTACCTGTGTGTGTGGAACGCTCAGTGCGCGAGGTTTACTTATTTTGGTAATTCCAATGCGTACAACCTCGAAACAATAAAAACAATCCACAAGTACTCGCTATATTACGGAAACCGGTTCTCTAAGGGGAAAACCACCAGTGGAGTATTTCGCAATCTAGTTGATCAAAATATTAAAAATATGTTCTTAACACAGACAAACGTCTACGCACAAATTAAGGGTCCCTATTTTCTGGTATTTGGCTGTTTAGGGTTCCGTACCCAAAGGGTAAATAACGGGACCCTATTACTAAGACTCCACTGTTCGTTCGTCCGTCTGATAATTAGACAGTTGAAATTGTCACAGATGATGTATTTCTGTTGCCGCTATAACAACAAATACCTACTAAAAAACAGAATAAATTAAGTATTTGAGGGGGCTCTCATACAACGAACGTGGTCGGTTACGTTAACTTTGCACCTCACTTGTAAGTTTGCACCTCAGAGGTGCAAACATCACTTAACCCGCCCAGTTAAATAAGATGGGATATAAGTGTTTGTACGTAACCCTCGGTGCGCGAGTCCGACTCGCACTTGGCCGGTTTTTTTTCTCTGAGTCAGATAATTCGGAGGCGGAGGCATTGTCACTAACTGTCAGGCTCCAGTGGATCTCATCCGTCATCCTACATTGGTATCAGTGGTAATGTAAAAAATGAATAAAATAGTTAAGGATGCTTGTAGTGATTAAGTTTTTTCTCATTATTATACTTATCTACTTATTCCGACTGACCACCTCAGCTCGGCGACAATTTACTGTCACTGTCATGACATGGACTATGGAACGTATTCTTAGAGATCAATAGTGGGCGGCGTTTGCTTAAATATACGGCATTATTCTTTTCTTCTTTTTTCCTTTGGCAGGATGAACCTTTTGAAGCCTAGAAACATTTTAAAAAGGAGAGCCATTTTGAATTTTAGTGAAGGAAGGAGTTATGACGTCATATATTTTTGTACGAGATTGTGTCATTTTTATACCTGAATCCCATGGGGTATCTTATTATCTAATGAAAGGTCTTCATAAGCTGAATTCCGTGCATTGTTACATTGCTGCTACTTATTTGGAAAATCTGAAATATATCAAGTTTGGGCTCTTGCACTTAGGAAGAGGCTGAATTATTTCTTATAAAACATACACAAAATAACCACTCATGTCTTCGATTCTTCGCTTCGTAATGAGTTTTTTTTTTGTTTAGGATTTTTTTTGTTGACTCTTGTAACGTAAATAAATAATAATATAATATAACGGATACCCCACACAAATCGATCTAGTCATAAACTCTGTTATGGGCGCTAGATGACGATAGCCATCCATACTAATATTATAAATGCGAAAGTGTGTCTGTCTGTCTGTCTGTCTGTCTGTCTGTTACCTCTTCACGCTTAAACCGCTGAACCGATTTAGATGAAATTTGGTATGGACATAGTTTGAGACCCGGGAAAGGACATAGGATACTTTTCATCCCGAATAACTTTTGTGTTCCCGTGGGATGAGCGGGTAACACCGCGGGGCACAGCTAGTACTCTATATAGCTTAATATTAATATTTAAATAAATAAAACATCTATAATAAACAATGCAAAGTTCGACACACAAAGCATAAGGAAAAATACGAAAGGTTGCTTGGGAGTTAGGGTGGCGGATGGGCTAACGCGCTGGACCGGCAATCCAGATGGTTCGATTCCAGGTCTCTTCCACCAGGTAACTCATTTCAATTTTTCTTTGAGCTTTGTATCAATGGTTTAATAGAAAAGTTATGGTGTGTATCCACATTAAAAAATATGAGACATTACATTTTTCATAAATGTATAGACCATCTATAACCAAGGAACAACTATTTGAGTTCATCGTCATCACCGCCGCCGCCGGCTCCGTAGGTGCTGTACCCTTACCATGAGTTGACGTGATCGTACTCGCTAGTGACAGCGTAAACAATTTATATGGAGAATAGTAGCAGGGAGGTGGGATTCGGATATTCTTCGCCGATATACCGACCTTCATGTTATACGGTAATTACATGCAACCTTTTACAATTAATGTAGGTACTAACATAGTTTTATAAGTAATTAACTAACAAGCTATGGATCTGTGTAATCTGATAATAAATGTTTTTTTTTTTTTTTTATAGTACAGCGCCTCTAGCGGTTACTTTGTATAACTACAATTCTCCATACAAATTGTTTATGCTGTCGCTAGTACGGTCACTGTAAACTCGTGGTAGAGTGTATTTGTATTTGTGTTTCTCTCTCTTTATTTTACATGGCCGCCAAACAGCAATGTTCGCATTGTTGTGTTCCGGTGTGGGGGTAAGATAGCCGGTGAAATTACTAGCATAGAGGCATTCCATCTTCGTCCTCCGGGTAGGCAAGCACTTGTGACTCCTCTGGTGTTGCAGGTGTTTATGGGCGACGGTAATCGCTTTCCATCAGGCGATACGTTTGCTCGTTTGCCCCCTATGACATAAAAAAAACATGGGCTACAGTTTGAGATTTAGAGTTTTGGCCAGTTATAACAGCAATATATTCCACTGGGGACTTAGGTGGGTGATGGGGTTTTCCTGCACGCTTATATGCTGGTCGACGTCTGAGCCCCTTCATTACTAAACCAGTCGTCGTACACACATGATATCGCTAAGAAATACCTCAATGTGCTCGAATTATTGTTGTTTTAAGCATGGCGTTGTTTAACACGCTATTAGTGGTGTTAATAGTGCAGATACTTTCCGAGTTTTCACGTAAGTTTACTCGGTGATAAGATGATATATTAACTACTATCCTGTTTCTGACCTCTGTTTTTATTAATAAAGTTGGATAAGGGCTAACTATTGGGATATTTTGTATGGGTTCTTAGTTTGACCCACAAATCTTAAAACTAAGAATGTCAAGTTGAAAGTTGATTGCATGTTTTATTTTAAGTTGTTCCCTCTAAACTCCGTCAGTTATCAATAATCAAAATTTATTTATTTCGGACAAGCAAAATATCTATAGAGTGTTAGTATAGAAGAAAACAATCTTAATTTATAATAGTGTTAGTATTTATAATTTTCTCACTACTTTACACAATACATAAAAAAATGCTAATTTATAATATATATATATATCTATCTTATCTTAAATATCTTAATAAATAATATATTGATCCGTAAATTATTTTTTTCATATAAAATAATTCAGCACGCATTGTATTTGTTTGTTGTTGTTTGTACGCTACTTATTGCAGCATAGTATCTTCTCTACATTATAAATTGCGCTACACTTTTTAGGGTTCCGTAGTCAATTAGGAACCCTTATAGTTTCGCCATGTCCGTCAGTCCGTCTGTCTGTCCGTCCGCGGCTTAGCTCCGTGATCATTAGTACTAGAAAGCTGAAATTTGGTATGAGTATGTGTATGTATCACGCCGACAAAAGGGTAAAAAAAAACTTTCGGGTACCCCCCTCACGTACACCTAATGTGAGGGTGATTTTTTTCGTTTCAACACTAGTGTGTGGGGTGTCGTTGAATAGGTCTTTTACAAATAATACGGGTCTTCAAGCAATTTTTTTTGATGAAGTCAGTAGTTTTGTAAATATTCGCTCCAGAAATCCAAAAAAATAGCCCCCCCCCTATAACTTTTCGACCACGGGTAAAAAAATTCATAAAAATGAGGCCTTTTAAGCACTTTCAAAGAAAACTAAGTACCTATATTGAATAAAATCGGTCGAGCCGTTTTTAGGTTATCGCAAAAGATCATAATTTTCTTGAAAATGACGTAAGTGCCGCGCGGTTTCCTTATACTTCGAACGTTACACATATTAGTTAAGTGCCATACTGCATTAAAACATTCCACTCAATCGGGGGCGTGCAATCGATAACTTCCAGAAGGTAAAAAGTAATTACAGTTACTTTGGCGTTTACGACCTTTTTATAGAGCTTGAAATCTTTCTCGTAATTTAAGCCCGTCTATTGTGAAGGACTACGGAATCCTACACTGAGCGTGGCCCGACATGCTCTTGGCCGGTTTTTTTTGGATTGACATCTGATAATAGGAGGTTCGACAGAATATTTACTAGCAATAAATATGTATTGTGTGTACCTACGTTGTTCATATAAACGCATGCGTGAGAGTAAGACAGCTTTCCGATGAAAATGTTGTTTTCGAATAAAAAACGAAATACCGATTTTTATAGATGGACATCAATCGAAACCATTCTTCCGTAAGGACTACACCTTCCTCGAAGAATCCCAGGCGTTTTATAAAGTACACACGACACGCCGGCCGTGGAAGGACGCCAAGAAACAATGTCAATCAGAGGGGGCCAGTTTGTTCTACCCAGATGACAACCATGAGGCCAAGGTTGTGATGGAGCTGTGGAAGAAATCTGAGCCGTATGGATGGATATATCTCGGCATTTCGGATTTATTGGCTAAGGGAGTTTGGGAGACAGTTGACGGTAAGTTATTGTACAAAATGCACTCTGGTCTCGAGGGGATTAAATCAAACACTGAGATTGATAACAATGCAACGTATGTATATTCTTTGAACTCCACACATATCGACATAATAGCAATAATCATTTGCAGTACTTATGCATTTTACATAAAACAAACGTTGGCGCGATTTACAATTCACGCTCTACGGTACAGCGCCATCTACCAGGCAATTGAGACATTTAACTACATAAAAATAACTTAAACAGTTATGAAATATGAATTTATGAAAGATAGTGGGTCTGTAAGCTGTAGTAGACCTCGCGTTTTTTTTAATGGTTGAGATATGTTTATTTTTTGGAATTCGGACAGTATACGAAAGAGTTTTCAGACATACTGCAATTTTGCTCGCTCGTTCGGTCAATAAAAAAAACAGTAATGCTAGTTTAATAGATTAGATTAGATTATATTTATTTCACACATATAGGGATACATTATAAATTACACATAGTCAATTTACACGAATCTATACGGTGATCTTCAACATACTAAACAAATTCAGCAAGTCATAATTCAATGAAAGAACAATGTCAAAAAATTGATAAATATCGTTGCGTTTCTACAATATCGTCAAAAAACGCACTTGATCCCATCCCATAGACGCATATAGTTAACCAGTGCACGCGTCCAACAAACTATGTCACTGGTATGTTTACAATAATAAAGGTTATCAGAATACAAGTAGCTCGTACATTCGTCTGTTTCCTCAATTTCCTCACTGCTTTTGACTTATCGGAATTCCGGAAAATGCATGCGGTAATATACTTGATGACTGTTGAGACCGCACATAGGTACATTGTGCTGCCTCATCAAGTGTTTTCTAGCAACCTAGACCTTGGTTTATTGCATGAAAACACATGTTTTTATTTTTTATGTACTTTCCTTTTTAATTTAGCTGGATGATAACAAGAAACACGGTTTTCCAAAATACTAGCGTATTTGAGCAGGTATTTATTTACAGTCTGACACAAAAGAGTAGAAATTTAAAAGTGGCAATACTGTAAGGACGTCCCCGTTTTCTTAGATTAACTACAAAGGGACGACACGACAGTATTGCCACTTTTTAATTTCTACTCTGTTGTGTCAGACTATAGATTAATTAATTAAGTTACACTGGAAAATAGGGATGAGTAGGGACTTTAGATTAATGTTAATAACATTATTTCTACCCACAGGTCGTCCATTACTAGACGTGTACAGCAACTGGGGCTCCGGCCAGCCCGACGACAGCGGCGGCATCGAAGACTGCGTGCTCTGGCGTCGTGACAAAACGCTCAACGACTACAGTTGTCATGAGCCATACCCCTTCATCTGCAAAAAGAGCCTGCTCAGTTTGGAGTCTGGCAAAATTTCTGAATCAAAACCAAGTAAGATAAAAAGTTAAATATTCTAATTAGTAAGTCGCTACAGATTGCTACAGGTCGACAGTGTTTACTGCGTCTTTCATTGAGATGGCTCAAATACAAGTTTTTCTTCAAATCCCTTCATTTTCTTTTGAAGTAGAGCGTTCGTTCAAGTCAGTTACTATTACTAATACCCCATTGTCGTCAGTTTGACTTATTATTCGCAATGCAACGCTGACTTTAATTTCAGGTAAAAAACCGAAACCAAGCTTTGACCGTAAAGACTACACTTTCATAAAAGAATCCAAGGCATTCTACAAAGTACATACGATACGCAAAGCATTCCATGACGCCAGAATGCAATGTCAGAAGGAGGGCGCCATTTTGTTCTACCCAGAGGACGAGGCCGAAGCTGAGACTGTGATGGGGCTGTGGAACAGGACTGAGCCGTATGGGTGGATATATCTCGGTATCACGGATTTACTAGTGAAGGGAACGTTTGAAACAGTTGATGGTAAGTATCGTAAAGGCACGCAAAGTTTTTGCAAGTCTTCTGATAGCTGCGGCTTGCAAAATTTATTATATTACTTCTTCATGTAAATACCTAGAATTTGTCAGGTTAAGGCGTGACAATTTATCTCTATCTACAGGTCGTCCATTACTAGACGTGTACAAAAATTGGGGCACCGGCCAGCCCGACAACACCGGCGGTATTGAAGACTGCGTGCTCTGGCGTCGTGACAAGACGCTCAACGACTATAGTTGTCATGAGGAGTATCCTTTCATCTGCAAAAAGAGCCTGCGTAGTCTGGGTTTGGACGCAATACCGGGAACTAAACCAAGTAATTCAAAACTAAATAAAACCTACAAATAACAATTACTGTAACTTTGAAGGACCTCTAAAAATAGGAATATTAGTAACTTCGGTGAAAGTACATTACTAGTACGACTATTACGGATGCTATCATAAGTTCATAATCATAACACGTTAGCAACTGCATTGGTTTTAGCATCGTTTTTCTTTAAGAGGTTTGGTAAGCACGTTTGTGTACGAATCAACTAAACACATTTGTATGATTTTAAACATGCGTTGGATCCAGTACCTAGGTAAAATTAATGACATTTCAGATTCCAGTTTTGTGTTTCTTTCCACAACAAAGAAATTGACAGATTGTTCCCTTCTGAACGCTGACTTCGTTTTCAGGTAAACAGCCGAAACCATGCTTTGATCGTAAAGACTACACTTTCATAGAAGAATCCAAGGCATTCTACAAAGTACATACGACACGCAAAGCATTCCATGATGCCAGAATGCAATGTCAGAAGGAGGGCGCCATTTTGTTCTACCCAGAGGACGAGGCCGAAGCTGAGACTGTGATGGGGCTGTGGAACAGGACAGAGCCATATGGGTGGATATATCTCGGTATCACGGATTTACTAGTAAAGGGAACGTTTGAAACAGTTGATGGTAAGTATCGTAAAGACAAGCAAAGTTTTTGAAAGTTGTATGATGGCTACTGCTTGCAAAATTTATGATAGGTATAGCGTCTTAATATAAATACCTAGAATTTGTCAGGTTAAGGCGTGACAATGTATCTCTATCTCCAGGTCATCCATTATTAGACGTGTACAAAAACTGGGGCACCGGCCAGCCTGACAACACCGGCGGCATTGAAGACTGCGTGCTGTGGCGTCGTGACAAGACGCTCAACGACTACAGTTGTCATGAGGAGTATCCTTTCATCTGCAAAAAGAGCTTGCGTAGTCTGGGCTTGGACGCAATACCAGAAACTAAACCAAGTAATTCAAAACTAAATAAAACCTACAAATAACAAATTAGTACCTACTGTAACTTTAATGGGCCTCTAAAAATGGGAATATAAAGTAACTTCGGTGCAGTTAAATAACTAGTACGACTATTACGGATGCTATTATAAGTTCATAACACGTTAACAATTGCATTGGTTTTAGCATCAATTTTTTTAAGAGGTTTGCTAAGCACGTTTGTGTACGAATCAAGTAAATACATTGTATTTACATATATGATTTTAAATATGCGTTGAATCCAGTACCTAGGTAAAATTAATGTAATTTCATATTCCAGTTTTGTGTTTCTTTCCACAACGAAGAAATTGACGGATTGTTCCCTTTTGAACGCTGACTTCGTTTTCAGGTAAACAGCCGAAACAATGCTTTGATCGTAAAGACTACACTTTCATAGATGAATCCAAGGCATTCTACAAAGTACATACGACACGCAAAGCATTCCATGATGCCAGAATGCAATGTCAAAAGGAGGGCGCAATTTTGTTCTACCCAGAGGACGAGGCCGAAGCTGAGACTGTGATGGGGCTGTGGAACAGGACTGAGCCGTATGGGTGGATATATCTCGGTATCACGGATTTACTAGTGAAGGGAACGTTTGAAACAGTTGATGGTAAGTATCGTAAAGGCACGCAAAGGTTTGCAAGTCTTCTGATAGCTGTGGCTTGCAAAATTTATTATATTACTTCTTAATGTAAACACCAAGAATTTGTCAGTTTAAGGCGTGACAATGTATCTCTATCTACAGGTCGTCCATTACTAGACGTGTACAAAAATTGGGGCACCAGCCAGCCTGACAACACCGGTGGTATTGAAGACTGCGTGCTCTGGCGTCGTGACAAGACGCTCAACGACTATAGTTGTCATGAGGAGTATCCTTTCATCTGCAAAAAGAGCTTGCGTAGTCTGGGCTTGGACGCAATACCAGAAACTAAACCAAGTAATTCAAAACTAAATAAAACCTACAAATAACAAATTAGTTCTGTAACTTTAAAGGGCCTCTAAAAATGGGAATATAAAGTAACTTCGGTGCAGTTACATAACTAATAGTACGACTATTACGGATGCTATTATAAGTTCATAACACGTTAACAATTTCACTGGATTTAGCATCATTTTTTTTAAGATGTTTGCTAAGCACGTTTGTGTACGAATCAACTAAATACATTGTATTTGTATGATTTTAAATATGCGTTGAATCCAGTACCTAGGTAAAATTAATGACATTTCAGATTCCAGTTTTGTGTTTCTTTCCACAACGAAGATATTGACTGATTGTTCCCTTTTGAACGCTGACTTCGTTTTCAGATAAACAGCCGAAACCATGCTTTGATCGTAAAGACTACACTTTCATAGAAGAATCAAAGGCATTCTACAAAGTACATACGACACGCAAAGCATTCCATGATGCCAGAATGCAATGTCAGAAGGAGGGCGCCATTTTGTTCTACCCAGAGAACGATGCCGAAGCTGAGACTGTGATGGGGCTGTGGAACAGGACTGAGCCGTATGGGTGGATATATCTCGGTATCACGGATTTACTAGTGAAGGGAACGTTTGAAACAGTTGATGGTAAGTATCTTAAAGGCAAACAAAGTTTTTGGAAGTTTTCTGATGGCTGCTGCTTGCAAAATTTATGTTATAGCTTCTTAATATAAATACCTAATATTTATCAGGTTAAGGCTTGACAATGTATCTCTATCTACAGGTCGTCCATTACTAGACGTGTACAAAAACTGGGGCACCGGCCAGCCGGACAACACCGGCGGCATTGAAGACTGCGTTCTCTGGCGTCGTGACAAGACGCTCAACGACTACAGTTGTCATGAGGAGTACCCTTTCATCTGCAAAAAGAGCCTTCTCAGTGTAGGGTCTGACGTTATATCTGAAAACAAACCAAGTAAGATAAACTTAAATAATAACATAAAATAACAAAGCGTTAAAGTCTAGAAAGAGGAGTAGAAGTAACTTTGGTGAAACTGTAAAGCTAGTACGAGTATGACTATATTGCTAATCCTGTTCCTTAAGTTGTTTTCTATGCACGTGAAATTCCCTAATTCTCCTATCTTCTCAATACTTTGGATCGTGTAATATTAATCACGTTTCAGTGTTAATTCTATGTTATATTTCTACAAAGAGGGATTTCATAGATGTTTCCCTATTGAACACTGGCTTTGTTTTCAGATAAACAGCCGAACCCAAGCTTCGACCGTAAAGACTACACTTTCATAGAAGAATCCAAGGCATTCTACAAAGTACATACGACACGCAAAGCATTCCATGACGCCAGAATGGAATGTCAGAAGGAGGGCACCGTTTTGTTCTACCCAGAGGACGAGGCCGAAGCTGAAGCTGTGATGGGGCTTTGGAATAGGACTGAGCCGTATGGGTGGATATATCTCGGTATCACGGATTTATTAGTAAAGGGAACGTTTGAAACAGTTGATGGTAAGTATCGTAAACTCAAGCAAAGTTTTTGGAGTTTTCTGATGGCTGCTGCTTGTAAAATGTATGATATAGTTTTTTAATGTAAATACCTAGCATTTGCCAGGTTAAAGCGTGACAATATATCTCTACCTACAGGCCGTCCATTACTAGATGTCTATAGAAACTGGGGCTCCGGACAGCCCGACGACACTGGTGGCGTGGAAGATTGCGTGCTCTGGCGTCGTGACAAGACGCTCAACGACTACACCTGTCACGAGAAGTATCCTTTCATCTGTAAAAAGAGCCTACTTGGTCTGGGCTTCGACGCAATACCAGAAACAAAACCAAGTAATAAGACAAAACTAAATAAAATCTATAAATAACAAAGTATATTGTAACAAAGAAGAATTTGACTGATGTTTCTCTATTGAACACTGACTTCGTTTTCAGATAAACAGCCGAAACCAAGCTTTGGCCGTAAAGACTACACTTTCATAGAAGAATCTAAGGCATTTTACAAAGTACATACGACACGCAAAGCCTACCATGACGCTAGAATGCAATGTCAGAAAGAGGGAACCATTTTGTTCTATCCAGAGGACGACGTTGAGGCTGAGGCTGTGATGGGGCTGTGGAACAGGACTGAGCCGTATGGGTGGATTTATCTCGGTATTACGGATTTGCTAGTGAAGGGAACTTTTGAAACAGTTGATGGTAAGTAACGTCAAAAGAAACTACAGTTTTTTCAAGACTCTACCTTGATTCCTACCACTTGCGGAAATTATGATATAGTTTCTTATTATAAATAGTGCTGATCAGGTTACAGCGTGAAAATATATTTTTACCCACAGGTCGTCCATTACTAGACGTGTACAAAAACTGGGGCTCCGGGCAGCCCGACGACACTGGTGGCGTGGAAGACTGCGTGCTCTGGCGTCGTGACAAGACGCTCAATGACTACACCTGTCACGAGAAGTATCCTTTCATCTGTAAAAAGAGCCTGTTTAGTCTGGGCTTGGATGCAATACCAGAAACTAAACCAAGTAAGACAAAACTAAAGAAATCTACAAATAACAAATTATTACTTTAAATTTGATGGACCTCTACAAATAGGAATATAAGTAACTTCGGTGAAACTACATAACTAGTACGACTATTACGGATGCTATCATAAGTTCATAATCATAACACGTTAGCAACTGCATTGGTTTTAGCATCGTTTTTCTTTAAGAGGTTTGGTAAGCACGTTTGTGTACGAATCAACTAAATACATTTGTATGATTTTAAATATGCGTTGGATCCAGTACCTAAGGTAAAATTAATGACATTTCAGATTCCAGTTTTGTGTTTCTTTCCACAACAAAGAAATTGACAGATTGTTCCCTTTTGAACGCTGAATTCGTTTTCAGATAAACAGGCGAAACCATGCTTTAATCGTAAAGACTACACTTTCATAGAAGAATCCAAGGCATTTTACAAAGTACATACGACACGCAAGGCCTTCCATGATGCCAGAATGCAATGTCAGAAGGAAGGTGCCATTTTGTTCTACCCAGAGGACGAGGCCGAAGCTGAGACTGTGATGGGGCTGTGGAACAGGACTGAGCCGTATGGGTGGATATATCTCGGTATCACGGATTTGCTAGTGAAGGGAACTTTTGAAACAGTTGATGGTAAGTAACGTTAAAGGAAACTACTTTTTTAGGGTTCCGTACCCAAAGGGTAAAAACGGGACCCTATTACTGAGACTTCGCTGTCCGTCCGTCCGTCCGTCCGTCCGTCCGTCTGTCACCAGGCTGTATCTCCACAACGGTGATAGCTAGACAGTTGAAATTTTCACAGATGATGTATTTCTATTGCCGCTATAACAACAAATACTAAAAATAAAATAAAATAAATATTTAAGGGGGGCTCCCATACAACAAACTTGTTATAGATTATATATATGTATAGGTACGGAACCCTTCATGCGCGAGTCGGGCTCGCACTTGCCCAATTTTTAATGTTTTCTGATACCTGCCTCTTGCTTGTCCCTTAATATAGATAGAAAGTGATGCATGTCAGGTTTGGATTTAACAATATATTTCTACCCACAGGTCATCCATTACTAGACGTGTACAGTAACTGGGGCTCCGGCCAGCCCGATGACACCGGCGGCATCGAAGACTGCGTGCTCTGGCGTCGTGACAAAACGCTCAATGACTACAGTTGTCATGAGGAGTACCCTTTTATCTGCAAAAAGAGCCTTCTCAGTGTTGGCTCTGACGTTACATCTGAAAGTAAACCAAGTAAGATAAAAATTAATAAAACGTTAAAATAACAAAATGTTAAAGTCTAAAAATAGGAATAGAAGTAACTTTGGTGAAGCTACAAAACTAGAGTACGAGTACGACTAAGTATATTGTAGTTACTCGCATCGTTTTCCTTAAGTTGTTTACTATGCACGTGTGAGTCTCTAACGCCCCTATCTTCTAAATACTTTGGATCGTGTAATATTAAGGACATTTCAGTTTTACCTCTATCTTTTTTTCTACAAAGAAGATTTGCATAGATGTTTCCCTATTGAACACTGGCTTCGTTTTCAGATAAACAGCCGAAACCAAGCTTTGACCGTAAAGACTACAGTTTCATAGAAGAATCCCAGTCGTTCTATAAAGTTCATTCGACACGCAAAGCCTTCCATGACGCCAGAATGGAATGCCAGAAGGAGGGGGCCATTTTGTTCTACCCAGAGGACGAGGCCGAAGCTGAGGCTGTGATGGGACTGTGGAACAGGACTGAGCCGTATGGGTGGATATATCTCGGTATTACGGATTTGCTAGTGAAGGGAACTTTTGAAACAGTTGATGGTAAGTAACGTCAACGGAAACTACAAGTTTTTGTAGTTCTTGATGCCTGCCACCTGCCGCTTGTGAAAATTACGATATAGTTTCTTAATTTAAATAGTGCTGATCAGGTTACAGCGTGAAAATGTATTTTTACCCACAGGCCGTCCATTGCTAGATGTGTACAGTAACTGGGGCTCCGGGCAGCCCGACGACACTGGCGGCGTCGAAGACTGTGTGCTCTGGCGTCGTGACAAGACGCTCAACGACTACACCTGTCACGAAAAGTATCCTTTCATCTGTAAACAGCGCCTGCTTAGTCTAGGTTTGGATGCAATACAAGAAACTAAACCAAGTAAGACAAAACTAATTAAAATCTACAAATAATAAAGTATTACTGTAACTTTGATGGAACTCTAGAATTAGGAATATAGAGTAACTTCGGTGCAACTACATAGCTAGTAAGAGTATTGTTGATGCTATCATAAGTTTATAATACGTCAGCAACTGGCATTGGTTTTAGCATCTATTTTTTTTAAGTTTTCTAAACACATGTGTGTAGTAATCAACTAAACACCTTTGTAGGATTTTAAATATGACTAGGATCAACTATGTAAATTTAATGATATATCTGTTTCCAGTTTTGTGTTTCTTTCCACAACAAAGAAATTGACAGATTGTTCCCTATTGAACACTGACTTCGTTTTCAGATAAACAGCCGAAACCAAGCTTTAACCGTAAAGACTACACTTTCATAGAAGAATCCCAGTCATTCTATAAAGTACATACGACACGCAAAGCATTCCATGATGCCAGAATGGAATGCCAGGAGGAGGGGGCCATTTTGTTCTACCCAGAGGACGACGTCGAGGCTGAGGCTGTGATGGGGCTGTGGAACCGGACTGAGCCGTATGGATGGATATATCTCGGTATAACGGATTTGCTAGTGAAGGGAACTTTTGAAACAGTTGATGGTAAGTATCGTCAACGGAAACTAAAAAAAATTGTAGTTTCTTTATGCCTGCCACTTGCGAAAATTACGATATAATTTCTTGATCTAAATAGTGATGATCAGGTTCAGGTTACAGCGTGAAAATATATTTTTACCCCCAGGCCGTCCATTACTAGACGTGTACAGAAACTGGGGCACCGGCCAGCCCGACGACAATGGTGGCGTCGAAGACTGCGTGCTCTGGCGTCGTGACAAGACGCTCAACGACTACACCTGTCACGAGAAATATCCTTTCATCTGTAAAAAGAGTCGGCGGTCTCTGGACTTGACTACGATATACGATCCGCCTGATCCATGTAAGACAAATCCTTGAGTAAAGCCACGCAAGAATCTTCCAGACCATATGGTCCAGGTTAATTGTCGTTGAGATATTTTATGTTAGGTAGATATCATATAATGTGCACGTAAGTGTATTAAATAATGTACTATAATATGTAAGTATATTATATGAAGTATGTATTCCTGTAAGTTTAAGTAAATTATGTACATTAATTAACTGATTTGTGGTTCCATTACTATTTTAGTCTGTAGATTACCCTTGCCATATTATTATACACGGTTTTGACACGGTTGGCGCAGTTTGCAGACACCTGCCTACTGAGCCGGCGGTCCCGGGTTCGAATCCCGGCCGGGGCAAATATTTGTGTGATGAACTCGAATATTTGTTCTTGAGTCATGGATGTTATCTATATATGTATTATGTATATCGTCGTCTAGTACCCATAGTACAAGCTTTGCTTAGTTTGGGACTAGGTCGATTTGTGTAATGATTGTCCCATAATATTTATTTATTATTATACACCAAAAACATGTTTCTGTTTCACTCAGTGCTAAAGTGGTAGAGAATGCATTGAGAAATTAAGTCCAAATATATAAAGTAAGCCACTTGACTGACAAACAGGAGTTCAGGACTCGAGTGTATTAACAACATTAATTAACATTAATTTAGCGAATTTCACGTATTATACTTAGCTATTTTTACTTCTCCCCGGCTTTAGGTAATGAATAATATAAAAATAAAGAACAATTTAAATAATTTTACCTAAAAATTTTATGAGCAAACATGGCGGCCTGGTAAATACTGTTTTTATTTTTTTTATTGTATATTATAGTTTGTCATCTCAAACTATGGGATTCATGGCGGATTTCAGGGATTACTACGCGTCTAGACTAGGTAGTTACAACACTAGTATTTGCCAGAAATTGCACAATAGTTACCAATGTTTACTCATGACATGAGTTCATAAAATGTATGGTAAATAGTAACAGAAGGGAAGTAGAGATTTTCCTGTCCTATTTCCTCGCATTTTGCATATGCCATTGCTCATGCTCAATAGTAGTTGCACCGTCATGCCTCTGACAAATATCTTAGCATCGTTATGAGGCCTTATTCCTTTTAAAATGCTGATTGTTTAGACATTTTTCTCTATGATGAAACATGTTTCTTAACATATTATTGATGTTACTACCTAGAACAGGGCTATTGGGACTTATTGGTATATATTTGAAACCTACAGTTTGAATTTTTCATTGATAATTTTTGTTTCAAAAACTACTCGAAATTGACAAAATTCACGCGGAAAATTTGTTTTTTCAACTTATTTTCGACTGCACGCAATGAAAGCATGAAATAGCTATGTTACTACCTAAAACTCGGGGAAAAGTATTATTTACTTTAAAAAGTTGGTTGAAATGTTCAATATATTTGTCATAATATGGAAAAATTTTTTTTTAAAGGAATAAGGCCTCTTAACGATGGTCGTGATTGAAAAAAACATTTACAAAACCTAGTTTTAATTTAACTTTGAGCAAGATTCTGTACAAAGGTTTTTATTTCCGTCTTATAGCGCTGAATTCAATAACACAGTCAACATCAACATTCTTTCGGAAGGACTACACTTTTTTAGAAGAATCACAGGCGTTCTATAAAATACACACGATACATAGGACATGGCAGGATGCAAGGAAGCGATGTCAGATGGAGGGGGCCAGTTTGTTCTACCCAGAGGATGAGGTTGAGGCGGAGGCTGTGATGGGATTTTGGGAGATGACTCAGCCATTTAAGTGGGTATATCTCGGCATTTCCGATTTGCTGACTAGGCGAAAATGGGAAACCGTTGATGGTAAGTCACCAAAGAAATTAATCATACTATTACTATCATCTACTTAAAGACAATTGAGTCACGATTAATATAATAATAAAAGCGATTACATAATAATTTTGATTGAGGCTTTTGTAGGCGGCAGTATAGGTATTTGTACTAAGTATTAACTAATGAGCTTTTAGCATAAAATACAATATCATCTAGTCTAGTCAGCACATCTTACCGCCACTTCTTTTGCCGCGCAACTCAGCATCACTGTTCTTGCTCGCACGGTAGTATAAAGAAAGAGACAGGCAAGGAGTCGCGGGTCAAAATATGCTGGTGCTATTCTCGGGCAGCTATTACAAAGACCAAAAGATAAAATCTTCTACGTGTTTTCTTTTGCGGTACATTATCGCCTGTGTATCTCTTAACTAAACTGTATATCTTACACAGGTCGACCATTATCGGAAGTGTACAACAACTGGGGCACAGGCCAGCCCGACGACGTCGACGGCATCGAGGACTGCGTGCTCTGGCGTCGTGACAAGACGCTCAACGACTACAGTTGCTATGAAAAAAACCCATTTATATGCAAAAAGAGCCAGCGAGATCTGAACTGGAACACGCTATGTGATATACCTGATCCAAGTAAGATAAACTATAACTGTTTAATTATATAATATCAAAAACTTACACAAGAGTCACAGGACTTGTATTCTTATCAATGAATTAATTAATTGGCAGGAAATTACCAATGTTGCCTATTTAACAAACTGCGCTGTTTTTTTAGCGTGGGGTTCAATTGGATTGAAATTGACATGATTGTTACCATGATTTTCGCAGTAAAGTTGAATTAATTACTATTTCTTGTTATATTTGTAATATTTATGCTTATTAGTCATTTGAGCGATGCACGTAGGTAATTAACAATATGATAAATTGGGCCGTGATATGGTTTTCTGGTATTCGAGCTGCATTTTAAGACAAATTGTCATTCTAAATAGAGCTCATCGCTATAATTGCGTCGTTATTAGTCATTAGTTTAATTGCGTCGAATTAAATGCTAGTCAATTTGAACTGACGACGCGTTTGCCTACTGAGCCGACGTTCCCGGTTTTGAATCCCGGCCAGGGCAAATATTCGTGTGATGAACTTGAATATTTGTACTTGGGTCATGGTTGTTCTATGTATTTAAGTATATATTCATCTATATAAGTACGTATATCGTCATCTAGTACCCATAGCACAAGCCTTCTTGAGCTTAATTTGAGACTAAATCGATTTGCGTGACCTCTGCGAACCAAAACAAACTGTAATCTATTCTATATGATTGCATGTGCTTCCAGGTTACCATTACAATAAAGATTTAGGCAAATGCTACAAATTCCACCTCACTCCCAAGAATTGGACAGATGCCCATGCTGCCTGCAGCACGGAACAATCGTATCTAGCCATCATCAACAGCCAATCCGAAGCCGAATACTTGGCTAAAATCACTGAGGAAGCCACTAAGAACAAAATCAGAGGGAACTTCTTAAGCGGGGCGGTTTACCTCGGCTTTCATAATAAGGATAATGATGGATGGAAAACTATTAAAGGTAAAATTTATTACTGGTTTTTCTCGATTGATTGTGATGTCCTGTCGTGTTTCGTTGTCTCAGTGGCAAAGTTATTTCAGTTCTAAGTATCTTCAGACCAGATATAACGGGATAGCTCAAGGATTGAGTAAATACAGATAACGATTAAGATATTAGAATTAGAAATATGTTCTTGACCCATAACCCCGGTGGAATTGCGTAACATTTAACCAACCCAAATACCATTCAGCTTTAACACTCCCAGGCAACGGCCGACACACCTTAGGGACATACAATTTAATATGAGGTCTCTCATCATCATGATTATTGTTTCAGGAACATCTCTAGAAGACAGTGGCTACACGGGCTGGGGCAACCAGCAGCCTGATGGTGGAGACAAGGAAAACTGTGGCTCCATGTTCTACAACGGCCGACTCAACGATTTGGGCTGCTCCCAGCGTTGCTTCTTCATATGCGAACACGATATAGCCTTACTTAGCAATGCGATTGACGAAAGATTTGGGCACGTTTAGTGTAGCAAAATAAATTTAATGAAGAGGCTGAGCGTGTTTTGTTTATGGGGATAGATAACATGAACGTCATACGGTTTTAAAAAACACCCACTACTACTATAGTTGCCGGTAAACTTTTAGAACAAAAATGGCGGATCTGCGCATGCACATTTGTACGTAAATCGGCTACTGCGCAGTCAAGGTTATGCTTAAGAAGTTTGCCGGCTACTGTACTGATCGACTACTACGTTCCTGTTGCACTACACATAAATAGCATTATATAAAATTAAAAACAAATCATAAAGCTAGTTTTTATACTGTACTAGTGAAATCATAGTGCCAGACCGTTTTTTTTATATATCGTCATAAAGGTTGAAGATGTGAATTACGGCGCTGTATTTGATTGACTCTTTGCTTGAATTATTGTATTAATTTATGTTGTGAGGCTTTTTACAATTTATATACCTATATTATAAGGAGTAAAGTACAAAAATGTGAGTAATGATGTATAATGTAAACAATATAAAAACCCCGAATCCCGAATGTCGCTTTGACGAAGGCATCGGATGAGGCTAAAACTACCTAAGGGGCTACTTTATTTCTTAAGTATGTATATTTTTGAATAAAGATATAACATAATCAATAGTTTTTTTTTTAAGTAAACTGTCTGCTTAAGAAGTTCCATAATAATGCAAGTAATTAAGCCCTAATTTTAATACACTGAAAGTGTAATTCGTTGACGAGATTATCCATAACCTAATGACTTGATTCAATTGCCAGCCGCTCACCATAATACTATAGTTTGACGATTTCAACGAAAATCTCAGTGATGCCTAAGGCTATATGAAAATAAGCTAAGGTTGAGGCAACGCTGCTGGGTCATTAGGCCTGGCCTTTGCTTTGGTCTGAAACTGTGCACTGAAAAGTGAGATGTGCAAGTTGACCAATCACCCGAGATCTGTACGTCAGCTCCGCTACACTTTTGTGATTGGTTGCTTCTGTACGTCTCCTCTCCCCTTCGGTGGAGTCCGTTCCTTGGTCATTATCGCAATAATCTGACCCTTAGACCTGCAACCTATTGACAATCCTTCAATCAAAAGATACATACTTGTGTTACGTTTTATCTTATGCGTTAATTACGCCTAAAGTAGGAAACAACATTTTTAGATATGTGTAAGAAACTTGAAAACAAGTTTTTTTACGGTCCGTTATCAATTTCGAGAGCACCTTAATAAAATAACAGTGTACAACAGTATCACAACCGGTTCACTGAGGCATCGCGATTTTCCTGCTATTTGTAGTTAATGTTCATTCGCAGTGCGTCGACTTATCACTGGCCTCTTCATTACTAAATAAGTTCGCGTATTGCCTACATGTCTGCAACTAAAGTTATCTTTGTGCATTGATTGTTGTGATATTTGTGATTTGTAAATATGAACTCGATAAAAACTCTCTCAGTGTTGTTACTAATACAATTACTATCTCAGTGTTCACGTAAGTTTATACAACCATGGATAGATGAATTCACAACCAAGACCCGATCCAATTGAGAACGTCATTAGGCGGTAACAATGGAATAAAAGATAACAGTGAAGATAAGAATAATAACTATAATGTACAGTAATAACGACACGTGCCATTGAATTTTTTTAGATCATATGGCAATTTGTCAACAAAAGAAAAACATTATGGATCTCATAGTGTTGTCTTAAGTGGATTCGGGCCTTGGTACATGAAATGAACTATACTTACTTTTGGTAAAGCTATTTATCCCAACTGATACTATATGCATCTATGTATGTAATTTCCTAATTGTCTGAAACCATTATTCTTCTAAACACACGGCTTTTTTGTTCGCTGTGTAGAACTTATTCGATTCGGTTTGTTTTATGAAATTTAAATATCAGGTTGTGGAAGCTTTGAAAAGGTTTTACAGGAAAACTTAGTTGACTAAATTAAACTGTGGCGTAAAAAAGCCGTTTGGAAAACCAATCATTAATTGCCCATTCGTCAGTACATATATCTTATGTAACAAATATGAAGACAGTATGAATATAAATGTTTTTAGATGGGCAGCGAAAACCGGCATTCTTTCGTAAGGACTACACTTTCATAGAAGAAACCCAGACGTTTTATAAAGTACATACAAATCGGAGGAATTGGTTGGATGCCAAAAATCGATGTGAGTTAGAGGGGGCTACCTTGTTATACCCAAATGACGATGTTGAAGCTGAGGTTGCTTCGGGGCTGTGGAACAAGACCGAGCCATATGATTGGATTTACCTCGGGATGTCTGATTTGCTAGCCGAGGGAGTTTGGGAAACAGTTGAAGGTAAGTAAAATCAAAGCAATGAAGTATATTTTACATGTAAGTGAAACGAAAACCGATCAGTCAATCAATCGCAAACTTAATCATTATATCTACATCTAGCCCAAATCCTTCGAGCTCAAAAGCTGAATTAAGTACCTAACGAGTTTACATATTATTATTCACGTGCATCAAAACAAAAACATTGCTTTGCAAATCCGCGATACAATTACGTGCCAAACAACAAGACCCGTTATAGGTATTTACTTGCGTACTTTTTTTCATGCATTTATTTTTATTTTTTATTCATGTGCATTTCGTTGTACGGTTACGGATTTGAACTTGGTTCATTAGTTTTGACTTATTTCTACATGATGAAGTTATTCGTACCTACTATGAAATAAGTGTTTGTATAGATAGCGTAGATAATAACCTTCCCATTAGTTATCATCGACGTTTGATTAATATTCCCTACGTAAACACGTATGCTTACAACATAATGTTCTTAAAGGTCGGCCAGAACTGGAAGTATACAGCAATTGGCGATCGGGTGAGCCCAACAACGCAAACAACATGGAACATTGCGCGCTCTGGCGTCGCGACAAAACGCTCAGTGACTACCTCTGTACCGACAGATACCCCTTCATCTGCAAAAAGAGTCTGCTCAGTTTGGAATCGAACAGGGCCTGCGATTTAACTGATCCAAGTAAGATGTGACATAACGGTAAGCCCAATTAGACAACCGACATCGGACACTGCGCGCTCTGACTGCGTGACAAGACTCTCAACGATTACCGTCGTGACAACTGATACCCCTTCATCTGCAAATAGAGTCTGCTCAGTTCGGACTCGAACTCAGCCTGCGATATGACTAATCCAAGTAAGACGTTACATAATTATTAACGGTAAGTCTAACAACCACAGCATCGAACACTGCGCGCTCTGGCGTCGTGACAATACGCTCAACGACTACCGTTGTGACGAGAGATACCCCTTCATCGGCAATACGTCTCTAAGCCCAAATATGGTTCACATCCATCCATGTCGAAGTTAAAAAAAAATATATTTTTATTTCCCGGTCAAATCTTAAGCACGTCTAAACTTAATTTGTTTACCATGTGTTTAGTAATTTTAACTTTATATTTTTAGATAAACCGAAGCCGACATTCTTTCGCAACGACTACACTTTCATAAAAGAATCCGAGGCGTTTTACAAAGTTCACACGACACGCAGGAACTTCCACGACGCCAGGAGGCGATGTCAGATGGAGGGAGCCATTTTATTTTACCCAGAAAATGACGCTGACGCTGAAACTGTGATGGGATTGTGGAACAGGTCGGAGCCCTATGGTTGGATTTACCTCGGTATTACGGATTTGCTGAAGAAAGGAGTTTGGGAAACAGTTGACGGTGAGTATCCCGGACAACACATTTATGAACGATCAGTCAGGGCAACTAATGGATTAGGTACTTTCTCATATACTTTGTGTACTAAATAATAAATGAAAACGTGAAAATAATGCAGTCGTCAAACTCATCTTGACTGTAAGATGGACTTATGTAGGTACAGTACGTGCTTAATTGCCTACCTAATACTTATCTATAAGACTGGAAGGATCATTCTACGATTTGTGAACTCGTTCTTTTTAAATAAATATTCAAACAAATCAACGAATGAATGAATGCAAGTATATACTAAACATACCTACCTAACACAACGCAATACATAATATATCATTTATGTGCATAATGAAATTAGCTTGATGTTCCAATTTACGATTCGATGATAGTTTTCAAGTAAGGCAATCTGATATTGATCCCATTAATTATATTTTAAACGACTTTAAGTAATGATCATTCGCTCAAAAATTATCATATTATGGTATAGTATCTTATTCTAAATCGTGCCATTGATATCCTTACAGGTCGTCCATTACTAGACGTGTACACCAACTGGGGCATCGGCCAGCCTGATGATACCGGCGGCATCGAAGACTGCGTGCTCTGGCGTCGTGACAAGACGCTCAACGACTACAGTTGTCATGAGAAATATCCATTCATCTGCAAAAGAAGTCAGCTTAGTCTGGACTCAAACATACTCTGTGATATACCTGATCGAAGTAAGACTTTTGTGCGAAAAATACCTGTTTAGAGTATTACCAGTGAATCCTGCCTTAAAAGAGCGGTTACTATCAATAATAGCTATAGCTCTGGTAGCATGAAATACGGAATAACGTTATACCTGAGGTGAAGCTCAAATTATTGCCGTACAACTCGTTGGTCAGACTCTATATAGCTTTTAAAAACTTTTGTACTTGTCAACGTTGTTGAGATGTTTTTTGTTGGGATGTTTCAATAGATACATATTCATTACAAAACAATTTGTTGAACTCTAAAACACTTGTCTTATCTATAATCTTATTTCAGACAGACAGTCGAACGCAGTATTCTTTCGCAAAGACTACACTTACAAAGACGAAACCCAGGCATTCTATAAAGTACACACGGCACGCAGGAATTGGTGGGAAGCCAGAAAACAATGCCAGATAGAAGGGGCAACTTTGTTTTACCCAGACGACCAAATTGAATCTGAGGTAGTCTTAAAACTGTGGAGAAATAGTGAGCCGTATGACTGGATATTTTTAGGATTGTCGGATTTGCTGAGTGAAGGAGTTTTTGAAACAGTAGACGGTAAGTAACATCATCAAAAATTCCGAAGTTTAATTTGTCCGAAACCAACATTATTCCGAAAGTGAAATAACGCGAAACGATCGTTTTCGCCATGGATCATAGGTTACATTAGTATGTAAATAACCCTAACCTAATTATAGTTAATTAGGTTAGGTGAGGGTCATATATATATTATTTCATAGGGATATATAACATCCTAAAAAAATCTAACTATTTTATCAGAGCATGGCTTTCGGAATGATGATGCATTCGGACAAATGAAACTTCAAAGTATTGTAGTGTAACCATAAATTAAATGTAATGTTATTAATATCTTAGTATACCAGAGTGATGCTTTTTAAGTGACAGTGGGCGGAGAACTTATAGCCTCTGGGACAGTAAGCTTTTTGAGTGGCGGATGCGTATCAGAAGACAAGGTGGACCGACGGCTAAGTGGGGATCGTGAAAAGCCGTTGGATGAGGGTAGTTTCTTGTGGGAAACTGATGCAGACCTTCATTCAGCAGTGATGATGGCACGAAACGTCTGAGATAAAGCTTTATGTCATTAAATTTATAGGTCGTGCACATGTAGCCGTGCACAATATGTGGCGAACGAGCGAGGGGGAGCCCAACAATGGCGGTGGCAACGAAGACTGCTCGCTGTGGCGTAGCGACAACACCAACAGCGACTATCTTTGTAACGATGTATATCCCTTCATCTGCAAAAAGCGTCTACGCGATCTGGACTGGAATTCACTATGCGATATGCCTGATCCAAGTAAGAGAAAGTTAAAGAGAAAGTTATGGTGGAGATGCTCTAGGTATTACACGACATTATGTACGAGTAGTGTACGGATATCAGATGTCATAAGTACAAAACTTGTGGAGGCAGTCTAGAATATCAAAATTATCATTGTCACAATGACAATTGATATCAGTTGTAAAATTTAAATCTGCTTTCTTTTCTATCCCACATGCTCATCATAGGTGGGTGTGCTATATAATATGTGCCAAAAAAAATATTTGCTAATCTTATTATGATAGACTGTTTAACTACATCTTCTTCATAGGGCACATTACTGTTATGTTATTGTGTGTATATGTATGCATTTATCTATACTTTTACAATATTGTAATAAATTTTCAGTACCTATTTTCTGGCAAGAGGGCTAAAACTCTACCTATACTCTTTATCATCGCCTTCACTTGCAGAGTACCAATACAACAAGGGTCTTGGAAGATGTTACAAGTTCCACCTCACGCCAAAGAGCTGGCCTGATGCCCATTCCATCTGCAGCGGAGAACAGTCGTATCTAGCTATTATTAATAGCCAAGCTGAAGCTGACTACTTGGCTAAAATCACGGAGGAAGCCCCTAAGGGTAAGGTTAAGGGGAACTTCGTTAGCGGACGCGTGCACCTCGGATTTCATAATAAGCACAATGATGGGTGGAAGACTATTAGAGGTGAGTTCTGTTAATCGTTTATTTAGTTATTATTATTATATTATTGCGTGCTCATACAGACATAATTACTGTGATGGGATTAGAGTACATTTTGTTATTGTTGTTTTAGCAAAGAATCCATCCGTTTGTAAAGAATGTTGTTAATATTTGATTAGTTTCGTTGTTGGTCGTGTATTTTATCAGTGATTTATAAAGGAAGAAAATATTTCTGTAGGTCTGTTAAAAAGGTGTATAAATCATTTATAAACTAGATACAAAAGGTGACCACTTTAATATATGACTTGAGCTCCTTTGTTGTTAGGTTATATCCATACTAATATTATAAATGCGAAAGTGTGTCTGTCTGTCTGTTACCTCTTCACGCTTAAACCGCTGAACCGACTTAGGTGAAATTTGGTATGGAGATAGTTTGAGACCCGGGAGATGACATAAGATACTAATTATCCCGAATAAATATAGTGTTCCCGTGGGATGAGCGGGTAACACCGCGGGGCACAGCTAGTCATAAATATGTGACTGGTACATACCCCTTGTCACTAAGATCCACATATTTGGTTCCTTCTACTTTTACTGGCTCGTAGCTTCTAGGCTTATAACATGCTAACAGGTTACGTTGCTGCTAGGCTCAAATCACCGAGGCCACTCCCAGAAACCGTTGCCTCGTTGGCAAAAGCCAGGGGCCTGCTAGGCTTTCTGGTAAAGTTGGGTTGATAAGAGTATCACGCAATCCCTCACGCATAATAAGCGCAATGCAAGACGTCGAGTTGCCGAAAACCAGCCCGCGATAACATATAACTTGATATTTTTTTTATAATAATTTCACTCGCCACAGCCTCTGACAGAGATGCCACGACTTTGCGCGACAGCGGCTGCGACAGCCGTGTACAGTAAACGGCGATAAAGAATGCACATCGGCAATCATCGCATTTCCGAATACAAACGAATGCTAATTTCCATGTACATCAAAGTGATGGGCCGTTTCCGAGAATATTCCCCAGGCGAGAATATTCTCGGAAATATTCTCGGAAACATTCCCCATGAGGGGAATATAGGGGAATTTAGGATTTGTATATGAATAACATTTATTTTATGACATTCTCTATATAAGTAAATGCTTATCTATTTAATAGGTTAACAATTCAATAGAAAAAAATATAAAACGTCAGCTGTAAATGTAAATTTCCTATGTTCTCGAGAATATTCTCATTGTTCTCCGGGAATATTCTCAATGTTCCCGGGAATATTCTCATTGTTTCCGAGGAATATTCCGCAAGTTTTTAAATTGCTCTCAGGAATAACATGGTAAAATAAATACCAGTGAGACAAGCAAGTTAATTTCTGATAGAGAAGGAATAGAGAAAACACGTGTGTTGTCAACGCAATTAGCAAAATAATTGTATTTTATTTAGTTTTTATCGTTTTTATGTATATATTTATTTCATTATTTCAATAGTATTTTAAATAGGTAGTGTATAGTAGTACCAAAGACAGGCATGCCATAATTCATTACTTAAATACACTGCCAGAAACATAAAATAAAAAAAATGAATATCAGCATTTAATCTCTTGCAATATTTGATAAAATTATTTTTCTTTAATCAGTTGGATCCAAGCCAATGTTGATGCTCCAGGCAGGGTTCCATAGCCGCTATCACAAATATATTACAAGATCAAGAAGAGAAGTCTTGTTTTTGTGCGGGGGCTCATCCCCCCCGAGCCCTCCGCTTCGTAAATCTACTCGTGACTTGAAAGTTCAAAGTTGTGTTTATTATCTAAATACGGGGGCTCTGCCTCCGAGAGTGTCTCTTGAGTCATCGTCTCATCACTTTGGATTTAAGCTATCATGTTTCTGTTCTTGGTAGTTGTTTTGATTTGAGTGCCGCCACCGCTTGTTCTAGCTCCACTTGTGACTTTAAAGTTATATCTTAGTCATCGTTTCCGAAGTTGACTTAAAATAATCAAAAGACTAACAATCTTGTTTCCCTTCTGTTCGGTTTCTCCCCTAGGCCCCTCCCCTATCTTATAGTATTCGACTCCTCAGTAGATTTTACGGAATTAGAAGACATCTTCTCATTTTCATTTTCGGATTCAACCGTAACTTATTGCTGGAAACGTTATTCGCCCCATCAATGAGGCGCATATTTGGCGCACTTTTAGTGGATTATTTCTGCCATGTCTCTGTAGCGGAAAATCATGCCAACTGTCTTTCGCGCGGCTTGACGTCTTTAAACTTCTGGTTTCAAAGATCTTCTTAAATGCAGCGAGATCCTACCGACTGGTCGGTAACCTCGTTTGATCCGTCAGTAGTTTCAAAACCAGCCAAGAGAAGACACATGCATTGATTTCAAATCCGTTAATTGACTTACCGCTCTTCCTTGTAATAGCTGAACAGATATCATCTTGGTCGAAGTTGTTGCGCTGTGTTGTACACGTCTTCGATTTGGAAAACTGCTTCCACAACTTCAATATGTGTCTGCTTCAGATTTAAATTTGGCGCAGTCTATGTCTACAACAGTGTCATTACAAAATGAGTTTGCGGGAAGATAACCTGTGTTCAAGAAATTTTCAGCTCTTAGAATTATTTCTGCAGCATGGTGTTATTGGAGTAGGAGGTAGCTAGGCGAGAAGCTTCTGAATTAACCTACCAACAAAAACACTAGATCATACTACCGTAAAATGGACACAAACACGAAACCAATCTGATTGCAGATTCATAAAATATGTCATGCTGGGCCAGATGAATCATTTTGTGGCAGCGCGTCAGTGTTAATGATTTTTTTCTGCTAACTGCTAACAAAGTCATACAAGTTTCAAGTTTTACTTCTCTTAGTACCCTTTATGAGTTGGTTGACTATTATTACTCGTAAACTTGTAACGCCTACCCTAGCAGCGTTTATATAGCCAATACCCAAGTAGATACTCCCAAAATTTGCAATTTAAAGTTTGATATTTCACAAACAGATCTATAAATCGGAAAATTGTTGCAACAAACCTGCAACATTTTGTAAGGCCTATCCAACGACATATCACACCATGGGGTAGACTAGAAAAAAAAGACATCCCCACTTTATTATAGGGGGAGGTAAAGTAAAAAAGTATTTTTCCAAGAATTTGTTCTACCAATTTGTCAAAATTACTTATATGTATAACCATGCCAAATTATAACTTTCTGGTACTAAAATTCTCTCTAGTACTAAGAAAAGTTCAATGTTCCCCATTTTGGAGAATATTCTCGGGAACAATGGAAATTTCCGGAAATATTCCCCAGGAGAATATTCTCGGGAACGGGAATATTCTCGCGGCCCATCACTATCATCAATTATTAGATTAATCGTTCATCAGAATTTGAATTTAGAACTAAGTACTTTATTGTTGTTTTGTTTTGATTTCACGTGGAATATATAGAGCTGTAAAACTCGATGTGATTATATATAGTAATTGCTATAATGTTCTTGTTGGGGAAAAATAATATACATATATATATATTCAGGCCCACATTCCTAAAAGGGGTTGACTGTGTAGGCGCACGGCCTCTTTGGTTTTGATATGACTTCTGTTATGTCAGTTCGTTTTTACGTGACATTGCTAATTTATATTATTCTGTAATGATTCGTGTTTCCTAGAAATAAAGTAGATTACCAACGTCTGAGTTTTAATAAGAATCTACAACTGAGCATTAGCAACTGATGTTATACTACTAGGATACTTAAATGTGGGTTTAAAGATCGACAAAAAGTGTAATTACTTACATTAACATTCTCATGTTTTTAAGATTGGTCGGCTTCAGTTACAAAATATTTATAAACATTGTAGATAATTTCGCGTGACTGGCAAAGTAACGGCTTACCTTTTTTCCCTATAGATGCCATAGTACAAATTTAATTTTGTGTAAGTTTTAGCAACTCTATATATATATTGACTTGGATATGCGACTGCACTCTCTCGCATTTGAACCACGACTGACAAAACAAACGTCATGGTGTGTGCGACACAGATATCGCTATACGAAGTCGAAATTAGCCGATTGCCTCTTTCCAAAGATCGATGTGCAAACTTTATCGCCGTTTACTGTAGGTACGTGTGTCTCGCTCACTCGTTACGCCATCGCGCTTGGATCTCTCGCTCTACCGCTTGCCGTGCCGCTGGTCGCACATAGTCATGGCATCTACGTGAGGGTTAGCCTGGCTATTGGCGTGGGAAGTGGAGTGGTGGTGGTGAGAAGGGCGCCAAAGTTGCGAACACCTCGTATTGTATGTATGCATGTAAACACTTTATTATACACAACAACTGGTTATAAATACATTGATAACAAATGAAACATGTACAAAGGCGAACTTATCCCTATTAGGGATCTCTTCCAGTTAACCTTTGAGCAACTGGTATTTGACGAAAATAGGCAAACTACTTAGGTATACTTAATAAAACTATGAGAACATAAACTAAGTAAAATACACATATATTTATACTATTTATAAGATATATACAGCCTGTTACCGGCATGCGGGCATTTATTAAAACTGATAATAATATGATCCATTAGTAATTGTTTGCATGTATTAGCTAATCATAATTATGTGAATTAGCTGCACAATTAAATTTCTTAAATCCGCACATTCAATGTAGTGGGTGTACAGCGTAATTGTCGTTACTCATATATTATCATGCTGTCATTTAAGACTCACTTGTCAATTTATTTACTGTACATTACTGGTAAATAAAATTTTGTTAGAAAGTTAATAAAGCCTGAATTTAAGTTAATTAATTAAATTAAGGTCATGGATACGTTAAAGATCTATGTTACTTTACTCTGCTTTAAGAAAAGCCTACTTGGCGGTAACACATTGTATATACATATATCTACATATAATAATACATATAAATGCGTAATTAAATATAGTATTCAATGAATTCACACGTCATCGGACAGCCACAATTTCTTCAAGTTAATCTTAAGTGATGCAACAAATGGAGACTTCCTAAGGGACAAAGGCAACTCATTCCACAACTTCACTGCGCTTACCGTGAAAGACTTGCTATACGTACGCGTCTTATTAGTCGGTACAGCCAGAGTGAGATTGGCACGAAATACTTCAATGTTACGAAATACTTTTTTTTAGTTTCTTTATTTAAAGAGCTTTGTCACTTAGGTGACGATGTCGCTCTGTGATGACTGTGATGCTTAATTGCTACGAAATACTTTATTATCATACCTTACTGTTCCAGGTACGTCCCTAGCAGACAGCGGCTACACAGCCTGGGCTGACCAGCAGCCTGATGGCAATGAGAATTGGACCTGTGGTGGTATGTTCTACAACGGCCATCTTGTTAACCTGGATTGCTCCGGGCGGAGCTTCTTCATCTGTGAGCACGACATAGGCCTCAGTGATGACATGGATGACAAATTCGCTTTATTGCATAACAGTGTTGGGCAAAAGAATTGAATTACTAATAACAGTGAATAGTAGTTTATGGGTATTAAACACGAGTGTGGGTTTATGAAACGAGCCGAAGGCAAGTTTCATAATAACATCACACAAGTGTTTTAATGCCTAATTATAATTATGAACAGTTACATACTCTACTTTATCTACCCACATTATCATAAGCCTCCATGATGCATTCATGAGCCGCATATTATGACAAATCTTACCCGGTAATGGCGATTATGAAGTTTTCTGGCAGCTGTCATAGTTTGTTTTTTTAATTCAGAGACAAACTAGAGTCAGCCCCAACCCCCAACTAACATATTTTTGACAGTTAATTTCGAACTAGGGGGGTTTATGATATTTGGATAGATAACATTTTTAATGCAATAGTCCAGTTTGCATTTAAGAAAGTCATGTCACTAACATTTTAGTGCTGGCATATTCTGCCGACGACTGATGCTATTACTATATTATATACTTTAATCTATATTCTGTGTATCTAATTATATTAATTCAATCAAGCATAAGCGTAAGGTTAATCAGAGTAACGACTAATGATAATGTTCCTCATACTTATTGTCATAGATGATTATATGTATAACTGAAACTTATTGTATCTTGATTTTATTTTTAACCGACTTCCAAAACAGGAGGAGGTTCTATGTTCACTGTATGTATCTTTTTATGTATGTCCACCGATTACTCCGCCAATTGTGTACCGATTTTAAAAATTCTTTTTTTTATTTGAAGGAGTATATACTCCTGAGGTGGTCCCATTATAACCGAGTTGGGATCTGATGATGGGATCCCAGGGAAATCGAAGACAACCCTCAAATTTCATAGGCACTCATAATGTTTTTCATATATTTTCTAAAGCTATTTAAGTATTTCCATTTGGTAGTCATCATCTCATCATGCTGAGCTGATGATGGAAGGTACAACTCCCTAACAGTAAGGAGAAAAAAAAAAAAACCGACTTCAAAAAAACTGAAAAGCCAAAAATAACCCGTTCATGTACAGATTACATTTGAATCACTTTTTGAAGTCGGTGCCAAACCTCACGTAAACTATAATATATAAATATCGAACAAAAATACTCGTAAATACCATTAAAGGCTTTATGCGTGGCATTTTTTTTTTCATAGTAATAATTGAGTGGTTTCTTTCAATAAATTATTTTTATGAAAGATTATTTTAATTTATTGTCTGAATTATTGAGAAGTAATTTTATTGTAGCAATGTTTGGAATAAAGAGGCTTTATTATTCTTTCAATAAAGAAACTGCTCAGTGCTCGGTTGGCCAACGCCGCGACTGATCGGCTCTCCTGATGATGAATCGCGTACCGATTCGAAACATGTCGTGCGATATTCGACTTCTATGATGTGAGTAAAGCCGTTTGTGTATTTTATGTCTGAGAATCACGGTAGTAGGTATTCGATGTAAAATATTTTCTGTACAATACAATTTTTTTGAATAAAATTATTGACTGTTAATTCACCATGAGTATTATTTATTTAATTTAAGATAACAACTCAACTGATACTTATTTTACTAGTGTCTAGGGATAGGAATGCAAACCGTTAATTTTGGATGGAAATTACCGGTAATCCGTTAATAAAAAATGCATTTATTTTGGACAACACAGAATCCATATTTTAATATACATTCCATATTTTATTATTTTGTAATATTGATACAAAAATATACAGGTTTGCATTCCCTTCTCTCCACGTAGCACACAGCAAAGCTACATAAGAGCATATACAGCCATTATTCGGCTTATTAAAGTCTGACCTATAGAAATTAAAAAGTGGCAATACTGTAGTGCCGTCCCCGTTTTCTTAGATTGATTAGAAAGGGATGACACTACAGTATTGCCACTTTTTAATTTCTACTCTTTTTGGTCAGACTGTACTGCTGTGTAAAGGCCTGGGTAGTGCCCCTGTGAGCGGTAGACCTAGCTGGTTGTTTAAGGAATGGTGCTTTTTTTTTCTTTGAACGAGAACAGCCGCAAAATCTGGACATCTATCATCATCATCATCATCTCAGCCATAGGACGTCCACTGCTGAACATAGGCCTCCCCTTTGGACTTCCATATATACCGGTTGGAAGCGACCTGCATCCAGCGCCTTCCGGCGACCTTTATAAGGTCATCTGTCCATCTTGTAGGTGGACGTCCTACGCTGCGCTTGCTGGTCCGAGGTCTCCACTCGAGCACTTTTCAGCCCCATCGGCCATCTGATCTGCGTGCTATGTGGCCTGCCCATTGCCACTTCAACTTGCTAATCCAGCGAGCTATATCGGTCACTTTAGTTCGTCTACGGATTTCCTCATTTCTGATTCGATCACGTAGAGACACCCCGAGCATAGCCCTCTCCATTGCTCGTTGCTGGACATCTATACCTACATCTAAACAACCAGACATATGAAAGAATTATTGGCCAAGCTGATACGGAGACGCGTTGCTCACTCGGTGAAGTAAGTGTGTCGTTTAAACAGAATTCCAGACCTGGATGTATTATTTATTTATTTAGAAAAGGCATAGTTACAAGTCACATCTTAAGAACTTAACTAAGGCTTACACTATTGAGACATATATATGACAGTGTGTCTCTTACTCAATTACAGTTGTAATTGCGTAGTTACGCACAACATTTTAGAGTGTTTGTAAAGTGCATGCAAGTATGAGCCAGCATGCATTAACTAAATACATTAGTAATGGATGGGGCGCGTAGTTTAATACAATAGGTGAAAAATTTGAAAGTGGCCATTTCAGGAAAAAAAAATTGGGCAAGTGCGAGTCCGACTCGCGCATGAAGGATTCCGTACCATAAAACAAGTCTGTATTGTATGGGAGCCCCCCTTAAATATTTATTTTATTTTATTTTTAGTATATTTGTTGTTATAGCGGCGATAGAAATACATCATCTGTGAAAATTTCAACTCTAGATATTTGTATGAATTCCGGTTACCGGTTCCAGTCCCTGATATATAAGTATTTATAATTTAATATTTCGATTGGTCTCTAACATTTTATTGTAGTTAATCGTGAATAAAGGGATTGCAGGGTAAAAAACAGCGTAAGGTTTATAAAGTGTTTGAAACATATTGCTACGAATTTATAAATAAATAATACGTCCATTAAGATCTGTTAAGTTTTTATATTTCTATATTCAACAATCGTTGAAACCATTAAGTTTTTTGTTTTAAATTTGGGCAATAAACCCTAATGGAAATGTATAGTGGAAAATGGTACAAGTTACGTGAAACTAAATAAATAATACTTGTGACTTTTCTCATGAGGTACAAATATTACTAATTAAAATAAGACCTAGTAGTAAGATTTTTTAATGTAACTGTCATTATGTACGCAAGACTGCATTATTTTTCATACTATTATAGTTATTGTTTACATTTACAGTATTTTACTCACTACGTACTCGTCCTAATAATGTTTGACATATCCTAATGTCGATAATCATTAGCCACTCTGTCACTTCCATTACTATTATTTAGTGCTATTGGAAGAGAGTAGAACACTAGTATGACATTATTTCCCTCCTTGTTCCCGCAATCTAGTCAGTTTATAAACAATTAATATTTTTTTTATTTCAAATCTGATTACAAAATAGTTAGTTCTTTCATAGTTATTATTGCGTTTTCCAAAAAAATATTCATTTTAAATATAATCTGGACATGCCTAGCTGAATTCATTATCTTTATAATACATTTTTCAAGTCTCTTTAAGGTAAATTAAGTTGAAAACTGTCCATTTTTATTACATAGCTATTAACTTTACGCCCCGAAATTAGACTAAAGTCATCTGAGACCGTCATTTACAACCCCATCATTTCCAAATACCCCAAAAAGTCACGGGTGTTAATGACATTGATAGCATTTTTACCAGTTGTAAAGGACATCTAACTTCCATAATTCATTATTTACAGGAATAACTGTCATAAAAGGTTAAAGATATGGACAATTCAAATATATTTCATATACATGTCAAAAATATAGGTCGAGAAACAAAAAAAAGTATAGCCATTTTTTGTAAAATAAAACAGTTTTTTGCTTCTCCTCAAAACCAGCGTTTTGTCCTTTACCCCAATTGAACCCAAAGGTATCGATATAATCAAAAAAAAAATATCTATATTAATAGCTTTATATCCCAATTGAGTCAGTTGCTGTTGATTTTTTAACGTGCGACAACGGTTAAATGAGTAAATCATTAATATCATTAAGTATACTGTGTCAATGTAGGCTCTGCCTATGTAACTACAAAAAATTAAAATTCCGCGCATCGTCTCAAAATCAGCTCTTCAAAGCACCTTAATAAGTACAATATTATCACAACCGGTTCACTGAGGTGAATCTCGAGCCGTTTTCCTGTTATGCTCATTTGTGGTCTGGTCGTATCACTGGCTACTGTCTTGACCTAATCATTATAACACGAATCATCGTACTGCATACATGTCAACAGAAAGTAGCTCTTTTCTTTGTTTGTTGTGAGTTTCTTCAATATGAGCTCGATAAAGACTATATCAGTGTTGTTATTAGTGCAGCTAATATCTCAGTGTTCACGTAAGTTTATACAACAATGAATCAATCGACAGATGAGTGTACTTTTCATTTTTTAAAGCGCCGCATTCAATTTTAGATGGGCAGCCGAAGCCTGCATTTTTTCGGAAAGACTACACGTTCATAGAGGAATCACAGGCATTCTATAAAATACATACGATACATAGGACATGGCAGGATGCAAGGAAGCGGTGTCAGATGGAGGGGGCTAGTTTGTTTTACGCAGAGGATGATGTTGAGGCCGAGGCTGTGTTGGGATTGTGGAACAGGACACAGCCATTTTCGTGGGTGTATGTCGGTATTTCGGACTTACTGGCTAAGGGAGTCTGGGAAACAATCGACGGTGAGTATTTTAGAAAATAAATACCTACCTAAGCAATTATGATATGAGCTTATGTCAAATCGCATACTAAAATTGTCAGCTAGTTTTTTTAATGCTGACTGTAGGTACGATAAAGGATACGGTTGATTAAATAGAAGTGAAAGCCATAAAAAAAGGCAGAAGAGTTAAAGGGCTATAATTTTGCTTGTATAAAAAAGGCGACTAAGTTCACAATGATTGTTAAGTTACTTAATTCTTAAATGTTAATTATAAGTCAAGTTTTCATATGAGTGAGTCACAAATAGGTACCTACGTAAATAAACGTGAACATCGGCAACATCTACTACCTACCAATCGTCTCAGGATTTATTTACCTCATCAATTTATTCATCTGATTATTTTAATATGTATTCTAGTTTGTGATGTTAAACATATATATTTTATAAGTTTAGTCAATATTAACAAACAATGCTTTGATATCCAAATGGATCTAAGATCTATGTACAGCATTTACTTGTTTTTATTCGCGTAGTCTACCTATACTCTTTGATCAGACGGTAGTACGACGGATGATAGTAGGTAAGTAATTCGTTTTCATTTTTATTTAGTAAGGTTACCTAATAAATAATGATAAAATTCAATTTTTTTATCTAAAATAAGTTTATATCGAAAACGGTAATTCCGTACAGAGCCATCTGTTGATAAACATTTATTTGTCCTCTCATCACGCTGAAACGGGTTGACGGATTTTAACCAACTTTTTTCACTCGACTACTTACAGGTTTTTTGCGGGGATGATTAAGGTCTAGTTTGAATTTGGGTCATTTTTTCTAAAGTTGTAGCCCCACTTTTTAGATTTTGGATATATTAAGTATTTTCTATTTTGAATCACGCGCTCTTTCGATATAATTAAGAGAAAAAATGGGGGGTACAACTTTAGAAAAAACGGCCTATCTATTGCATGAAAAGACGAATTAACATACTCGTACTTCAAGGGTCACAAAGTGAAAACAACAACCTACAATTATCTAAAGTGTTTTAGAAGATGTCTTAAATGTTTACTTTTACAGGGCGCCCAGTGCTAGACGTGTACAGCAACTGGGGACCCGGCGAGCCCAACGACGCGAACAACGTCGAAGACTGCGTGATCTGGAGACGGGACAGCACGCTCAACGATGACCGTTGCGACCAGAAGTTCCCCTTCATCTGCAAGAAGAGCCTCCTCAGTCTGGACTGGAATACGCTTTGCGATATACCTGATCCAAGTAAGGTAGCTTTGCAGGATTCTACGAATTTTGTAATTCCAATAATTAAAATTACATTGGGTCCGCGTCCATTCAACCCAACATCGATACCGACGCCGAAGTGTAGGTATAAAAGCATCCGAATATTCGATCCCTGTTTATAATCGTTCGTTAATACTTGGATGAAATTTGGACAACCATTGCACCTAACCGGAGGTTGTAAAACTAGTTAGCTTCTTACAGCCTCCAGTTAGACCGGAGTTAGAGTTTGTAAGACCAGGGGTTATCTACGGCCCGCGAGGGCTTTACTGTTTGTAAAAGAAATCATAGAATCGCGACCCATACTCGTGTTTCCAATTCGATTGGTTTGTTTTATGGAAAAAGGACTAGCCGTAAAGACACTTTCGTCTTATAAATATTGATAACAGTAATAATGCTACCACCGGAAACGAGATTAAAAAATGCTTCTTGTGTGATACGCTGACCGCTCACGGGAATCCAAGACAGAAAAACTGTTATGGGAAAACCAAATTGTAAATGGTACCTACATATGTACTTATATTGTAACGTGGCGCAAATCACATTGTGGGCTAAATTCGACTTTTATAATGGCATCTACGAATAAATATCCGATATAGAGTTACTTTAGAGCTGTGCTCTGTTTACCTTTGAATTACTTTTAAGCTTTGCTTAGTTCGGGACTAGGTAGATTTGTGTATGATTTGCCCATAATATTTATTAATTTATTTATTACTCTAATAGTATTTCGATATTATATTGCACACGCATGCTCGTGACCTGATATGACCTATTCATAATGATTATTAATGTTCATGCATTCATTAATAAAATAGATACTGGTCAAAAATATACCAGAGCAAGGTATTAGCTCAATATACTTACATATTATCATAATTTCCAGGCTACCATTACAACAAAGACTTCGGAAAATGCTACAAGTTCCACCTCACCCCATTGAACTGGACCGAATCTCACGCTATGTGCAGTGCAGAACAGTCATATCTGGCTATCATCAACAGCCAGTCTGAAGCCGACTACCTGGTCAAAATCACCGAGGAAGCCCCGAAGAGCAAGATCAAGGGGAACTTCCTGAGCGGAGCGGTGTACCTCGGCTATCATAATTTAGATAATGATGGATGGAAGACTATTAAAGGTAAGTTCCCACGCAGCACATATGCTGCATAAGAGCTTATACAACGCTTATTACAGCTGTGTAAGGGCTATATAAGCGTTAATACAGCTGGTGTGCTACTTGGGTTGATATGATTTATCCACGACCCAAAAACGTTTTTTTTTGTTTAGTAGGATTTTCGGGACACATTAAGGAATAAGAGGGTCCTTTGCCCTCATTCTTTCATGTGTCCCGGTCCTGGGCAGACTCTCACCAATATTTGAGGAGAATATCAAGTTTATCTTGCCAGGGCAACGAACACTGACATTACTGGTACCATGGCGATGGTAATAGTTGCCAGTTACCAGAATAGATTAATTATTGTTCAGTACTTATGTAGAGTAAAATTGGGTCATAAAACTGTATGCGTACTATGTTGTGTAAAATGTGTAAGATAATATTATTGTTATGCAGCAGTGTGATTTGCTCCTAAACTATTAATTAAATGTATTCCTACTAATAAATGATTTCATTGACGAAATATGTGTGTCATGTAAACAAAGAAAAACAAGACACTGGGTTATGCTTTGATTTGAGTCATAAATACAATACAAGTACTCTTTATTGCACACCTCATAAAACATACACGAGAAATACAATGCAAGAAATTACAATTAGAGGTAAACAACAGGCGCTCTTATCGCTAAAGAGCTATCTCTTCCAGATAACCTTTGAATACATTGTAGGTATAATTATTGCATCCTTGCAAATGATGTTACGAAAGCTTAAGGAGTCAGTAGTAACTCGTCTATGCGACCAACAATTTTGTTTTTCTTGTTCCACTGAGTAGACCACGTTAGTCTTAATTCTGTATTACCTTCATCACGTTGAGCGGGAATGATCAACTTTATCTGTCCCCCAGTATCGTACCTTTTATCGTTTGCTGTAGGACAATATTGTTTATGATACATTCTAATCCTTCCAGGCACATCCCTAGAGGACAGCGGCTACACAGGCTGGGGCAACCAGCAGCCCGATGGCGGGGAGAAAGAAGCCTGTGGCTCCATGTTCTATAACGGCCGTCTCAATGATTTGGGCTGCTTCCAACGCTGCTTCTTCATCTGCGAACACGACATTGGCATACTTGGGGGCTCTATTGAAGAACGATTCGGTGCCTGATAGTGTAGCTTGTTGAATTTGAAAGAGAGATGGTAGCTGAGAGGAATATCGAAGAAGCGCGGGAAATTTATTCCAATCTAGTCCTAACTTAGCCGACGTTATGGGCACGAGACGACCACATGCCTATTTACATAAATAAATAGTAAATAAGTACATACTTATGTAGATCAATAAAGCTTTATATATATTATTTGTTATGTGACCCTAGGCTGTTCCTGGTCAAGAAAAGACGTAAAACATATAGACATACCGCAGGCGGTAATTACGCCAGCGCTCGCATATTTATGGCCCTTACCTTCGGTTCGTACCACAAATATACCTCGACCTGGGACATTCACGATTTCACCGCCGTGAGTATGCAATGCAAGAGTTTCTGCCAATGACTAGTGACGCTTATTGTGCCATTTGGGGTTGTGGAGTAATATTTTAACTACCCAATTGTGTAATTACGAATTAAATGAAAATGCAAGTAAACTGCTGTAAATATTTTATTAAAAAAATATAAACGTAACGTTAAATATATGTGCTTACCCGAAATTAAAGACGGATATAAATGTACGGATCATACGCCCGCAGTATGCATATTTAATACTTACAAATAATAGCACACATTGCGTAACATTAGAGGTACAAAATGGTTCAACAAATTATCGGCAAAGGATAATTAATCGTTAAAGCTGATAAAGAAAAACTACGAACGTTTAAAAAATCCCCAAAAACTTTGTATTTTGAGGAGGATCGTGTTATCGCGAAAACTAATTTATTTTATAATTAATGTAAGATTATACAACTTAAGTATATGTATTTACATTACATTATTGATGGTAATTAGGTTAATGAAGATACTAGGTTACTTAATTACTAACACAACACTTTTGAAATCTTATATAATTCACTTTTCGTGAAGACTTTATATTTGTTGTTTATGCTCCTGTATTTGTCATCAACACTATTAACCAAACCATTGATACAAAGATCAAAGCTCAAAGAAAAATTTAAATGAGGTACCTAGTGGAAGAGACCGGGATTCGAACCCGGTACCTCTGGATTGCCGGCCCAGCGCGTGAACTATTTCACTAACTAAAGCAACCTATCGAATTTTTCCTTATGCTTTTTGTCTTGATCTTTGCATTGTTTATTTGAAAGGCTTTTCACCTTACTATTAACCAAATCAAGCGATAAGATGAAACTCCATCACAAATACTTTTTAGAAAACTGAGGCATGTGTTTTATAGAGATGTCAATGACATTACATAAGAGACAGACTTTAATGCACATTCAAACTGCAGATAAAAGTAAAGTACCTCCCTGCTATAGTCAGGGAATATCCGTTAATTTGTGTCGACGTAGTTCAAAGCCCTGTTTTTACTTCGTTTTTATTGAGCTGAATGGCTTATTATCGTACACTCAATAGCCCAATACTAACATTTATAGAATTCAGTGTTCAAACCATTAGCAATCTGAGCAGGGACAGGCGTGTCATGGAAGTTATGAGCTCTTGGGATAACTGGTCATTCTTAGATGACCCCCTTTTGGCTCAAGGGCTGGAAATTTAGTCGACCTTATCTACTGTGGAGGAAATACAACTTTTCCAACGAGAGGCAGATAACGGACGAACGGGAAGTACGAGAGCAGATCCCTCACAGGCTCGATGTAGGACGCGATCCAGTACAAGATGACCAGGTAGAAGAACACCGATACCAGCTTGTCCAATGCCCAGAGACTGAAAGGAAATATAAGCATTTGAAAAAAAATTGATTCGTGATTATGTGACAGGTCTTTATTGACTCCTAGAAAGTTAAAGTGTAGATTTTTAAAGTCCATAACGTTTTTTATCATAGCTATTGTTAATATTGTCAAAATTTTCAAGGAACAACTACCAAGTATCTATGTTGTATAATTTAATGTTATCGGTTATTGCAATCGGTAATGATAGTTCTGTTTGCTTTATTAATGAGGGGAAATCCCGTAGTTAATGATCCTGATACGTTCACGATTGTGACATGTAGGTAGGTGTTAATGTTGACTGTTATTAAAAATACGGGTAGGTATGTATGAATGCTTATTCAACGGGTTAGTTTTGAGTGTAACACACAGGGGTAGTCGGCTAGGACAGTTAGGGCATCTTTATGAATAAATAAGTATTTTATACCAAAATAATTTAACTAAGCTTAGAAATATCATAAATATGAGTAGACATAAGTCCCTAAAATGTATCTTAGGTACCAGCCAAGGTTCATACTAATTCAATATTAACTTTTAGTTAATACGAAAAATATCTTAGCACTTGGGAATTAGTCAAACTTTTCATATAGAGACATAGTAAGTATTGAGTGATATACTTACATACGGATTATATCGCTTATATTAATTATTTGAGCCTTACTGACGTTTCGGTACCTTTACAGATACCGTTGTCAAAGGTTGACTGAGAAAAACACAATTTTTCTCTGTCAAAGTTACATTTGTTTAAATTGTTTTTTTTTTTAAATGTGTGACAGTCGCGGAAACCGAAGAAAATTTATGATATACTTACATGTTATTCTGCAGCCTGGCTTTCGGTAAATTCTCCATCTTCTCCTTCAGGCAATACAGCTTCCCTCCAATCATGCAGCTCTCGATGTACGGCTCGTCTTGGATGATGCTCAGGTCCATGGGGAACAGTTTGAAGTCCTCAGCGTTCAAGGAACCTGGTAGGGCCTTGAAGTTGTGTGTGTCGAACCACCACTCCCGCGTCGTGAAGTACTGGAGAACCTCAAGGCCGACGGATATTCTGTTCTGGATTCGTACCATGCTGGAAAAGGGAAGTATAATCAGTTTTATTTCTTGTCTTTGCCTCTCACAAAGTTCTCTGTGATCACTTTGTCTTTATCATTATGAATGAAAAAGCAAGTGTGCTATAATTTGTTGAGTTTTTCGTATTTGCAGAAATATCATTTGGTACGTACTCAACAGATATGTTCTAAAACAATTCCACGTGATGTTGATATCAACACCTGTTGGTATATACCTACAGAAGAAGAGTTTCTGTCTTTTCATATCATGTATCTTATATTTTTGAGTGCAGTACGATATAAAGGAGTAGAAATTAAAAGTGTCAATACTGTAGTGTCGTCCCTTTCTAATCAATCTAAGAAAACGAGGATGACACTTCAATATTGTCACTTTTTAATTTCTACCTTTCTTGTCGGAACGGAGTCGAAACTTTCATGTGTGTAAATTTTTAAAGATAATTATGTACTTACAATCGCTTCTGTCCAAATATAAGCATCAAGAAATCAATCAGGTAAGCTGGCACCAGGTGGTAGAAGAATACGCAAAGCATGTGTATAAACTTGTTGTGCCGAATGTTTCCGTCGGGGTACCACAGGGGCCCTTCGAAGGGGTACTTCCTTATCGTCGCCTTCCCGTTGTCCAGTACTTGCTTCCAGGTCGTATCTCTGTCATCACCGGTTGTAATGTTGTAGACAGGGAGTTCTGAAGGCCTGCAATCATCAACACTATCATCACTATGTCAACCGCAATTCATCCCTAACGACCGGTTGTGCACATATTACTAGAAAATTGGCTGAGATCTTGTGACTGTTTTACATATTCCACCAAAGAACCATATCGACGACTAGGCTTTCGGAAAAAAAACTGCACTCAAATCGGTTCACACGTTTGGGTGCTATAACGCTACAGACAGACACAGGTACAGAATACAGATACGCATTTTGAACTTATAGCAAAACACCCCTCTTTTTCATCGGGGGTTAAAAACATATGTCACTCTCACACCTAAAATCGGATTTAGGATTACATATATTATAAAATGTATTGAGATGACAGCTACTTCAGCACAACTGTGACTCGCGATTCTTTCTCGCGCGAGATATATACTACCTATCTCTTTCTGTACAGTACTGTCAGAGAGTGATGATATGTCGCACGACTTGAGTCGCGAACCACAGTTGTGCTAGAGGGGCAGGTGTCACTGGCACAAACAAATTTAAAGACTTCTATAGGTCGAATTGTGACATTATCTATTGTATCGCGCTTGCGTCTGAATGTCTGTTACTGTATGGTGGAACCCTATCGTACAGATGTAAAGTTGACTTTACTTTGTAGGCGAAGTAAAAGTAGAGTCGACAAGTTTTGCAACGCGAATTCATCTTTAACTTAAGGTTTTGTCTCATGATTTAACTTGAGAGCTTAAGCGAACGGAGCTTATAGTGAGCACAATTCTCAATAGATTTTTCTCTAAACGCAGATTATTTATATTTGAACTTTTGAATAATTGGAGTAAATATGAGTTTTCTTTCTCTATTGAAACGGCATTAATTTTAAATTTTACGCTCACAGTAGGTAATTCTACTGTTAAGCAACACAAAACACATAAATAAAAGGTTTCGCATTGATATAAGTTCTTTGAGTACATTCTGCCTCTATACAAAAAAAGAAAGATAAATTATAAAGTCGTGCGTACCGCATTATATTTGTGTTACGTGACTGGCGACACTAATGTTCATGTTTAGTATTGTGTATAATATATGTATGCATGTAAACAGCCTGCAAAAACAGTTAAAATACATCAATAATAAGTAACACAAGTATAGAGGCGACTTTTACTGACCGTGTTATCAACGAATCTATGAATGGGTTAAAAATTACAATTGAAATTACTAAGTGACCGCGCATCATTAGGTATTTGTTTATTTTTTTCTATTCTGAAATAAATGCGGTCGAACTATACTTTTTCCTTTGCGCTTCCTTTTGCGAATCATATTTGATTCGCAGGCAAATCCAGGAAGGGAAAATTTAAGATTTTGTGTCTCCCTGTTACAAATTTTACGATCCTGAACCCATCCAACCGAGATATCAGGATCCACTATTGGGCTGTTGAGATTTTCCACCCAGCACGGATCCTTGTATCAAGAAGTCACTTGCAGACTTTGCAGTGCCAACGCCGATGGTTTTTAAGAGAGATACTAACCGTTCCGTCTGCGTGCCGATCTTGTATGCTATGACGATGATGGCGTTGATGGCGATGTCCACAGGGATGACTTCACAGTGGTAGTGCCCGTAGCAGTGCATGGAACGGATGACTCCTTTACCGGCACCCACCATCAGCCCAATGGGACCGTTGAGGTTGTCCACCCAGCCAGGGATAGGGTCCTTGTAGGAAGGAGTCACTGTAAATGACAAACAAGCTTTTATAGGCTAGATTCTTCTCAGGTCAAATCAGCAACTTTTTTGTTTAAACGCTTTCTGACTAGTGTACAGATAATTTACCAAAACGAAGGGTTTTGCTGTGATAGTATTTGCTATGCATTTAATGGTTATTATGACGAGACGGTATGACGCAGTTTCCCAAACGCTGCCAAGCCGAGATAAATTCTTCGATTAACCTCCATCTCCATCTCCAAGTTGGACTTACCTACTTGGACAATTTGTCCCAGGTACACATACTCGTCGCCAACTTCGAGGGCAGAGTTTCCAACCACTATCGGGTAAGGTGCAACATGGTCATTTGACATGATTTTAGTCTTGTCCATATAATGGTTATTGTCAATTTACATGTAGAAGAGGCTCGGTGCTCTGACGGCAGTAAAGTAAGGTAGTGATGATGCTACCGCAGGGCAAGGGAGACGACACGTGACAATGGGGGCGAGCGGCGACCTCTCGCTCTCACCCAATAGCCGCCGCTGCCGCTCATCACTTCTCTGGAGTGCTCAATATATCTTACCAATGCTGGGTCGAACGACACAAGCAGGGAGCTCCGGATGGCTCTCCCTCACTAAGGCCTCAGCCAGCCGCTTGGAGTAAAGGTACGAGTTGGGATGCATCTTCATGATGGACGGTGCCAGCATGTTGAGCTGGTCATCGGTCAGCCAGTTCGCGGCGCGTAGGACCTCGTGAGGGTCGTGAGGTGGGTCGTGCACCTGGAATTGAAGACAAACAGTTTATAAACAAGATGCAATTAGTAAGTCAAATTAAAGTACCAAAACTTATTTCAGATTTCAAATATAGGTATATATTTAGGTTGTTGAGGTTACGTACTATTCAGGACAATAACTCTTACTCAAGATGTCGAAAGTAATGTGTAGCTCAAGATGATGCTAGTTCAATGTATTTTTCATGCAAGCCGTACATACCTTCTCAGCCATACGCTCATAGTCAGGGTAACAGAAAGCGGTGGAGAGGTGCACGAAGGCGGCAAGGTTCTTCATCTTCTTGGCAATTTCCAGAACACGCAAGGTCCCTCTAGTGTTCATCTCCAACCCTTCCTTCAGTGGCGCTTCTAGACGCAGACTGGCAGCGAAGTGGAATACTACTGACACCTGTAAATGTGAATGATTAGATAAATAAACTATGTGAGCTTATGGCATCGCGATAATTTTTCGAAATAGCTGGAATGTGACTTTTTTCGATTTCAACCCCCAAAGGTATCTCCGTTATTTTGAAATATTTAGTAAATCAGGCTCTCAAAAAAAAACTGTATAAGTAGGTAGGTACTTTATTATCGAATCTGCTCACGAAATTTCATGAGAATCCGTTGAAAATGCGACGTGTCTGAGAATGAGGTGAGTACAGCCGGAAATCTGAGCATCCGGAATTTGTACATACAAAAGTATTTTGGGCCAATAATTATTCACGAATATATCCAGATAACATCCAGAAAAATACTACATTGTCTTTGCAAGTAGAGTAAGAAGGTAAACGATTTCCGTGACCCAAGGTCATGATTCATGATGATAAAACAGGACTTCGTAATCTTGATAAAAACGATTGTTAAACACAACAACACATCAGAGAGTATTTTTAGTTTTTTTATGAAAGCGAAGCGATGAAAAAAATCATTATCGAACAGGATCACCAGATTTTCTTTTTCTGTTTTGCCGACTGGTAATTATCATTAGATTCCTGGTAAATAAGGAAAAAACACATTTTACCTCGTTATAGAGTTTATTCAGTAGCTGGTCGTCTATCCCGAGGTTATCGTAGCAGATGTCTCCCGATACTGGTATCAGTTTTTTCATCACATGTGGTTTTTCTTCTCTTAGCCTTGAGAATAGCTGGAACATAATAAAATCTAGTGAGTAAGTATAAAATCTTTAAGCACAGTCATAAGGTCAAAGTGACTAAAAGAGCAATACGTGCTCATGCAAGAGTTTTGACTTAATTAATCGACCGATTTGTACAGTGCTATCTATGTGCCGATCATCGATTCTTTTTTATAAATAGGTTTTTGAAGGCACAGCGCTATTCAGTAAAAACAAAACAAACTGTAGACGAAAATTAAAAAAAAATACATTGGAAAACCCATGGTAAAGAAAAATTAAAGAGTTGCAGATTGTAGAATGTAGATTCTAATAGAAAGGACTATCGGAAAAAATATATAATTTAATTGTCTTCCAAAAACTGTACCTACCCTATTAACACATTTACCGTCTGTGTTCCATATGTGGGGTCACGGCAAGCCTTTATTCTATTACAGAGACATAAACATAAGGTTCACAAGTCAAACTGGGACAGTGAACGTGTTAAACACATAAGGTTACTGTTAATTTACGGCATACAGAAGTTATCTCCATGTATTTTGGTGTGTAATAAAGAATTTCTAAAAGAGAGTAATTGTATAGTGACACTTACGGGTAGCTTCCACATGTCTTCAATCCGTGATTCTGGGGTCTTGCCGCGCTTGGTGCGCACCAGAGCATACACACAGCCGACATCTGGCACGGAGTATAGCAGCTTTTCTATGAGCACCTTGCCCATCAGCCCAGAGGCGCCAGTGACCAGCACCTTGCGGCCTCGGTACCACTCGTTGATGTCTGATGTCATGTTTTATCTGTGGAAAAAGAGAAGTTCTGATTAATTTGATTTTTTTTTCTGGCAGACATGCATGTGGTCGTGAGTGCATGACTCGTCCCTCGGAACAATTGATATGCTGTCCTCTCCTGGCTATGTGGTCCTCTTCCTTCCACTCAGACTGCCATAAGCTAGAAGCCGTTGGAAGCGGGTAGCGTACGACCCGTCATCATGGAGATCATTGTGGAAGGCTTGTGTTCGGAGGTTAGCATTAGGCTGACATGAGTGAAGTGGCAGTTTAGAAGGGCTTATCAACATGATTTGGCCTGATCTTCAGCCGTAGTGAGACGGAGACGATTTGTTTCATTTGAGTTTAACCTGATTAACACTTTGACTTTGAGACTTGTAAATAGCATTTCATTTTTTTCTATGACAACTCTTTCACTTGATATGACACTGTATAATTGTGTTTATAAACTAACTAGTGATATTGTAATTTGACGGACAGGTTAGTTTATAATTTCAAAGGATAAATTATATCTACATTGACCTTGTTCAGTAATTTTCAATTTGCGAGTAAAACTAACGCGCATAATTATCTCTAGACATACGGAAAAACACACACAGGTAACTTAACAATTTAAAGCATCATTTAGTTCAAGATTAATCATCGGATGTAACGTTACCGCAACGCAAACAGGGAAGCGTGCGTTATTGCAATGTGCATTCGATTTCCTGCGCCATTTTGTAACACTGCATACGTGACGCAAGCGCGGGTATCTGTGCCGTGCGTGAGCCGATCTTTGCCGGTTTACAATTTGTGGCTTTTTCACTTATTATGTGGTCTAAGTGCACTTGACCAACTCATCACCAGTTGAATTGAAATGGAACCCTGACCTATTAAGAAACTATGACAGTGTTATTACAAGTATAAGGGTGAAGTCAGACGAGCGTAATTTGAGCCGCGTAATTTCGGTCGCGCCGTACTTAGTGGGACGTGATCACGTGACATGATATATGACGCCACCGAAATTACGCGACTCAAATTACTCTTGTCTAGTTTCACCCAAAACTACGTAAAATTTGGCGTTTGCAACATGTGTCCTAAATATCACCAGATTATTATTCCAATGAAATGTATACCACAGAGTTGTGCACTAACGTCCTAATTGCAACTACTTCTTCCGAAAAGTTAGTGCGATTGTGCTTTAAGGTATGGATATATATGTCTAGTTAAGCGATGTGGTCTTTCTATATATTTTAGCTTAAAAAATGCCAATTATCCCATCTCTTGTGCATGGAAAATGTATGTGAACACAATCAAAAAGGCATTTATCATATAACAACTTGATGTTAAGTGATCATCATGTTTATGAATAGGAGTCGATAAACGCCATTTGCACTACGATATGGAATAAATATCAGGGTAAGTGCAGGTCAGACTAGCACGCCGAGGGTTGCTCACCCCGGGATGATATAATACATGTTAATCAGTATATTTATTTATATGTTAATAAATATACTTATTTATTAACATGTATTATATCATCAATCAAGGTATCTTACGATATATTTACGTACTCCTCACACGCAGCTATAAACAATATTATACTTGCGTGCTTTACAATAAAGCAGTTTACAACATAGCTCTACAAATTAACAGTACCTACATTCGTAACGTGTAATCTATCACAATCTTCATGCTGTGTTATGAAATTTTATATTAAACTGAAGAAATGGCTAATCCATATATAGCGATAAATAAGTGACAAAGCATCTGTCACTCACATTCGCATCTTGTCAAAACGTTACGGATGCTTTGTCACTTATTTATCGCGTGATAAAAGCAACCATCATAGCCCCCCTGTACAGCTCTTTACAATATGGACGAATTTTATAGTAAGTAATAGAATTTTATAACATGCATGACAACTATATATTTTTTTATTAAATATCCAATATAATATAATACCTACAATAAGTTTAAATAATAATTAAATAGTTATAATAATTCACGAAATGTAAAATGTTGAAATTTTTATCAATGTATGAGTATGAGTAAAATGAGTAATGAATAACATTTTCACTGCCAAAATCTTATGGCTTTGGCAATCCAGTGAATAAACGGCACATGTAGCAGCGATGCAGCGATATCAGAAATCTGCATCTTCCCGTCATACTAGCAAATGCAAACCGGTAATTTTCTCTATGGAAATTAATGATTTCCGGTTTGCATTACGTCATACACAAGATGAAACCCGGATCAAGGGAGGGGTTCTAAACAGATCCCTACAAGTACAAACATAATATAACTGCGTACTGCCGCTTGCCTAACAAACTGGTAAATCGTGACACAGTTACGCAAATGCAACGCCCTAGCGCGGTTACGGGCCAAAATCCACCGCACACGAACGGCCGGGAAAATGTACCTATATTGCTGGAGTAAGGCAATTATTATGGTCAAGGTTTAGTTGTCATTAGGTACCAAGATAACTTTAATTCTCTTTCTTGACTTTTGGTGAACGATTTACAGTGCATCACTTACATTTGAGGAAAATGTTTGTTCGCTTGCAGAAAAAAGTCTATAACTCTCTATTTAGGTACAGTAAGCGCTTATACTAGGTCGATGCAGAGTCAGCCACCGGCTAAGCCTGCACCATAGATTGGAGCGGAGTTTTTTTTTTTTTTCGAAATTTTCTCTTCTTCACGACCTAGCGAAATTTAATTTGTGCATTTTAAAACAAAAATTTCTAAAATCGGTTGAGAACTCGCTGAGATCTGCGCATTGTTACAAAGTCCATTCGAGTCGATCCATGGGAGCTTCGCTCGCTTCGCTCGCTCCGCTCCAATCAGCCAATGTTTTCGTGAATCGGCTAATTCATTCACTCGAATACATCACTGTCAATCGAATTAGGCCATTGATAAACCATAAACTTGAAAACCCAATATAATAATTATAGACTTTAGGTGGAACTAAGGTTACTTGACAAAAGATTTAGATTGCAGTATAAACTTCAAAAAGTGCCCCAGAGCCAGGAATTTGAAACTATACTTGAAAAAATCCTTATAAGTAAGAGTGTACACCATGTACAACTTTTCCAACATTCTGTTCCCTCTTTGCACACGGCACCCAATCAACCCTAAAACTGTTATATTTAATTTCTCCAAATCTATGTTACTGACGGATTACAAATTGTACAAATATTGTTGTATTTGTAACATATCACAAAAAAGGGTAATATTTACTGGGAGCTATCCCTAACCATTTCCTATTCTTGAAACGTATAAAAATTTGTAAAATCCTTTATTAGCAATTTGGGCTTATGGGGCCGGCCATCACCATTATTTTTAATGACGACATACAATTTTAATATACTATTCAAGTGTCATCTTTTTATATCATATTGACACATGATTAGTGGTTCCACTTCGCCTGATGGTAAACGAAACGGGGAGTCCATGTTATGCCATGCATGGGTTATATCCGTTGTCTCCACTGTCCGCGCTGTGACCGGATTTTCACCAACAAACTGGGTTTTGCGAGTCATATCCGCGCCCATCGTCGTAGGAGTCCTACGAGCCCTACTACGAGTACTTGAAGTCGCTGTCATCAGACCCGATGAAGAGGACATCAATCAATCAATCAATCAATCAGTCAATCATGTACCTACTCTATAACTCTATGTATAGTATTACTTCATAATCATAAGACCGAGCGCCCTAAGGCCTTACAAAATAGCCGATCCCTGTGTCCCGTGAGGCATTTTCCTAATGATGGTTTAAAAATACAAAGTTTATAACCACAGCCCGTCTAGTACAAATATGCTTCGCGACTTAGCTTCACTGGTCACTCTCTCACAGTACTGTACAGAAAGAGATAGGTAGTATATCTCGCGCGAGAAAGAGTCGCGTCTCACAGTTGTGCTAGAGGTGCAGGTCCACCTTACTTACCAGGTTGGAACATTATAGCTAAAAAAAGGTATTCCTCAAGGTCTTATTATATTACGTACGTATGTACTTCAAAGTTCTTAAGTAATGTCACATTAAAAAGTTACAACATTTCTTCACATGCCACGCGACATGCGAAAATCGTAATTTCGTAAAAAATTATGTCACAAAAAATATGCGAGTCTTTTTAGTCTACGATTCAAATGGAAAGTATGGAAACGACCTTCAGCCGTTTTATACCAATGTGTTGCCTAAAAAAAATCTGGCAACGCTATGATTAATCAAAAAGCTGGTCAAGTGCGAGTTGGACTCGCGCATCACCGAAGGTAGGTACTGTACTGAGCGACACACTTACCTTTACCGTTAGAAAACTGTTTTACGTTACGTACCTACTTTAAAGACTATATTTTAATGACATAATTACAAATCTGAAAACTATACAGTTTTTAGATTTTTCCCTATAAGTACTTGGTAGTAAAAGACGGTATTTCATAGTTATAGGTCAACGGAAAATACCCTACAATTTTGATTCCCTTGAGAGAGTCGAAATATAAATTTTTTGCGGCCTAAACGGTCGTACCTTTCTTTACGTTAATCTAGAAGTTTTTTTACAGTTTCAAGGGACTGTATGGATTACGCGTATACGCGTTATACGCGAGTATACGCGTTCCCCAGAAAAAGGGTCTTTACAGACATATGGACGGACGAACGGACAACGAAGTGATCCTATAAGGGTTCCGTTTTGTCCTTTTGAGGTACGGAACCCTAAAAATATAAATTTCTATTTTTTTTGGCTTTTTTTAGGCAACCCGTCGTGATTTATTTTAGTTTAGAGTATGCTAAATTTATAATATACTCTTCATCGATAAAACAGACGGATGAAGGCCGTTTCTCATCCACGTCAGCATCATGCATCACGTATTTAGGTATTTCATTTCCCACCAGGAAAATACTCAGTCGAGGACAGAAACCGCAATAGTTATTATCTAGTAATTTGATTTACAATTGAAGGATGCGAATTAAAAGCAATATGCATAATCAAGTAAAAGAATAGCGCTATTTTAATGTCGTCAATATTGCCCTTTAACCAGGGCCTCAGGGATTTCCTCATTGACATTATAATTATTTATTTATCGATTTTATTTCACATAGCTTTGTGTGACTTCTGTCATATTAGTAAAATTGGCAACATTTCATATTTCCAACAGATGGAAATTAATATACAGATCGAAAGAGCTTTGCGTACACGAACTTTGTACACCCTAAAAAAATATTTAAATTAATGTTTCTGTATATAGAGAAATATAAGAAAATACATAAAATTACCGAAATCTACGACAACTACGCCTGCTCAGTGTAGTCTTTGACCTATCCGAGAAAAAAAAACCGTCAATCAAAGTCAAGCTCAACGTCATTCGTTTTTTAGGGTTCCGTACCCAAAGGGTAAAAACGGGACCCTATTACTGAGACTTCGCTGTCCGTCCGTCCTTCCGTCTGTCACCAGGCTGTATCTCAAGAACCGGTGATAGCTAGACAGTTGAAATTTTCACAGATGATGTATATCTATTGCCGCTATAACAACAAATACTAAAAATAAAACAAAATAAATATTTAAGGGGGGCTCCCATACAACAAACTTGTTATAGATTTTGGTACGGAACCCTTCATGCGCGAGTCGGTGATTACGTCCTCTTTTTAAGTGGAATACAGAAAAGTAATAAAATTGTAGTCATAAAATATGAAATCTTGTCAATTTAAATGAATGACATTACGTAGCGAGGTTAACGTCGTCTGAAATTCTTTATTTAATTGGGAGCTTCTAGAAATTCCCAAAAAATTCGCATTACCGTAACTTCTCTTTCTCTAAATCAGTATTCAAAACTCTAAGTACCTAACTATCTAGATCTGAGATGATTACGTATCGATTCGAGATCGTGTCACAGTAACGGGGCCTAATTCAATTCGATTGACATAATATGTTTTCAGCTACATGTACCTATTGGCCATGTCACATCACGGACATGAATATCACTGTTATAATGCCAGGCCATATTTGTTATTCGAGCTACATAAAGTCACACTGGCTGTAAGTTGACATTTAAAATTAAAGGTAAGGAAAGCACATTGCTAAAGTAGACATGTAGTGGTGATATTTCGATGTCAGGAGAAATTTAGCCTCAGGTCTAGCGAGGTGATAAGCGTTATATGAACAGTAAATAGGTAGTTACAGATCCTTTCTGCATTTTCCCGAGTCACTTCCTGGCTGTATAATTGGTCTCATTGAAAGAGAGCGCTTTGCACCTACGTATGACTAAAACTGTATATAAGTATGTATGTACCTACCCTTAGCCTTTTTATAATTATTGACCCTTTTCGCACTCGTTGATTTCTTTATTTCATGATATTAAAAGTCAGTGTAAATAATAACCTAAAACAATTTACATGCATCTATACTGCGATCGTCAGTTAAAATTATAATATTCTACAGCAATAATAAGAACAATAGAATAATCATCGATTCCTTATTTATTTACTTATTTCGTATCCATATGTTCCTTGTCTTTTATAAATAACAATCAAGCTCAGCGCTTTTCTCGTCGATCTTCGATAACGAGATAAATACGAAAACATTTTCGTAAATTTAAGTATTCTATTTGAGATAATAAAATATTTTCTAAACTAATTTGTAGCTTTAACATTGTGCTATCGTGCTACCAATGTATAATTTTCCAAACATATTCCGTTTATTAGAAAAATTATACCAAACCATCTTATACATATTTTACAGTATTTTGACAATGTTACCATACAATGTTAAATTAGGATATAAACTCAATATGTCTCCGATAGTAGCTTAAGTTAGGAGGCGTGGCCTTATGCTTATTTATTGTTGGTTGAATTGTTGAAAAAACACAAAATACTGATTTGTTTTACTTGGAAACTCAAGTAAATGTGTACTTACTTAACCACATATAGGTAATCTATCAGTAGGTACGTAACACATCACAAACATTTCAACTATCACCCGCACACACCGCAACGCAACTGGTTCAAAACATTCCTTGAATTCCTAACAAAACCTGCAATCCTAATAAATAAAAACATTGCACTTTATAATAAACGTGATAACTTTTAATTAAATGCCTAGCTTCTTCGTTAAAGAAAAGTGAAAACGAAAACTTACCCGCGGTTTCTGGTTTAAACGTTACGCGGCTGTACTATAAGCGGCGTCTACGCAGACTAACTTAGTTGTCTAAGCCTGTGCAGGTAGGAGGTACGAAAAACGTTGCGAAAAACTTATACGAGCGAATCGCTTGACATCTATTTTGAAATGGTATTGACTGAGCTGATGTAAGCTGTGTTTGGACATTGTGATGGACGAAGTTCGCGACCGTGGTTGAATGGCATTCGATTTATGATGGTATATAAAGTGACCTTGTTAGGGGGATTGTGCGTTCCGAAAATTTAACCAGGGGTTAAAACTCGATGACTAATAATTTTGTCCGAAATATCTTAGCTTTATAATGTCATTTATGCTACGTCGACATACAAACATCTTTAAGATCCAAACAAACGTCCAGACATACGAAATAATTTTGGGTCAAGCTCAAATGAAGACGCTTCGCCCGCTCGGTCAATTAATATTTTGCTCATATGAAATGCTGGGAAAATGGAAATGTTCGAGAAAAGTTAGGTGGTGCCCCGCTTATTTTTTGTTCGTCTTGGCGGACTACAGTGCCCCCAGATTTTATACTTTACTCAAACCTCGTTCCAATAATCGAATAGTCGACAAACTTTATTAAATTATTTATGAACAGTATAAATAAAATAAAATCTACTGCACAACAAGCGCCATCTGTGACACTAAGCCCGCATTGTTATGTGCAAAGGCAAGGCGATGCTGCTACAAAGCTACCGGCAGATTTTCCTGAGCACGGTACGCTACGGCAGAGTCAACATTTTACAACAGATGGCATTAAAATCAATTCTATTACGAGGTAGGTATCACTACATAGTATAATAAAATAAAGTTGCTTCCTGCTGTCTGTCTGTCCCTACCCTATGTATGCTTAGATCTTTAAGAGGCCTTATTCCTTTTAAAAAATATTTTTTTCATATTATGACAAATATATTGATAATTTCAACCAACTTTTTGAAGTGAATAATACTGTTCCCCGAGTTCTAGGTACTAGGTACTAGGTACAGTCGAAAATAATTTGAAAAAACTAATAATCCGCGTGAATTTTATTAATTTCGAGTAGTTTTTGAGACAAAAATTATCAATGAAAAATTCAAACTGTAGGTTTCAAATATATACCAATAAATCCCACTAGCCCTGTTCTAGGTAGTAACATCAATAATATGTTAAGAATAATGTTTGATCATAGAGAAAAATGTCTAAACAATCAGCATTTTAAAAGGAATAAGGCCTCTTAAAACTACGCAACAGATTTTATGCGGTTGGTTAAAAAGATAGAGTGGTCCAAGAGGAAGGTTTATATGTATTTATGCATAATTTATCACGCATTGCACCCGTGCGAAGCCGGGGCAGGTTACTAGTACTATTATAAATAGAAGTGTGTCTGTCTGTCTGCCCGTCTATCTGTAAGTATCCTCTTCACGCTTAAACCGCTAAACTGTTTTGGATTAAATTTAATATAGAGATACGTTTGAGTCCCAGTATTCAGGAAAGAATATACAGGATAGTTTGTATTATGGAAATCACCCCTGGTTTTCCTGTTTACCTGGAAAGTTCGTTGGGTTGGTGAGTTGATAATTTGTGGGCTTTTGTAAGATAAAATAAGACAAGATTTATTTATATGCCATTCAATGCAATTAAATTATTTTCGGGCATTTTTGGCGATCAACTAATTCTACGCAGACAGTCGCGTGAAATGTCGTCATAACGTGCGTTATAACAGGCTTCGAAGTATCACGTTTCAGGCAGAACGAATTTAATACAAATTGAAGGCCTAGTCCGGGAAGGATTTTTTTTTAACATGGTGACTACTGTACAGGCTAAACAGCTGAATTATATATTTTTCAGTGGTGTATTTTTTTACTTCATTGCATATGTTTGAGAAAAGCATGTCTATCCGTGAAAGAGGCTTGCCGGCTTCGTATCACTATCCAGTCTAAACCTACTCACCCGGTAAGCCCTTATTTCCCGGCGTCTGCCTTAATGTACTATTAATCTTTTTTCTAGCTTCATTCACTCTCATCTCTTAACAGTGTTAAAATAACTGGCATGTCCATCACCAGAGTGATGGATAAGTTACTAAGTTACTTGTAAACATTGCCACGAGCTCATATAATACTTGCCAGATACAGGAAAAATTCTCTTATATGGTTTATATAAAATAGGTTACAATTTCTGCGTACTAAGTCCACATAAATGTTTGCTTGTGATTAATGGGTACTGTGAAGGTTGTACTTCACTCTCGGTGGTGTTGGCCAGCGACATAAAAATAAAGTCATTTTTATGTATTTGAATCAGCGAGTGACATCCGTCATAAATATAAAATAGATAGTGAGTCTTAGACTGGCCTCTGGGCAATAAAGTTTTACGAAGTACCTCTGCTCTTTCCATCAGCCCCATCTGACTGCACCCCCGTAGTCGTACAGTACCTATACAACCCTTTAATTATACCTAATACAGAAAACCAATTAAAGTCTCTTTGCCGGTTTAATATTGAACGCCTACGTGTAGAAGATTCGTCTATGTGCAAGCCAATTATCTGTTTATATCCCAATTCACACAGCTGTCAATCATAATTGAGGTCTTCGCGTTTTGACCCTTTCATCTAATGTGACCGCTCCTTATTGGTTATTTCATCTATGTATTATTTGGTATTATATAACAAATTCCGTGTAGGTACTAGCTTCTAGGCAACGTTTTGATAATATAACCTGATTCTATAAACATTAGTTCGATTTAGAATTGGACTGTGAAACGAAACACTATATACACTAACAGTATAACTTGTTATAGTTTATCCACTAAATCAAATAACATATCTATTGAATAATAACTTATTTTTCAGTAATAATAACTATAGACTACGACATATTCTTTTAGACAAAATATGACGCGCGCCTGAACTATATAGGAAGCTATACCATACTCATGCGGTCATGCATCACGACACAGTATACTTGTCAATTCAATTTACATACCTATGTATAATTTTGAAGACGCAGTATTCATAACACTTGATAAATTCAAATGTTAAACTACATAATTACTTAATCTACGTCAATAAATAACAAGAATACTGATACTTACACGTCTTTGCACAATTCAGACTGCACGACTGCATAGTACTAATCTTTATATGACTTAGGATAATTCTCATATTTTTTGGTAATATTTCACCAAAGATAATGTAAGTTATTAATCTAAAGCCCATCATGTGAGCACGTTGAAGAGAAAGTTGTCCGCCTACGATGCTCTCCGGCCGCTTCATTGAGTGCCGAAAGCTCAGTGTCACAGGCTGTGCTTTGCCACGTGCTTTTTGATCATAAAAATCAGCATCTCAACCACGTGTCTTGTGGTTTCTAGTGTTAATGGGAAATTACCATAGATTTTTATTCCGTCTGATGTCAGACGTTTCGATGTGTTTTTGTTGTGTATTTTGTGCTTCCGCAAAGTGAAATAACTCCGATCAAAGTGTTAAAAAATGTTGAAGCAGTGGAATATAAGGAAAAATTCATAAGGAGCAATTATTGTAAAAGCGGCAGAATATGGGACAGGAATTCACTAAGTTTATAAGGCAGTGTTGATCATTATCATCATTAATTGCGACTTAAAACGGGACCATGCAATGAGATTTGTCACAGATACGCTCGAAAACGTGTGCAGAAGATTAACTCCAAAACTTATCAGAGATCTGACCGCGGCGAAATCTCTATAATTAATCTTAATTGTTGCGTATACGCATGCCTTTATCGCCAGGACGATCGTGTTGCCATATGATATATCATCCGTGCAACCTTGGCAACTCAATCTGTGCTCTATGATCAGATCGAATTTACTTATTATACAGAAATATTGGAAACTAGATCTAGGTTCCGACACGCTTGCTGCACGGGCTGAAGTTACTTGTGTCTGTTCAACAGTTCCCAGCCTCAGTCTGTTCCGGGACCTATCCGACATCGCACAGAAATTAATTAGTCCAGTATTGTAAGAAAACAGTGTAAGTAATGCGGCGAAAAGAACCGACGCCCGTGCATAGTGCCGGGCGAGGAAGAAGCCTGATATCCATCAGAGCTAACCAGCAACAGCAACGCAAGATGATTCCAACATCCAAAAGCCAACTCCCCAGAAGTTATTCAACGCCAACAGCGCAAAGCGACCACGAAAGTCCTCAGCCAAGCCAAAGAGGCTACGTCATGAGGAGCTTCTCTACTCCTGAACCTAAACAGCTAGAGTATCGCAGAAACTCCGATTCATTCTACCGTCCAAAGACGCATGGCTCACGTAGCGAGTTGGACTCCGATCTAGAGAGTTTCGAGCAATTTGAGGAGAGTTTTATTGACATGGATGACGATCAAGAGCAGAATGTGTATGGGACGTATGGAAGGAGTCCGGAGAAAGAGGAACCCAAGCGGGTGACGGCGACGCTCCTGCAGGGCAGCGGCCTGCAGAGAATCTCCATCAGGCCTGTCTCGTCTTGCACAACGGCCACGTTATACAGCGCACGGGAGGCGATGAAGGAACTGCAGAGAAATGAACAGAAAAGTAAGTATCTCTACTGTAATTGTTTTGCTAATTGAAACATGACTTTGAAACGTTACTTTAAATGTAACGCACGGATCCGTGCCTAACCATTCATGCGTGGGGTTTGTACAAATACACGTAATACACATTACTATAAAATTCTTGGAAAGGTTAAGTCTATTGGAGTTTGAATTAATTTATAACTGCATTATTACCTTAAATCTTTTGCTTGCATGCATCCCATGCATGTTAAACATGTTAAAAATCGCATTTATATGCAAAATATTGTTTTGTGAGAAACCGAACCCTACTCAAAGCGCATCAAAAACCTGTTCCATATTGTATGTTTCTGCAGTAATCTACAAATTTGAAAGAGCTTGACGTAAGGGCCTTATCACACTTGCGATTTGCGAGCGTATTTTCTATACAAATAAGCGACGCGGCGAACACGCTGCGCGATCGCCTTCATACAAAATACGCTCGCAAATCGCTAGTGTGATAAGGCTCTAACACCATTTAATTCCATTAGAATCTTATCTGTAGGTACACAATGTACACTATATATAGATAGGCTCCGATTGTCGCAGTTATTTAAAAAACTATTTTTTAAATATGTAACAGAAGTTAAGTATAGATACGTATACAACATTTTACGCGATACACGCATATGCAATGTATTGCAGGCGTGGATCAAACCCGCGGTTTCTAAGTACTTAAACGGAGTGGTGCTCTGACCCCTGAGCTGCCGCAAAGTTACGCACATCGCGTGAAATTAAGCGCCCTCTGTACTTTTAAGAGAGAAAATGATTACCAATCGTGTTTTCACGTTGACAAGATTGAAGAAAAACTGTTTAAGTTTCTTATTTCCAAAAGACAGATTTTTAATCACTATGGATGTTGAGATCTATTATCATTCCCCTGACCAATTTTGCATGGGTGGGCTCTTAAATGCTAAGCGCATTCACCATGCTTCAAGGACGTATTTAAAATTCTTTTATCATACTATATTTTCCCTACGTCATAAAAAGCACGCTTTCATAACCACACACTCACACACTTATCTTTATGACGTCATTGAATCTGTTTGACGACAAACACTTCGGTGGGATTAAATATTTGCATTTCAATATTGGAACGAACTGGTGGCTAGATCGAGTGATAACAGAAGTGCCGTAACAGAGCTTTTCAACAGAGCTTTTTTGACTGGTTAAGTAGCACGTAGTTAATGTTAACCGTTAAATCGACATTAGGTTACGTGCCCGTGCGCAGCGTGTCATACCATATCTGGAAGTGCGTTCTCTCGGTTGAAGGTAAGAAAACATTTTAAATAGTTGGGTTAAAATGTTGTTAGTATTTTTGATTAAATTTAAAAGACGGATGGGACTTTCCGAACCAAGTGCTATTTGAAGTTGTTCGAGAAAGTGAGTGATCTGAGTTGAAAAAATTATAAAAATTAATAATGTTTTCGGCATTAAATGAGTAACTACTTAAGTACATGCGAAAATTATTAGTACTTAGATACAATTTCATAACATAAATAGTTGGCGTTAGTGTAACTTTCAACTTCGATACTACCCCATTGTTCTATCAATTACTATACGATTAAAATCAGTTAACGATTCGGATTGTATATCTATCTTGCTCGTACTTATGCGATTTTAATAAGAGCGTGCGAGAGAGGGGTAAAAGCCGAATCGTTAACTGATTTTAATCGTACTGTAATTGAATTGAAAGCTTTCAAAATATTCTTATACTAGAAGGTGCCGCAAAGTCGCTGACGTATATTTTTCTTTACTATGGTCAGGCAAAAAGTATCCTATAACCATCTTTAAATGTCCAGCTATCCTTGTACTAACATTAGTTAAAAATAAAATCAGTCCAGCCTTTTCGGCGTGATGAAAAAAAAGATAATTTTACCATTATACCCCGCGCGGCCAACGATGATTCCTATGACACCCTGTCGTCTCAGTACATTTTTCCGATTACATTACAGGTTATAAAAAGTAAAGTGGTTGAGTAGAGAATGCCTTAAGAAATTAAGTCCGCCATTTGTACTTTTTTTGCATTGTGCAATAAAGTTTAAATAAATAAATAAATAAAATGTACGGAGATGACAGGTGTCATAGGAATCATCATTCGCCGCGCGGGGTAGGTATAGCTAATAGATGGCGATGTACATACGGCTGGCGTATCGATCTGCACCGTGTTGATAAGAGGCTTCATACATTTTAAAATATATTTTTATCTTGCAAATAATATATTGATAATTTCCACCAACTTTTTAAAGTCAATAATACTTTTCCCTGAGTTCTAGATAGTAACATAGCTATTTCATGGTTTCATTGCGTGCAGTCAAAAATAAGTTGGTAAAACCAGTTACCTGCAACAATTTCGTCAATCTCGAGTAGCTTTTGAAACAAAAGTTATCATTGAAAATTTCAAACTGTAGGTTTCAAATATATTATTTACCAATAAACAGTAATAACCCTGTTCTAACTATTAACATTGATAATATGCTAAGAAATATATCTAAAACATAGAAAAATTTCTAAAACATTTAGCATTTTTTAACGGATCAGAAGCCTTAAGATTTTCTTGAAATAATGACCCCTCTCCATAGAAAACCGACGAAGGAAACGACTCAGCATTTAAATTTGATATTATTGTTCCAGGTCGCCTCAATTTCCGCCGGCTCTCGGTAAACCTGCCCCACTCCCAATCGGACCACGAGCAGTTGTCCCAAGAGGAGGAGCTCCAGGCTTCTCCTCAGCTGGAGCTGGACACCGCAGACCTGGACCAGCAGCTGCGGTCTGAGCAGCAGTTGATGGAGCGTGGAGCAGCCATTGCTACTGAGGAGAGTGATGCTGATACCGTGAGTAGACTTATTTTGATATCTATTGGTAAATGGAAGATCTCTGGTATCTTCTCTTAGTTTAGCGTTTTCCATAAATAGTCTACATAACTTATTTTTCAGGAAATTGTTGATTTTAGGCTGAGCTTACTTAGAATCATTTATATATACGAACCCCATTAGTAAAAAGTATCCTAAAATGTTGTATGAAAATATTTCACAGTGAAAAAAAAAACACTAACAGATTTGTACAAAAACTTATGAAAAACACTTTTTTTCTTGCACGATGTTTCAAAGAAAAAAATACACTTTTTTAAAAAGAACGCCCAGCACTCGACTGACGAAAGTGATGATAACTATGAGCCGATTTTCTTATTTTTTTGTGTTTGGATTGGAGCTTCGCATCGCTCCACTCCACTCCTCTCCACTCCAGTTGGCCAATAATAGTTGCAAAAAAGTGATGCTGAATACTTTATTTTTTTACGGAAATACAACTACAAGTCTCCTGGCAAAGTTTACTTTCCTGTAATCGTACCAAATTCAAGCGCGACCACTGATTTTGACTCACGTGACTCACGCCCTTACCTTTGTATACATAAAGTCATAACTCATCAATGGTTGTCGGATGACCGAGTATAGTAGTTTTATTTTTAATATAGTTGTAAAAAAACTCCAATAAAATTAACTAGTGACGACTATAAAATTGAATAAAGTAACAATTTACCCCTTATACAGTTTCATTACATTAGGTACGCTCTTAAAGCCCATCGTCCTTTAATGAAACCTCTTTATAATAATAATAATAATAATAATAATTCGTTTATTTCAGGCATCAAAGGCCCATAGATAAGAATAAACCTTACAATCTAACATACATATTAAATATTAAAATAACTAGGTCACGATGTGTTGAGTTGAGTCCATGGTGTTGGATAGCCGACCGCAGAAACGCCGGAATAAAACACCTTTCGGCCAAAATTCTTCCTTCATGAAGGTCGTTAGTTGGTCAGCTGGAACCCCCAACACATAAGAATTAAAATTCACTTTGTGGCGAGACTCCAACTTCACGACCCTCAGGATAATTCCGGTCTTCACACGTACATACTCTACGATCTCCTCGGCCTTCGTAGAGTTTATGGAGTACATATATTTAATGAGAAACGGGACAGCTACCCGTGGCCGTTTGTCACGCAACAGCACGGATAGATGTCCCTGATTCGAGTTCGAAACATGTCGGACCGGTCCTGACCATTTTTATGTGAGATTAAAACGTTTTTTTAATAATTATTAAAGATGTCTCACGTACATAATATGTATATCTTTATGTTCTTCGTTGACGTTGTGAAAAATGTGAATACCAAGCAAGACCGATGACTAGATTTCCACTAGATAACGGAACTAAATAATTTTAGAACCCTACATAGTTAGCTCATAACTGTAACTCCTTCATAAATAAATAGTTATGCTATGGACTAAAATTATTATTAAAGCTTGTTGTGAAGCAAAAGTACTTTTCTGTATCCATAAACTGACCAGCGATTGACATCAGTATCACCGGATGGTACTCGGTAGCTCGCTGGTTTAGCAACACTTTTCACATTTACTCTTAACTTGAAGAGATCCAAGTTTGGATTTTCTGGAAATACACACGATGTGATCGAGTTCCATTTATTAGCGGCATACTTCACCTATTAAATGCAAATAAATTTTCCTCTTGTGTCCCATACATCGGGGTTTTCGGAGCACGAATGGTTTGACGCCTACTGATGGCGTAAGTGTTCAATCATTCGTGCTCCGAAAACCCCGATAAATGCCATCCCAATTATACTTCGTACAACTAACACGTTAGTCTCCCTGGATAAAGATTCGTGAAACCGCAAATAAAGAACCTCAACCAGTAGAATTAGAGTTCAGTTTTACAATAGAGATGTAACATTTATCGATATTTCTAACATCGCGTTGCAACATGGAATTGCGTCGCGAGGCGTGCCCTAGTTCGCATCTGTCGTCTCCGGATTCTGAGTTGATTGCTGTCTGCACCTCTAGCACAACTGTCATACGCGACTATTTCTCGCGCGAGATAATTACACGTCTCTTTCTGTGCAGTAATGTGAGAGAGTGACGGATAGCGCTATCTCGCGCGACAAGAGTCGCGAAGCAAAGTTGTACTAGACGGGCTGCAGGTGAAGATGTTCTAATTATTCAATTAAAAAACGGCAAATTGACTAATGTTTTGGTCTTGGGAATGCATACGTTAACCGATTTGTATGACAAAAGCCGCAATTCCGGTTGATATTAATACTCGGTTTTTATTCTAGAATTTTTAATACGCATTCCTTGCTAAATTCGAACGAATCGATTCTTGTTTATTAATTTTTGTTATTTATTCTTGAAACTCGCAATTTTAAAAGATTGAAATGCAGTCTTGATTTATTATTGTTTCTGAAACATGTTTTTTTTTAGGTTTTGTGAGTTTAAGATCTAATGTTAATATTGTTTTCACCTCACCAGCTCAAACATGGCGATTTTGCTGTCAGATAACAGTGAACAAAATGCGATTTTGTTTCGAGCGTGAGTAGAAAGTAGCTTTTTAATTTTTTCAATAGCTGACCACGAATTGCCATTATTCAGCCAAAGGTTAATTATAAAATCCTAATCATTTGAATCTCGATGCACTCTGTTTCTTTCACATGTAAATAAAAGAGAGGGATAGAAACTTATCAATTTGAAATTCGATTTTCGAATCCGACCTCGATTGAGAACAGTTCGGATACGCGTTATACCAAAAAATTCATTAAAAACACCCGAAAAAGTTTTAATTGCAACGTATTTTTTTTTCTTTATTATATTTTTATTTAACGACCGAATATTAAAACTATTGTGCCTTTTATCAAGGAAGATAAAAGGTAAGGAAGTATGATGTTCATAGTAAGGAGTGTACGCCGATAAAGATTTTATCGTCGGGGAACTAGATGCCGTCGTATGTATCAAAATGAATTAAAACGGCGTTTCAGTAGCGACATAAACGACATAGAACGGTGTTAATATTTGTCAACTTTTGCAGAGTTTTGTAAGTATCGTAATGTTATACCTTGTTGATAATAGATGGCGTTTCTACGTTGTGCTTTTACAATTTTTGATATGTTGAGAAGTTTTTTCACTGAAGGTAATTTTTCGCTTTTAAGGCTTTTATGGTTGATTAAGTATTAATTTTGGATGAAATATTTCAAGTCAAGCCTTTGAAGTTAGCCTGGCCATGTACTGGCCATAGTGCTATAGGTAAGTGTGCTATACTGTCAAATGATGTTTTGTCTCTTTCAGTTTGAATGAAACGTCATGAAAATGTCATTAGTTTTTGATTGATGCTTATTGCAATATAGTTTTGCTATTTTCGATTTACATTACGCTTAAGGGAGGTTTATTATCAAAATATATGACTGGTTAGTAAATAGTTTTCAAATGACAATCCTAAACCTTCATTGTAAGAGCATTATTTTATTCTGACAAGGTTAGCATCACAAGATTGCTTAGTTTAAACAGTTTAAGAAAAGGCTTAAATAGCGTGCTGCCATGCTACTTTGATAGGTTCTATATTTTTAGGTAATGACATTTTATGCCAAAGAAAATACTAATTTTAGAAAGTATTGAAGTTTTGCATCTAAAGCGCTGAATTTTATGATTATATTATGGGCGTAATGCGAATTTGAATTTTCAGTTGAAATCATCTGTAATGCAATGAACCAGAATTAAAATCTCACTGGTATGATAGTAGAGGCATAACGCCAAAAGAAAGACGGAAGCGAAAGCTTTTAGAAATATATGCTGAAGAAAAAATTGATTTAAAGAAGACTCTCTATTCCTAGAGAAAACTCTATTCTTGGCGTGCTTAAAGTGTTGATTAAAGATTCCTAAAGTTTCTTTCAGTACGGAACACACGAGGGGCATTTTACGGTACAGAAGATTGAAATTGACAAGTCGTATTATGGCTACCTATATAATTATAAGTATCGGCTAACGTCAAATTTAAGCATAAATAATCGCGATTCAGCGATTTTTGTATATGATGAAATGAGATATTTTGGCCAAAGACCAGTTTTATTGGAATAAAATGGGCTTAACTAGTATTTATAATTACTTCTTCATATTGAACTTTATAGTGTGCCGTATGTTGTTAAAGTGTGTTAAAATGTTGGATGTGTTGATCATTGTTCATAATAAAGATATACAATAAAAATAAGTAGCAGAATGTATTATTTACTATTTAAGCCAGTATTAGTACTCGTAGTATTAATATACTCGGGTACTTATGTATCCCTACCTACCTACTTAGAATAGTTTAATGCAAAGGCTAATAATTATAAATATAGGTATACCTAATCTCTCGTACAAATTAGTCGTGTCAAACTCATTGCATAGTAGTCATTACTGCGCAATGAGTTCGCCATCTCTCTTTTTCCGTGAGATCAGGTAAACTTTTGATTACCTACTTATTTCAATGTAATAAGACGAACATAAATGGCCACGAATTTCTGAACGGGTTGTCGTATAGGTAGTTCTGGCAAATGTATGATATGATATAGATATGATATCATTGGAGCGCTAGGAAAGTACGGACGTACGTTTATGACTTATGACGTTGGCTGTACCTATTTAATAACCAGTCTTCTTGATTATTCGTGATTAAGAAATCAACACGAGTAGTTTCAGCGCCATCTAGTTAAGAACTATACAGATACCACGCTGTCTCTTTTTGGTATAACGCTCAGCGACAATGACATCTATTATGTGTTTTAATAAAACATTGCGTATCTACGTCTTATAATCAGCGCCATCTAGAAATAAGACGGTATTTGAGCTTTTTTCCGGAGTACGTTTTTTTGTATGAGGTTGTCAATCCTTATGTATGATCCTTGCTTTTATATAAAACAATAGATCATTGCTCGAATAAAATAAGATTTTTCAACTAATTGTAAATATAATAATAATTTATAATTTCACCATTTATCATAGATGCATATTCGAAACGTACCTTAAAAAATATCGAGTTCATATTGTAGGTAATTTGTTATTTTCTTTTGCATTTATTTTGTTTGGTGTTTTAGGAGTAAAAATATTAATCAATTTATAAACAAAATCTCGTAATATAATATGTATTTATAAATAAACACGTCATGTATCTGCTAAATCTTCCAATTTGATAAAATAATGACAATAACCGTGTTGGTTGGTTGATTATAATTTCAATTAAATAATATTGTTATTCCTTTTTAAGCAGCACTTATCTATTTCTGATTAATAATATTAGCAACGTAGACTATACGTTGGAAGAAAAAGCACAAAATGTCGAATATGTTCTCGCTGATGAGGTGAAAAGTTGTGTGTGCTACACGAGAGCAAAGTTTTTTGCATCTCGTGCTGTTGAGTCCCTCGCTACACTCAGGATTCTAACATAGAATCACTCGCTACGCTCGTGATTCAAACGTAGAATCCTTCGCTTGCTCGGGACTCAAAATCAGCACTCGTAACAAAAAACAACTTTGCTCTCTTGTTGCACAAATAACTATTTCACCTCACCAGCTCAAACATGGCGATTTTGCTGTCAGATAACAGTGAACAAAATGCGATTTTGTTTCGAGCGTGAGTAGAAAGTAGCTTTTTAATTTTTTCAATATCTGACCACGAATTGTCATTCTTCAGCCAAAGGTTAACTATAAAATTCTAATCATTTGAATCTCGATGCACTCTGTTTCTTTCATATGTATTTAAAAGAGAGGGATAGAAACTTATCAATTTGAAATTCGATTTTCGAATCCGACCTCGATTGAGAACAGTTCGGATACGCATTATACCAAAAAAATCATTAAAAACACCCGAAAAAGTTTTAATTGCAACGTATTTTTTTTTATTTATTATATTTTTATTTAACGACTGAATATTAAAATTATTGTGCCTTTTATATAAAACAATTGATCATTGCTCAAATATAATAAGATTTTTCACCTTAGGTATTACTTATTGTAAATTATATTTACTTATTGTAAAATATAATTTATAATTTCGCCATTTATGCATATATTTTGTTTGGTGTTTTAGGAGTACCTAAAAATATTAATCAATGTATAAACAAAATCTCCTAATATAATAATGTATTTATAAATAAACACGTCATGTATCTGCTAAATCTTCCAATTTGATCAAATAATGACAATAACCGTGTTGGTTGGTTGATTATAATTTCAATGAAATTATATTGTTATTCCTTTTTAAGCAGCACTTATCTATTTTCTGATTAATAATATTATTGAAATCAGCAACAAAGACTATAAACATACGTTGGAAGGAAAAGCACAAAATGTCGAATATGTTCTCGCTGATGAGGTGAAAAGTTGTGTGTGCTACACGAGAGCAAAGTTTTTTGCATCTCGTGCTGTTGAGTCCCTCGCTACACTCAGGATTCTAACATAGAATCACTCGCTACGCTCGTGATTCAAACGTAGAATCCTTCGCTTGCTCGGGACTCAAAATCAGCACTCGCAACAAAAAACAACTTTGCTCTCTTGTTGCACAGATAACTATCTCCATTAGTTTAACTGTCGAGACCTCCAAGTATCAAAGTGTGACGGTCATTTGTATGGAGCGTTTTCGGCGCTCCGTAGGAATGTAAATTTTTAACATTTATTTCTGACTTTTAGAGCAGTCTAAGTGTATTTAGTCTTTAGTCCCATACAGACATTTAATCCCAATAAAAAAAGGATTCATTAATATCTTCAAAAATAATTGTCATGCCTATTGCCAATGCAACATTATTTGAATCGCTTCAATACATTGCTGGCAACGGTCTTGTACATTCTACTAGCATACTAAATGTCTGATTTCATGCCGATAAATTTATATAGTTGGATTTATAGCCTTCACGTGAACAATACTAATGCCTTGCCGTTTCACAGTGCAAATATTTACACATTCATTATGTGTGTGTGTGACTTTCTTTTATCGACACATGATAAAATAAGTAAACCATAGGTACCTAGTATTGAAAATATTAGTGTCTAAAGAAGGTTCATAACTATATATATCGTCTCTATGAAAGCCAGGACAGTGGGACCTTAAACTACTTTTATTATTAGATAGAAGTAGACTGTACTGTCACAATTATACTTATATTTAAGTAGGTAAACCTTGACACAATGAGTTAGATCAAATATCGAACATCGCATTTAATATTGCGGATAGGATCTTCTATCAGTCTTAATCAATTTTATAATTGCTGGAAATCGTGATCCATCTACTATTCCGTATGTATCCGTATTTACTATTTTAGCTGTCTGTGTTACAGACTGCGATAACAGAGAATTTATTTTGACCCTGATACTTATATAGTATGGTGTGCACAAATACTACATATAAATGCGAAAACCTGTACAGACCACCCCCCTTCGAGCGGATTACGTAGTATTAATATGGGTACATTCCCTAAGGTAAATGGACTAATGTTCGACACCCTAAGTCCCTAATTGCAATAGGTTAAGTTATTACAGTTTTTTGTAAACAATTAAATTGTATTTTTTTCCGATAGTCTTTGTTATAAGGTTCTACCATATGCTGCCCTTTAATGTTTCCTCACCATGGTTTTCCCAGAATCTTTTTTTTTAGCTGAAAGGCTCCCCCTGCCTTGAAAACCCAAATAAAAAAAAATGGTCGGTGGTCGGCACTTGTCAATGTACCTATGTAATGTAATACGTAGTAATTCTATTAATTCTATTACGACGGTAAAGGTAGCATCTATTGAGACAATTTCAAGACTTTAGGACCTATAACTTTTCATTCAACTAGGTTTTCCAATCGTTGGTTGCAGGAATATTTTCGTTTACACGCTTTTGTTTCTACGTACAGTACCAGCTTATCAGCGGTTGCCTAGCAACCGCCGCCACAACACGTGCCGTAAACATCCACATCCACAACAATAAAACGAGCAGAGGTCGCTTAGGACACACCGATCCTTGCCGTTTACGAGTTCTAGCTTAGCGCTTGACGTGAATACCTGAATGTATGCGCGATGACCGCGAAACTTTTTCCTAGTAGCTCGTTATGAGTCTATGAGATTTTAGTGTAAGTCAGCTCGAACGCTTTTGTAGCAATGTTCTTACGGGAATAGTAAATGCGGTCGAGAATTTTCGTTGCGTTGGAAACATACACTCGAGACTCTGTAGTGAAGTTTAGTGTGATCGATATGTAGTGGTTATCGGTGGCGTGCGGGACTGTTTTGTGGTTGCTGGTGGACCGTGATTCGCCAGTAGCTGGTAGAGCGCGCTGGCGGCGTGTCTAGCACCGGGAACAATGATCATGCCTTGACCTTGCGGCGCGGGGGCCGGGGGCACGATGACGCCACCGCCGACACGCGGTTCGGCTTTCGGATGCGATCCTTCGCCGACACCATCCGCGTAATCGGCGGTCAGCGCGTTTTGCGTCAAAAATACCGGCGGACCGCGCCGCGACGCTGAGACTCATTCGCGAGCCGGCGCCGCCGCCGACGCGACCGAACGACCGACCGACCGAGCCGACTCCCGCCGACCGAGTACGCGACATGCGCGCGATCAGACATGGGTAATGTGCAGTGTTGCGCCAGCGGACGCTTCCACGAGGGCAAGACAAAGAAGCCGAAGAAACCGAAGAAGGATAAATCGAAAAGTGCAACGAACGGTGTTGGTGGTAAACCTAGTGAAGAGCGTAAAGTGATGGCTGAGGACTCTTCCGAACGAGCCGCGCCGGCTGCTGTGCCGGCTGAAGCGCTGAACCAAACGGCATCTCCTTCTGAGGATGTACCTGTTGGTCCTCCGCAACAAAACGCCCAAGAATCAGCTATTAACAACGACGGACAACGCAATGAAAGTATGGCCGAAGCAAGGGAGCGATTCTTCACACAGGTCAGCTGCTTAGTTTCTATTTCTACATCTATATTCTACACAAAGTGTTTTCTTTTATCTCGCAACGCGTATTTCATATTAAATGTTCCAGTAATATTTTCTGGCACGTTTCAGTACGCTTCATAAAATCCTTTTATCATTCCGACGTCTGAAAAGTTCTGTTTTGCATCAGCTGCTCTTGATAATGGCTCTCAAGCGCTATCTGTTTATTTACGTTTCTTATCTTGAGGGTCTCCGTCAATAAAACAGATGCTTATGTTTACTACACCGCCGCCATCTTGAATTTAAAATGGTGCATGACCCTATTAATGACTTGGCGCATAACGCCTTTTAACAGCAGGGCAATGTGTTGTGTACGCTTTGTTATCATTATTTATCATATACCTACTATTGTACTAATTAACTTGACGCCTTGTAGTGGACCACGTGAGTGTTGGAAATTGATACGTTAAGTATTATTTGAAGTGTTAAAAATTAAAATTGTCGATTAAACCAATTTACAAAAATAAAGCGACTGATTACAAAAATAAAGCGATTTTTGTACCGTTAGTTACCGAAAATGTTTTAATTTTATTTGTATTTAGATTTTCTGTACGGTTTCATTTAAATTTAAGCAAATAAACCAGCAACATAATGAAGGATCAAAACAAATACTAATGCTATTGAAATTGTTAGGTACTTCACGGTAATTTGTAAAGTGGCGGAGTAAATTATATTCCAAACAAAACCTTATAACATTTGTCAACCCATTTGCAAACACACTAAAGTCAATAACCACTACAATTTTATTGTTACTTAGCAGAGTAATAAATATTATTACGCCATAAAAACGTAGTGATTTGAATGCAATTCATTCGTTAATTTTGTACGTAGTGACTACTCTGTCACTTAGGTACTACTTTAATACATACATTATTTATTTATGAACATGGTAATGTCCGTTTATCGAGTTTTATAAGAAATTTCATTTTGCATCTGCATGTTGATGTCCATCCTAATATAAATATGTGGTTAGACTGTAGACAGACTATAGGAATCTATTGTGTGTGACTGACTGTGTCTTATTGCTATATTTTATTGGAGTTTTCTGGCTACCTTATTAACCTCGCGTTTTATGACCTCTAAAAATCCTGATAAATTGGCTTTGAGGAAAAGAGTAGTTAACTAAATGATATTGATAATTCTATGAAATGAAATCTTTGTCGCCGAAACGAAGGTACGCATTATTAAATCCGCGATCTGTCCAAGTATATTTTATTCTAATAAATAGCTTAGTATAAATAAATTTAATTATATGGACAATGTGCCGTTACACCAAATAACTAACTTTAGTTACGCGCGCGCCGAAAATAACCAATTTGTATTCAGCTTACATCGTTCGCCTTTTTGGATTAAAAAGATGGCGTAAAATTTAACGCACAACGGAATGTTTAAGGATGTGCCTGTACCTACCGTTATTTGCATTGGCACTTGCTCATCGTCATAAATAATACTGTAGTGATTTTAGGGTATTGATTAATTTAATTCCGTAATCGTAAATTTAAAGTATCTATTTTGACTATTCTCGCAAACATACTTTGAGATTTATTCAGCTAACGTTTGACTTCTTTTTGTCTGTCAGAAATAGCGGAAATAACTTTACCTCTAACATTAGCAACGAACAAAAAATAATATTCATAAAATTCGTCTAAAAAGGATATACGGATCCATAGCTATATTATGAATGCCAAAAGTCTGGGCACTATCTTACTTTGATCTTGTACAGAAAATGGGATCAGCGTGTGTTTTGCATCGTCATCAAAACTCTCGGTTACGAGCGATTACTTTTTCAGATAGAAATATCTGATTATGTATCTACTTTAACGCCCTGGCGATAAGAGTGCTTCTCCCAGTGCAATCACATGAGTTGAAATCTTTTGTGATTCGTCTCCGCTCCGGTTCAGTGGAGACGCACCCTATGGCTGCCCACTAAGAGCGGAGAAGACGAACTAAGGCTGCGTCTTCGTGAAGCCCAAAAAAAAAGTGCATTTAAATCTGAAGAGTATACTTTAGTTAGCCCGTTACACAGCTAGCTAGCTCCGCTCCAGTGAATAGGCACCCTAAGGCTGCGTTTCCACCAGAGATGTGCGAGGATGCGTAGCGAAATGTGTTTTTGTTAGCCAAAGGAATAACTTCATTTACTCATGCTCGCTCAGCGCAACTGATTCTATTGGTTAAAAAAAACACATCCCTCGCTCTCGCTACGCATCCTCGCACTGGTGGAAACGCAGCCTAAGAGTCGTGTTCATGCAATTTATCTACCCCAGTTTTTTTACTATGAGTTATACAGTTACCAACTCTTAATAAATTTCGTGAGCCTTGTAAAAATCTATAGTCTGCTGTCCAAAAATGCACTGAATGCTTTTTGGCGACAAGATCGTTAGCACTGGTTATCGTTTTTGCTTTTCAATTTTACTTTCTATTTTTTTTTTACGCTTTAAGTACTTTCACTTTTTTATTTTTTTACTTTTTACATTGTATTTTTTCTTTTTTCATTTTATTTTTTAATTTTTTACCTTCTAATTTCTACTTTATACTGTCTTTTTGCCTTCCACTTTTTACTTTTTACTCGGTCTAATAGGTCAAGGCTCGCTTTTTTGACCCCTCTTATGTATACAACTATTGCATAAAATACTATTATGACCGCCTCCTATATATCTGATGGCGACGGTACCGTGTTAGAGAGTGCGCTAAGTAGTTTGTATTTCAAATTGATGACTAATTTCCGAATGTTGGCTTTTCATATACCTACACACATGGAATTTCAAATGCGTGGACAGGTTCTTGCGATGATCTAACGTGCATCTATTAATTGTCAAGGACCAGTTGACCACTTTGTCATAAATGTTACATTAGTGTGAATATAGTTGCTTATATTTTATAATAATTAAGTGTTGTGGTGAAAAATCTTTGCAGGAATATATTTCAGGTACATGAGACTTCTGTCAAATCACATCGGTCAAATTCGTCTATGAAAAAACAAAAGAATTTGATTTCGCTAATATAAAATACAAAACACAGTCTTCATACTATACCATACAAGTATTCTTTATTGCACACCTCACGAAACATAAGTACAGGAGAAAACACGACGCGTTTGGCTCGGTTTGTAGAGACCTGCCTTACTGAGCCGGCGGTCCCGGGTTCGAATCCCAGCCAGGGCAAATATTTGTGTGATGAACTTGAATATTTGTGCTAGGGTCATGGTTGTTCTATATATTTAAGTATATATTTATCTATATATAAGAATGTATATCGTTGTCTAGTACCCATAACACAAGCCTTCTTGAGCTTAATTTGGGACTAGATCGATTTGTGTGAGGTTGTCCGTTTTTTTTTAATACAACGCAAGAAATTACAATTAGAGGTGAACTGGTGGTATTTTCTCATAAGCGGTGTTCTTCAGACAACCTTAGGGTACCTAGTGGAGAGCTTGGCAATCTTCATCTGTAAGATACCTAAGCATATAGATTTATTTTATATAGGTACCTACATTTAATGTATAAAAATAGTTTTAAAGTAATATTGGAAGTTTACGATTAGATATGAACATTGCGACAATATGTACTTACTCGTCAAGGTAAACTGGCCGGAGTAAACATCTCACAAATCATTGAAAAACTAAACATTAAACACACATTATTGATGCAAACTCCTTTTGTTACGAGTAATTTGTTTCCAATAAGCATAAAACTCCTCTTGAATGTATATTTAAATGTCCATATTCTCGGTAGGTTATTGATATTTGCGTGTTTACATTTTTCTCTATTTGACTTCTGTATATCTTCTGCATATCTAGCATATCTGCCATGCTCCGTGTACGGCGTATCTTACTATGACATCCGTACAAAGATACGACCTTTTACCGTAACACGGCAGATATCTTGCCGCGACATCGGTTGTCGCGCGACTCAGCATCACCTGTCTTCCTCGCACGGTATTGAATGGAAAGTGATGACATAAGAGTCGCGTCATAGTCGTTCTAGAGGTGCTGGCTTATGAATTATTAGCTGCGTCGTGTTACCCGCTCATCCCACGGGAACACAAAAAGAAAATCGGGATAAAAAGAAGCCTATGTGTTAATCCAGGGTGTCAGCTATCTTCATACCAAAATTTATCAAAATTGGTTCAGCCGTTTGAGCGTGAAGTTTGTGAACACATTCACAAACTGTCGCCTGTATAATATTAATAGTGTATGGCAAAAACTTATAAAGGCAGTTATTGCTAAACTAGATTTTTTATACACCTACAAGTATTTTCATGTGAAAGTCATATGATTTTATTGTTAATGAAGCTAAAAAACTACTCAGGTACTCAGTACTAAAGTGGTACAATATTGTGAAATTTTTCGTTCCATATTGGAAAAACACATATTATGTTGGTTTCATGTCACATCTTTAGACAACTACATAGACGAAACGCCTCCCAAGTTAATTATAAATTAACTGGAATCATAAAAAAAATGCTTTATCCTATAGTTTTTTCTTCCTGTGATCACTTACAAGAAAGTAAACATCTGAATTTACTCTCCCACGAAACTGACTCATACGATCGTGTCCGAAATCAAAATAGTGAATAAAACTTTTTAAATTTAGAATATTCCGGGATCTGAGCGTCACTATAGTTACTCACTTTGTGTCATTGACTCAGTGAGGAAAGTGACCGAGTATGCTTTTGGAGCATGTCCAGAAGAATCCCGAAATAACCGGTGTTCCGAATTCATTCGAGAATTTATAAGCGGTTAGCAAACGTTGGTTCCGCTTTATAATGTAACTGTGATGTTTAATGCGTGCCTTTGTACTGTGGAAATAGGAAAGCTATTTTGGAATGAGACCGTTAGGTTTGTGCAAACGTGTATATGCACATTATGCACTATAGGGAACGTGCAGGAATATAGGTGGCAGTATTATCAACGTCAAAAGATTCGGATTGGTGGCACCAGTTGGCACCCAGATAGCAAACTGGCTGTATAGGAATGATTATATTAAGCGGTTTACGTTCACGTGAAATCGTCAGGAACGGCCCGACAATAATTAAATATGTCTCACGAAAGTTTTAATAACATTAAGGCTGTATAATAGCTTATATGTACAGCCATTATAACTCTAATTTAAGCTGCATAAAGGCTGTATTAGTGCTTATGCAGCCTGTGTGCTACTTTGGTGCAGCACATTCGTTGCGCACGTTAAAAAAACATACTGTATAATATCTTAGGCTTATACAGACATTATAACTCTAATTTAAGCTGTATAAAGGCTGTATTAGTGCTTATGCAGCCTGTGTGCTACTTTAGTGCAGCACATTCGTTGTGCACGTTAAAAAAACAGTCATATTTTATGAAAACGTAAAAAAAAAACATATCTTAGCCATCTCGAAAAAGGATTGCAAAGTATAAGTATAATAATATAGTACAATCATCTATTACTGTTTTAAAATTCTAGATTTGTATCCACTAGATTGCTTTTGGTAACTACGGCTACCTGTCACCGCTCTTATTTTATTATAAAAATAGAGTCCAACTCAAAATTCGAAGCAATTGAGTGGGTATTGCAAAATCAGTTTTTCCATGAAGAGTGGTCGTGATTTCAGAAAAAAAAACCATTTTCATAATTTCCTTTGTCCTCACATCACGCCGAAACGGCTGGATAAATTTTAACCACTTTCGGTACATGGATAGCTGGACATCTGAATATGGTTATAGGATACTTTTTACCCGACAATAGTATCGAAAAAATTACACGTACGAAGTTAGCTATAATATAACAGTGTAACGAATTTTACGGATTAGGTACAATAATTTAGTAGAAGAACACTTACACGCGTATTAGAGACCGCCAATGCAAAATGTATAAGTTGGATGGATGAATAATTATAAATATTATGATATTAGACGCGATCTTTGTGACACAATCGCACTTCATCCTGCGACAAATATCTGTCTGTATTAAAGTACTTTATAACCATTTCAGTCGACAGAAAATATATTTTTATAAAAATGTTTAACGAGGTCAATATAGGTACCTATTCAAATTCAAATTCAAAGTTTTTTATTTCAGACAACATGATCCAAATTTGTTAGTAAACTTAAGTAACTCAAGTTGTTAGTATCTTATTATTAATAAAGATTTAGTCCTCTCTCTGAGTTTCCCCATCAGAGGACAATCGATTTTGTTGCCGATCATATGTAGAATGCTGTTGCTGCTTCTCCGCACCCTATCCAAAAGTACCTATGACTTATGTACAGTCCGCCCTTCTAGCTCTATAATTAGTAAGAGCACTTATGTGACAGGGATAAAGATTTATAATCATTTGCCAGAAAACCTTAAGTCCATAGAAGCCACACAATTTAAAAGGAAACTCAAGGCCTGGCTGCTTAGACAAATGTGTTTCTAATTTATATGAATATTTTCGGTAATAAATTACGAATTAAAAGTAATATTAAATATTATATAATTATTTTGAATCAATGTAAAATATTACCTAATGTCAATATTGTACGTCCGAAACGGGCAAACTGTTGATACTAAGAGATTTATGACATGTTAACTATTTACACAGTTTTGACAATAAATGATTATCTTATCTTATCAATATCAATGTCACTCTTACTGCACCGATCCAGCCCGTCTAGCACAACTATCCTTCACGACTCTTGTCGCGCGACATAGTTCCACCCGTCACTCTTATACAGTACTGTACAGAGAGAGATAGGTAGTATTTCTCGCGCGAGTCGCGTGCCATAGTTGTGCTAGAGCTGCTGCAAGGCTGTCTTGATGCAACTACGCTTGTCGTACGACTGAGCGTCACCTGTCTTGCTCGCACGGTATTGACAGGAAAGTGACAGGTAGTATTTGTCGAGCGGCAAAGTCGCGTGTCACAGTTATGCTAGACGTACAAAGGACCCATGCAGTGAAAGATTTTCATATTTTTCTTGAGCTAGAGAAAAATCTGTCACGTTTTTTAGGAATGCGGGGGTTATTCCAATTTTTAAAAAGCTCAGGGATTTTTTTAAATGACATGCTTTCTTCATTGTCGTTTAATCTATTCGGAATTCTATGATCAAATCTGTCAAACTGGCACAAATGAAAAACGACTTTAAATTTACATGTATTGTATACGGTTGTTTGTACCTTGTGCCAGTGACTTCATTTAATCTTAGAGATCGGACAGACTTTACTAATTTGCGTTAATTCGGTGGTTGCTATTTTACTGGTATTATTCAACAGTCTAGAAAATATGAACGTTGAATATTGGTCTATTTGGCACTGATCTACGCTTAACTGTCATAAATTTTCTGCTCCAAATAACACTGTCATTGTCAAGGTAACGAGATATCGCAATAAACAAAGAGCGACGTTCATTTGTTTCGAACCAGACAGCTTTCCGAGATAGATGCCATTTTTTTTTAGGTTTCGCACTTTTCGGAGGGTACTGGAATTGTTAGGTTTGTTACTGGCAATGTTTTTGGGTAATTAACAAAAATACTGAAAGTGCTAAATCAAGTTGTAGATCATCGATGTGGGCTCAGATCGCGTCGTGAAATTATTAAGTCAATTTATTTATATTAATTTGCGATAGTCCTTGCCTTGGCCTTGGTTTTTCGAAACGGGCAGAGAGCCCATCGGCCAAGAAAATAGCAAACTATCGTCATCGAAAATTAATTATTATGGTAAAACCACGGTAATTAAAGAGCGTCCGTTAGTAGAATCCGTGTTAGAAGCAGGACATTCGAAACAAAAATGTTTTTATTTTTTTCACAATAATAAAAAAATCCACAAAAAAATGTGTCCTTAAAAATACTTTACTTTGCAATGGGGTAACCCATTCACAAAGCACTATGTTAGCCTTTATTACTAGGACCATAACATTAATTTTGCGTTGTGGGCGCATTGCAAAAGCCAAAACGCGTTCCGAGTTGTATTGGTTTTCCAGTCAATGAGCGATTTCGGTGTTTGAGCGTAACATGTAAGGTAAACGTGCCTGTGCTCGACACGCTAATGCGTAATAGTTGACACCATGCTGTCACCTCTATTGCTAATGACATAACATTCAAGATGGCAACTATTGGGACAGTGTCGAGCACCAGAGACGTTAACCTTAAATCCACAAGTTTCTGTCTAACATTTCATTTTTGTGACAAGCTTTTATAGCCGACTGTACTTTTTTTTTACATCCATCAATTGCTCACTGAGACAATTCTAAAGATCCCAAACTCGGTAGGATTGCTTTGCCTATTACAGAGTTTCTAGTGCCACCTTCAGGCTCCATCAACAGACCAGCTTGGTACCATAAATTATAGCATTGTCATCAAAGTAGGTATGCAAAATTTCAGATCGGTTAAAGATATCTGCGTCAAAATTGAGTTGCAAGATTCCACCCGAACAAACATACAAAGTTATAGTCTATCCGGAATTCTAAGACCAAATTATGTCAAACTGGCACAAGTGAAAAATTACCTTAGATTGACAGGTATACCTACGATCGTTAGTACATTGTGCCAAATCGACTTCGCGACTCTTGCCGCAGGACATAGCGCTATCTCTCACTTTCTCACATTACTGTAGAGAAAGAGACGGATAATTATTTCGCGCGAGATATAGTCGCGTATGACAGTTATGCTAGAGGTACTGGTAGGTATGTACAGGCTGACACAAAAACGGCACTTCTCGCCGCCACTCAAGGGTGTTTGCGCTCTTGTTTAGTACAATACCTAGCCTTGGAGGCTTGTGTGAATAGCGCATCATATACAGAGTGAAACACTACTGTTTTTTTGAATTTTTTGATATTATTGAATAATTTATATACCCAAAAAATCTGAAATTTTGGTGATCATGATTCCAGGTTCTTTTTTATTCGAGATAAGTTACTAAACTTACGTAAGTTTAAAATGTTGATTGTCTTAGACATTTTTCTCTATGGTCTTGATCAAACATGTTTCTTAACATATTATTGATGTTACTACCTATTTTATAATTTATGTTTCAAAAACTACTCGAAATTGACAAAATTCACCCGGAAAATTAGTTTTTACGACTTATTTTCGACTGCACGCAATGAAATCATGAAATAGCTATGTTACTACCTAGAACTCGGAGAAAATTATTATTCACTTTAAAAAGTTTGAAATTATCGATATATTTGTCACAATATATATATATATATATATATTTAAAGGAATAAGGCCTCTTAAGCATTGATTGCAACTCCATTTCTTAATAAATATTGAAATGAAATGAAATTAAATAATTTATTCAGTAAGTAGGCCACAGGGGCACTTTTACAAGTCAGATTGTGAATCTACCGGCATTTCGCAAGAGGAGACCGCTGTTGAGAAGAAAGCCGAAAGAAACTCAACAGTAAGTCATTTTTTCGTAAATAATACTTAAAACAATTACATAATACATTTGTGTTATAACTAATTACACTGGTACACGTAAAGGAGATGTATAGATACTCCAAATCAATGTTAAGTAGGAACATTAAAATAACATTTTAACGTTAAATTCATAATATTAAATATACCCAGAGATGTATAAAGTCTCTGGGTGTCACAACATGCAATAAAATAATAATCACTTAATTAATTTAATTCCACAGAGATGTATAAGGTCTCTAGGCGTCAACATGAATAATTTACAATAGAAAATAATTCTTAAACCTAAATTTCTTAGAGATGTATATGGTCTCTAGGCGTCATAACATGCAATAAAATATTTTAAAATTATATAATTTCCTCAGAGATGTATACCTAAAGTCTCTTGAGTGTCATACTACACTAAGCTGTTTCTTAGAGATGTATAGTCTCTAAGAGTTCAAAAGGTAAAAATCAACATAGAATAACTTCAATCGAGTACAGGATGAAGTTTCTCACGTTTACTTAATTTAACACTAGTATGCGGTTGCTACATATTTAATTTGGCCCTTGCTAGCATGAACAGACCGGACCCCACAAACGGCACCCGTTCATGAGTATGACGCATATCTCAGCCATCGCTTCCCTCAACCATATTATAGGGAAGGCTGCGACCCGATCAACGACGCCACCGTAAGCAAAGACCTTTAAGCGAGCATGACATGCTCAAGCTGCCGGGCATACTTGACTAATACTATTTGCCCGGTGAGAAACAACAAATTGTGCTCTCATGTTACATTAAAAATTACCCACCAAAATAATGCTTATTTAAAAATTTACTATTGCCACACAACACTAAACTACTGGCTTAAAGGCATCACTGTCGTTTAGAAAGTCATTAACCGTATAATAAGCTTTATTCAATAAGTGACGTTTTATTTCTGCTTTAAATTTTCTACAGGGCAATTTTACTACATCAATAGGTATTTTATTGTAGAAGCGTACACAGTTCCCCACGAACGACGAGCTAACCTTACGGAGACGGTGGGCAGGTATTGCGAGCTTGTCCTTACTTCTCGTATTGTAGTGGTGAATGTCACTGTTGAGCTTGAATTCATGGAGATTTTTCCGCACATACATGATATTCTCAAGAATGTATTGAGATGCTACGGTGAGAATGTTTGTTTCCTTGAATTTCTCTCTTAGTGACGTACGACCTCCTAGTGCGTAAATTGCGCGTACAGCTCGTTTTTGTAGCACAAAGATGGTTTGGATGTCCGCCGCTCTTCCCCATAATAAAATTCCATACGACATAACACTATGGAAATAACTGAAATATACAATCTTTGCCGTCTCGACGTTTGTCACCTGCCTGATTCGCCTAACTGCATAGGCAGCGGAGCTCAGCTTACCTGCAAGAGTGGCTATATGCGCACTCCATTGCAGTTTAGAGTCTAAAGTAACACCCAGGAATACTGTTTTTTCTTCAAATTCCAGTACTTCGCCTTTCAGTTTTACCTTGGCACAATTTACTTGTTTCACATTTGGTAATGTAAATTTAATGCACTTAGTTTTCTTGGCATTTAAAAGTAAATTATTTGCAGTAAACCAATCCACAATAGAGGACAGTGCATCATTAATGACATCGAAGTTGTTTTCTTGCCTTTTTACTTTAAAAAGAAGAGATGTGTCATCTGCAAATAGTACTATATCATGTTTATCTCGCACAAGGTTTGGTAAATCGTTAACATACACTAGAAAAAGAAAGGGACCTAGAATTGAACCCTGAGGTACCCCCATAGCAACAGCTGACCCAGTCGATTGAGTCCCATTGATATCTACCCTTTGCGTTCTGCCTGAAAGATATGACGAGACAAGGTCAAGGGCATTGTTTTTGACTCCGTAGTGTTCTAGCTTACGTATTAAATTCTCATGATCAACGCAATCAAATGCTTTGGATAGATCACAAAAAACTCCAATAGCATCTTGAGCTCTCTCCCAGGCATCAAAGATATGTTTAACTAGTGCCACGCCAGCGTCAGTGGTAGAGCGACCTTTGGTGAACCCGAATTGATTGCTGTGGAGTAGGTTATTCCGATTGAAATGAGATATAAGTTGATTTAGAATAATCTTCTCAAAAACTTTGCTTAATGCTGGTAGTATTGATATTGGTCTAAAATTTGTGGGGTCCGATTTTGTACCTGATTTGAATAAGGGAATAATTTTGCTATGCTTCATCAAATCAGGAAATACTCCAGTATCAATACATTTATTAAAGATATCAGCTAAATATGGTGCAATAGATTCAACAATTGAATGTAACACTTTGACAGATAGGCCCCACAGATCCTAAGTCTTCTTTAAATTTAGCGATTTAAACGCTTTAATAATAGTGGTAGGGGTTACATAAATGAATTTAAAGATAGTTGTACATTCTGATACATTCTTTTTCAATAGTAATTCAGCGACATCGGGCGATGAATTCAAAGACTTTGTTGTCTCTACAGGTATATTGCAGAAGAATTGCTCAAAGTGATAGGCAATTTCAACATCGGAACTTATTACAGTATCGTCGATTCGAAGACTGTAATGGCGATCTTTTGGTTTCGTTTTCCCGGTTTCATCATAGATTACCTTCCAAATAGTTTTCACCTTATCACAGGAATTTGTGATCTTTTTAGACAAGTAATCAGCTTTAGCGGCGGCACACATTTGCTTAAAGGATTTGGAAAACATTTTCACGTACTCTAGGAACTCCGGCCTCTTATCGATTGTCCTTTGTTCATAAAGATCGTAGAGACGACGTCTTTTTTCATGAATATCAGGTGTAGCCCAGTCGCTGAATTTAGTTTTAACCCTGTCTTGTACTTTCTTTAAATTGAAACAGGCATCAAATTCTTTTTTGATGCAGTTAAACAAGGCCGAACACATACAGTTAGCATCCTCTTGAGTAAATTTAAGATAACATAGTCTCCTCTGAATGTTATGGTTAAACAAATCTAAGCGATTTTCAGAGATAGGTCTGCACATGGCGTCTTGTGGATCACTCTCAATATTTCCACTGAAGTTGAAGGAGGCATATTGTCCGCAATGGTCAGAGCTTAGTTTGTTTATGATAGATTTATCAATCGCATCAACACTACTAAATATGTTATCAATACACGTTGAACTGGTAGCTGTGATTCTGGTAGACTCAGAAAACAAATTCACTAGGCCAAAAGAATTAAAAGTGTTCAATAAACTCACACTCATAGACATCATCTCATATTCACATCATCAGGGCTCTAATTCCATATATTTCTCTCTGATGGCTAGGAGAGATCTCCAAAGTGTCTATATACCAAGTATGTCCCCATTTTACTTTTTAATGAGTATGTTCTGGTATAGTACCTATATAAGTAGCTATACTTACGTTAGACATAAACATAGACTTGATGACTTCCAGCCTCCCGAACAAGCCGGTTTCCGAAGAAGCTATAGTACCATAGACCACATACATACGCTGCGGCAAGTTATACAGAAGACTGAAGAGTATAACTTGCCATTATGCTTAGCGTTTGTGGACTATGAGAAAGCCTTCGATTCGGTGGAAACATGGGCGGTGCTCGAGTCACTTCAGCGATGCCATATTGACTATCGGTACATTGAAGTGTTGAAGTGTTTGTATAGTAACGCCACCATGTCGGTCCGAGTTCAGGAGCAGAGCACAAAGGCCATTCCATTGAGAAGAGGCGTAAGACAGGGGGACGTTGTGTCCCCTAAACTGTTTACGGCCGTTATGGAAGACGCCTTCAAGCTCCTGGAATGGCAAGGACTTGGCATCAACATCAATGGCGATACATCACTCACCTTCGGTTTGCCGACGACATCGTAGTCATGGCAATGTCGATGGAGGAACTCAGCATGATGCTCGATGACCTCAATCGAGTTTCTCAACGGGTGGGCTTAAAAATGAACATGGGCAAGACGAAAATCATGTCAAATGCCAAGGTTGTGCCCATCCCAATCTCTGTTGAAAACTCGGTACTCGAAGTTGTTGACTCATACATCTACCTAGGACAAGTGGTCCAATTAGGTAGGTCCAACTTCGAGAAAGAGGTCAACCGCCGAATCCAACTCGGCTGGGCAGCGTTCGGGAAACTACGCAATGTCTTTTCGTCCGACATACCTCAGTGCCTCAAGACGAAAGTCTTCAACCAATGTGTGTTACCAGTGATGACTTACGGCACCGAAACGTGGTCTTTCACTATCGGCCTCATCTCGAAGCTCAAGGTCGCTCAACGAGCAATGGAGAGGGCTATGCTGGGGGTGTCTCTACGTGATCGAATCAGAAATGAGGAAATCCGTAGACGAACTAAAGTGACCGATATAGCTCACCGGATTAGCAAGTTGAAGTGGCAATGGGCAGGCCACATAGCACGCAGAGCAGATGGCAGATGGGGCCGAAAAGTGCTCGAGTGGAGACCTCGGACCAGCAAGCGCAGCGTAGGACGTCCACCTACAAGATGGACAGATGACCTTATAAAGGTCGCCGGAAGGCGCTGGATGCAGGTCGCTTCCAACCGGTATATATGGAAGTCCAAAGGGGAGGCCTATGTTCAGCAGTGGACGTCCTATGGCTGAGATGATGATGATGATGATGATGACTTACGTTAGCCTCGTGGGCAAATCGGAAAAACTTAGTCAACTGATTATGTATATATAATAACTACATCTCTCAATGCGTACGTGCGAAACATCACATCGCGTAGAGAGTACATCCTACCTGAAATAGATAATTCATGTTTCTGACCGTGGCCCGTCCATCTATATAAGTATATAGATATAGCATAGCTGCTACATATACGAGTACACTGCTAAGGAATAACTTTGACGTTTCTATTATATTTATGTATGTGTGTAAATACTTTATTGTAAGTACACAAAAACAGTTAAAAATACATTTATAATAAATAACATAGGTACAAAGGTGAAATTAACCCTATAAGGGATCTCTTTCAGTCAACGGGAAGAAGATAGGCAAACTAACCCACCCCAATATTATATGTACTTTAGCGATTTGCTCCATTTACCTTTAAATGACAACGTGTCAATGTCATTTAAATAAATAAATCACGGCCATATTATAAATGTCCATGATCTGATATTACGCTATAGATTTTTTGATATCGTGTCTTGACAACAACCTGTATATAAGTAGGTAAATAGTCGTTTGTTTACATCAATCATTCGACAAAATATCGCGTACACTATGTTTGCTGAATATATTTTTAACCTGATGGCAGCTTGTACGAGTATATATTTATTTATTTATTAAAAACTTTATTGCTCAATTCATAAAAGTACAAATGGCGGACTTAATGCCTTTAGGAATTCTCTACCAGTCAACCACTGAGTGAAATAGAAATATGTAGTCGGTGCAGGATCAAAGGTTACAGATAAACAAAGTAATTAAACACAAATCAATAACCTAAAGATTTATATAAGAATATACATATACATAATTACCATAAACTTACACGAATACTTTAATACGACATACTTACATGTAAGTATATCATGTACGAAGTATATACGAAGATTTAAAACAATTTTAGTAAAAGCTGGTAAAAGTTTAAGATTCCGCTTGTCAAAGGCGTACTAATTGTAAACAGGGCCAATAATATATTTAAATTAATTTAATTTACTCAACAATGAAAAGGGGGGGTAACATTCAATAAATTAGGTCCTTAAACATTGTGGAATAGCCTTTCTTCTTTATTTATCAACCGAAAAAAATACGTATGATGAAAAATGTAAGGGTGCCACATCACTGCGAGCATTCTCGTCTGTAATGTAAAACCTCGCTCACACTTTACCGCGTTTTTTAGAAATTAAATTACGTAAATAATTTATCTACTTAGCCCAATGGTTGAATGGTTGACAATTCCCTATGGCGTTAATACTAATATACGATAATGTACGATATATGTTCTTTCTTTTGGGCAATTAATAATTAAATAAATAAATAAACCCTATAGAGAAAAAAAATATACCCTATATTGTACAGACACTATACACCTACGTTGAAAAAAAAAACAAGCATTTGTTTACAAACGTAGGTATAACTCGTACAACTTCCTATAATTACGATATATAAATATAATTAATACTATTAATACTATTTTATGCACTCAGGCTATAGTATATAATAATAAATTAGCACATAGGTACATTGAAGTCAAGGAAAACCGTACAATTGCCTGTTACTAGCCTGTTACTGACGTTTAACGTGATTTATTTGTATATAAATTCAAATGATTATTTTTATTTTGGAAGCTGTCAAGAGTTTATTCTTTTTCTGTGTAAATTAGTTTTTAGGCACGGCAGGTCAATGGTGCGTGATGTCACTTGCGTAGGGTTGACACAAGACTGCATTACTTAAATTTAAAAAAGAAATATTATTCAAATAAGTCACACAGCATTACAGTAAAAACCAAGGCACTGTAAACTACAAAAAATACATTTAAACAAAGACAAAACTAGTTAGATTTAGGCGACAGAATGGCGTGGCTCCGTTGCATTTTGCATTGTCTGATCTGGTGCAGAATATAACATACAATGCATCCGACAGCTTATTTTCATTAAGACCTGCCTTAGAAGTTTTGTATATTAAATACCAAAATTGCAACTGAATTTATAAGTAGGTACCTAACTAGAAGGCGCCTGAAACTTCGTACGTTTATCAGAAAAAATTATAACATAACCGTTTTATATTTTATAATACTGAGATAACTGGATTTTATAATACTATACCATAACCCTTTTTGATATTGTTTTAATATCAAACAGTAAACTTAGCCTCATAAAGCGTTTAAATCGTACGAAATAGTTTACTTCCTGCACGGGAACTGTTGTATAATTTTCTATTCAGGTCAAACCACAATAGGAACCATTAAGACTGCACCGAGCGAAACGTGAAAAAATTGGCAGTTGCCGTTAAGTAAATAACGTCAACACTAATTGTTTAATCCATTTCTATACTATATATTTAGCATTACGAAGAATGTGTTAACAACTTCTCCTTGGAAAAATTATAAGATTATTAATATTTTACCCTAGAGAACTAAGTAAAGTTGGACGAAAATTGTAAAATCGTAAGCAGGCGTTAAGTGTTTTTTTATACTATAACAATGGAAATCTGTTCTGATTTTCAGTTCAAAAAAAAGATGAATGTTTACATTACAATTTGACCGCATCAAATATTTCAATTATTGTTTGGTATTAAAGGTCCAGGTTTATCAAAAAGTGCTTTTAATTCTCCATACATTTTTACTATGGCGGCCGCGCGCCGATTTAAATACGCATTCCCCGCGCTCTATGGTTCAGTCGCAAACGCTCGGCGCCCTCTTAAATATCTTACTCCTTTAATTAACATTGAATTTATATAAAATTAACAACTATTTCTAATAAACTATGCCATGTCTTTATTGTTGGTGCATCAAATAAATTAAAAAAAGTAAGCATAAGTTAGTAAAATTAGAATTTTGACTTAAGCTGATTGATGACTACAGTGACCCCTAAAAATCACCCTTCAGTATACTTAAAAAATAGAAGTCACGAAAGACGCTAATATATCAAAATTATTTCTTGAATGTCAAAGTCTCGAGACTTGTAAGCGACTCCCAGAAGTCCTCGGCAACGTTGAGGATCTGCTAGGCTTTAAGGGCCTTATCACACTTGCGATTTGCGAGCGTATTTTCTATACAAATAAGCGACGCGGCGAACACGCTGCGCGATCACCTTCATACAAAATACGCTCGCAAATCGCAAGTGTGATAAGGCTCTTAGATGCTATAGTGTTAGTTTGCCTTTAATGCAAAAAACGTGTTATTTACACGGGAAAAATAAACGCAATCTATGTTGCGCTGAGAACTTAAACTTAGGCTCTGGTGGCAAATAGCAAGTATATTGCCATCAACCCATCATACAAAATGCGTTGAGTTGCGGAAAACCTGCCCGCGAATATTAGAAGCAAATACGCTATTCCCCATTATACGATACAAAGATATTCAGACTAGCGTTTGCTATATTTTTTGGCGAGCTTCCGCCACGCGAGCACCCAGAATTAGTTAATTAATCCATTATCATTAAAAAAAGTGCCAGCTGGCAACCCTGGTTAGTAAATCTCGTATTCAAACGTTGCGCCTGCGCCGAGCGATGTACAGATTTTGGCCGCGCCCTGCTCGTTAGATGTTCCGTGATACTTGAATCCTAATCGTGTCTGGGTTGCATGAATCATCGAGATAAAATCGTATTGAAGCGTTTATTTTAGTATGAAGAAAATACGTTTAATAGATATGTGTAATGAACATGTTTGAGCGTGAGACTGTTGTCGGTTAAAGGTTATCGTCGTCGATTGACATCAATGATATATGTTGTGCATCTATGCCATTATAAAATTACAAAATTTGATTATTATACTGGAGTCATGATTCCAAAATAAATCTTAAAATCGTGATGCAGGTATGACATGACGAATTATACCGGTAGCCATCAAATGGTCAACTTTAGGTATCGGTCGGGTCGGTTTCAGCTCGCCAAAATGGCTGAACATAGTATGGGCATTTTTTGAAAAAACGAGCAGTAAGATGTTCACAGAATACTTTGCTCAATCAAAAAAGACCTCGACGACCCAGCGAAACAAATCTTGTTCAGTTTGAAGAGTATAAGCCATGCTTAAATGTATTGCTCCTATTACAAGCTACATCCGGTTTGAATGTTTCTACCTGGGTCATGGATGTTTTCTATGTATTTAAGGATCTATATAAGAAGATATACATTCTTGGATGTTTTATATATGTATTTGAGTATGTATTTATCTATATAAAAATTTATACCGTCATCTAGTGCTCATAGCACAAGCCTACTAGAGCTTACTTTGGAACTAGATCGATTTGTGTAAAATTGCCCGATAAGTCCTTATGTATACATAGTACCATGAATCAATTTTATTATAGTAGTTAGTTCTTACTAGCGCTTTAAACAATGTGTCTCGATAAATCCAACTCACATGGGAAGCAATCGGAAAAAACATATTATATTTCGACGCTCTCAATGGAATCAAAATTTATAGGCTATTTTCCGTAGACCTAGAACTATGAAATTTGGCAAGTTATGCCGTCTTATTTTCAGGTATAGGAAAAAAATCTGAAAATCATACATTTGTAATTTATTCTTAAAAAATATAGTCCATAACGAAAGTCATATTTGGAGATCTCAGTTGAGTTAACTTTGCACCACATTGGTATCCGGCGCCATACATACCAGGTGCAAACTTAACTTAACCCGGCCAGTTAAAATAAGTTAAGTACCTATTTGTACGGAACGCTCCGTGCGCGAGTCAGACTAGCACTTGTCCGGTCTTTTGAAGTCCTGTGAGAAAATCTTCTACAATCCATGGAAATAATATCAGACAATATTCAATGTAGACCACAAATATTTCTATGTGTGTCGTAATATTTTCAGACGATTTAGACGCATCATGAACGTGTATTAAGTGTACACTTAAAACTTAAGTACCAGTGCCTAGGTCAACCAAAGGTAACAAACTCGATTAGAACGAGATGCGAGCAGTCATAAAATCGCACAGACACAAATACTGGTTTTATTGAATTCCATAAAAGTTGAATATGTTATGTATTGGAATTGTGGGAAGGGAATTAATCATTTGTGTTATTCAAAAATATGTCCTGATACCAAAATTATTTGCAATACCTTCTATTCAAACAATTTTATACAGTCACCAAATTTTTTTTTTGTCGTTTTTCTGGTATAAATCATACTATTTTACTTTTGATGGCATTAACATAGCATTTAAATATGTTGGTATATTCCGTGCTCTCTGTTACTAAATACGATAATGCGATGTAGATATTCTGAACACAAAAACACTTTATTACTATTACGTTTCTAACTCGTTACTGATTCGTTTTCGTGACTGCTATAGTGTAATGAGATGAGCTCATGGTTTAAGAGTATAAATAGGATCAAAATGAGCACATATCTTATGACTGACTTAAATGTTATTTCAGGATAAACAGACAACTTAGCTGTTATCTGTAGTCTATGGCAAAATTATCACCGAGAATCCTTTTTTGTTCAATGAGTTCGGATTTAAAAAGAAAGGTAATTGATATCTCGATCTTACATGGTGTTAAGATGAAATACCATTGTTAATTTTTTCATATAAACTGAGGTTAGTTCTCGACTGCTTCCTCCACCTAACATAAATCAATCGTAACGAGATTCTGGAAACTGAAAGGGAAGGAAGTGATCTGTGTCAAACTGTTTTGATTTTTGCGCTTACTTGATAGTAAGCGCAAAAATCAATCATCATCACACTAATATTATAAAGGTGAAAGTTTGTGAGTGGTGTTTATGTGTATCATAGTGATGATGATTGTATGTAGTGACATAGTATAAAACAAAGCCGCTTCCTGCTGTCTGTCTGTCCCTATGTAAGCTTAGATTTTTAAAACTACGCAACGGATGTTGATGCGTTTTTTTGAATAGATAAAGTGACTCAAGAGCAAGGTTTATATGTATAATACTTGCATAATTTATCAGCATTTCACTCGTGCGAAGCCGGGGCGGGTCGCTAGTGTTTGTTAAATTACTTCTTCACCCTCAAATGGCTAGACCAGATATTTTTTCGTATGAGTATGAAGGTAGCTGACACCCTGGATTAACACATAGGCTACTTTTTATCCCGAAAAATTTAGTGTTCCCGTGGAATGAGCGCGTAAAACCGCGTGGTGCAGCTAGTTATAAATATTTGTGTGCTAGTCGTCTGTTTTCGGCCAAAATTTCGCCGCAAACGGACGGATTGAATTCAGTGTCGTTCAAATAATCTCAGTCCGTTATCAGATTTTATTTATAATACTTAATATCAAAATAACTTGAAATACAGTAAAAATATTGTGAAACACACGTTTTTAACGAAAAAGATCTCAATGTACAAAAGCTACAGTACAGCTTTATACGTTTTGTTAACGACGATCTAATGGACCTATTTTTTAATCTAATAACTCCTGACTCACCGTTGTTAGTGTTATATTTCTGGAACGAACTCATGCGCCGGTTCAGAGGAAAGGCCGCCCACGTTGCAATTTCCCAGAGAAAAGGTCAAAGTCTCTAGGCTTTATTTAAGCACTTATGCTGTTTTTCAGTGGAGCTCGATAACGTGATGAAACTAGAATTTATATGTTATATTAGACTGATAGTAAATCGTTTGGTCGTTCATAACATATTTGTTGACGTTTTGGTGTGTGATATAAAATTATGTCATTTAGTCAATGATAAGTTCGCTCGACGGATCAGTCATAGTCATGAAAAAATTAAACTCAATAATTAATACTAATCACTTTTAAGAGCTTTTTAATTATTATTATTTTTGTTACGGGATATCCATACTAATATTATAAATGCGAAAGTGTGTCTGTCTGTCTGTTACCTCTTCACGCTTAAACCGCTGAACCGACTAAGATGAAATTTGGTATGGAGATAGTTTGAGACCCGGGAAAGGACATAGGATACTTTTCATCCCGAATAAATTTAGTGTTCCCGTGGGATGAGCGGGTAACACCGCGGGGCACAGCTAGTTATATTAACATAGTCTGCCGGGACGGCTTAGGTATATAATTTTATTGTTATTTCGCACTTATTATCTGAATATTCATTCGACTGGAAAGAAAATGTCATAACGGCTACATACTTGAAATAAAGCGGGGACCTAATTCCTATATATTTTATTATGGTTTTTAGATTCCTGATCTCGTCGAAGTTGATTAGAGCGATTACTTCTTATACATGATATTTGTGTAGGTATATTATGATGATTATGACAATGAATTATTTATGATTTATCTATATGTATGTATTATATTTTGGAATTACACATATTTTATTATATTAAGACATTAGCCCTTAGTGTATCTGTGCATACTAACTTGTTCGTTTGTCTATCTTTTTGGATATCCCATTATTTTCTAATTTGCTCAAAGGTTGACTGGAAGAGATGCCTTATAGGGATAAGTTCGCCTATTTTGTGTACAATAAAGTGTTTACATACATATATCGCTCAGATATCTCAGAGAGATCGCCGAAGTGTCGATATAAGTATATCTTCATTTCGCCAACCCGGTCGCGTTTAGTTTGTTCCTCATTAATATACAACGCTATAGATATCAGGAGGTAACTTAACTTGCCCGGGTAGTAATAAAGTGTCACTTAATGCGGCTCGAATCGCCTGAAATATACGTGAGATCTCGAACTAGTTCCCAGATAGTTAATATGTAAAGTGTACTATATAGTGGCTAGTTCTCGGTTACATATCATTGGAATTCTACTACTACTCTAAACTTGCTATCTGGGAAATAGTCTAAGTAGCTGTGCCTATAATGCTTAGTTTATAGCTATATAGCGACGACTTAACAACCGAGTCGACAACACGATCAATTTCAACCTTTTTCAGTCGAACAATAACCCTTAATAATAGGGCCTTGTGTCGTTTAAAAATTGCGCTATCATTCAGTACTGTGGAAACACGTGAAATACGATAGAACTTTTTGTTTGGAGGATAGATTTCCGAACAATGAATAGTTCAAGACTTAAGATACTATACGTATATATATATATATTGACTACACTTGAAGGTATGTAAAAAGGTATGAATATAATCTTCTACTTATGTTATACGTATTTCCACGCATTGTTGAGCGTGTTTAGTTAAACTTTTGACGATACAAAATTGATAGGTACTTGTGAGCTGTGATCCGATTGAGTGTGATAAGGCCCTAAGGCCTATATTGTTCCCGCGGGAGTTATAAATTGTTATACCTAACTCCCGAGGGAGTTATGGTTTTAGTTTTAAAAATACAGTACGCACTCGCAGTTTACTTTAGACCGTAAGGAGGTTTCAATCCAGCCAAGGTTTTTTGCTGTACGAACAAAACTTGCCTACCAGAAATTTTATTGTGTATTGAATTAATATACGGTACATGTAACTGCATTAATATTTATGTTTTACAATTATTTAAGTGTATTTTGCAATAATTTTATTAAAATTAATTTTGAATTATCGTTACAATCTGGCAGTATAGCTTTTCATGTTTCTAAACTAAACGCAGTTCTTAGCATTATCTGTGGTAAACGACACAGAAAAAAGAAATAAAAGTTATAAAATTAATAGTTAGGTACTATTTAGTTTTGTAACAAAATTACTGTTCGTATTTTAGTTTTATAATATATTACGGTGTTAATTATTCCTACATAATATAGTTAATTGTTATTTGTTTAATGATAGATGGTAAGATTCTGTGTATATTTGTTTTCTGTTTTAAGCTGATGGCCGTTTTGCCAGTGCTTATAGTAAGTTAAAAAAATATGGAAAAAGTTGGTTGTCAATCGTTATTGTTTAATTAGTTCAATGTTTATTTTAGTCTTATGTATTTGTTATTTACTCCCAAATGTGATGAAAAATATTGTGTGTATGGCGGGTAGTAAGGGGATTACAAACTCAGGACATTAAAAGCCCTCCGCCTTTGGCGTCGGGCTTCTAATAGGCCTTCGTTAGTAATCCCCTACTTACTACCCTTATGACACAATATACTATTTCTCAAACATGCAATGAAATGTCGTCATAACGTGCGTTATAACAGGCTTCGAAGGATCACGTTTCAGGCGGAACAACTCGAGAGAACTGTAAAGGAATTTCATACAAAATTGAAGGACTAAGCCGGGAAGTAACTTTTTTAAACATGGCTTCTGTCTTCATGAACAGGCTAAACAGCTGAATCATTTATTTTTTAATGGTGTATTTTTTTATTTCATTGCATAATGTTTGAGAAAACACTAAAAATGCCTAGTCGCAAAAGGGCTTGCCGACTTCGTATCACTACCAGGCCTCCGTACGGTCGGCCGTGTATACCTACTCACCCGGCAAGCCATTCTTTGCCGGCGTCTGCAGTTAAGTACTATTTATCTTTTTCTGGATCGGTGACGCTTCGGTCGTTCGTCTAACAACATTACTTATGTCTTCAAAAGCCCTTATATGTTAGAATGTTTCGATGTCCAAACGCTTTAAATTAAATTAAATTGCTTTATTTTTGTATGATTGCTTTATGGCAGTTGGAAACGTAAACGTAAAAGTTGTTAAATTTCGGCAATTTCGAAACAAACTCGTGAGGTGTACAGCTCACAGATATAAAGTTCAATGCCATTCAAGAATTCGGGATATAAATAATGGATCAGTTGTCACCGCTTCATCTGTTTAATTGACAGGGGAGTATTTATGTATTCGTAGAATTGACACTAGTACGTGTCAACGAGTGACCTCGGAAAATTAATGGGAGTCACAGGCAGGCAATCCTATTTGAACTAAAGGCGTCTCCGCACTTGAGCATTGAATGTCATATATTAGTGAGTTTAAGAGTTTTTTATTAATTTTAATTTAACTGCCCATTTGTTAGTGAAAAAAGTATTTATCATCCGTCACTTTTCAGTCACTCTTCATAATTATGGTCGTCATTAAGTTGTCATTGGCAAAAAGGTGCGTATTTTGATGAGCACTTAATGTGATTATATATGATGATGATTATGGTATCCTTTTATCCCTCATCAGGGACATAGGGCTCTCAGAAGGATTTTCCATTGCCTCCGATCCTGCGCTGCTTCCTCGAGTTTCTTCCAGTCGAGGCCAGTTGACGCCGCCTCTTTGTTGACTGTGCGTCTCCAAGTGGTGCGAGGACGACCGAGTTTGCTTCTACAGGACACTTGCCACGTCAGACCTTGTTTGGATAGATGGTTGTCTGGTCTTCGCAATACGTGACCTATCCAGCGCCACTTCCGGAGAAGTATCTCCTTAGCGATAGGATTTTGGCCGCTCAGCTCCCATAGCCTTATGTTAGAGATGGTCCGTGGCCAGTAGATTCCCAGTGATTATATATAATAAAAAAAATACCACCCTAATTTCAATAATTGCAGAGCTGTTTGTATTAGGTGCCAACTATTGGGATTGAGTCTAGTTGGTGCCAAAGGCGAGAAAGTTAATTATTGATGACGTGTTTTGAGAGGCGCAATTAATGGGCGGTGGCTACCCGGTCAAGTTAAGTTTGCGCCTGATGTTTATAGTAAGTATCGCATTTAAATGAAGCGCAGGGTTGGTGTATTGATTATATTCCTAGTATATTACCACTTCGAAGATATCTGCGAGATATCAGGGACATATGGAATTAGAGCCCTGACTCTACCCTAATCAACGGATAGAGCCGTCGCTAATAATTTATTTTTTATCATCCTATTTAAATAATGTACAGTAAACGGCGATAAAGAATGCACATCGGCAATCATCGCATTTCCGAATACAAACGAATGCTAATTTCCATGTACATCAATTATTAGATTAATCGTTCATCAGAATTTGAATTTAGAACTAAGTACTTTATTGTTGTTTTGTTTTGATTTCACGTGGAATATATAGAGCTGTAAAACTCGATGTAATAATATATAGTTATTGCTATAATGTTCTTGTTGGGGAAAAATAATATACATATATATATATTCAGGCCCACATTCCTAAAAGGGCTTGACTGAGCATTAGCAACTGATGTTATACTACTAGGATACTTAAATGTGGGTTTAAAGATCGACAAAAAGTGTAATTACTTACATTAACATTCTCATGTTTTTTTAATTGGTCGGCTTCAGTTACAAAATATTTATAAACATTGTAGATAATTTCGCGTGACTGGCAAAGTAACGGCTTACCTTTTTTCCCTATAGATGCCATAGTACAAATTTAATTTTGTGTAGGTTTTAGCAACTCTATATATATATTGACTTGGATATGCGACTGCACTCTCTCGCATTTGAACCACGACTGACAAAACAAACGTCATGGTGTGTGCGACACAGATATCGCTATACGAAGTCGAAATTAGCCGATTGCCTCTTTCCAAAGATCGATGTGCAAACTTTATCGCCGTTTACTGTAAGTGCACCTTTTCCGCACCAGGTCAGACCACACACCGCCGAGTCAATTGTAATTGACGGCTGCTCGTATCATAACACTCAGTCGGCTGGGGAACTGGGTCGAGATGTTTTGATACGGCTATTATGAGCTAATAGACTATTATACAATGGATCATACGGCTAAAAATGTAACATGTAGCCACAGAATAGATATATACGATAATAGTACAAGTAGCTATACGTACGCGGGCAGTGTCTTGGGAAGAATGCTCCGGGCGGCTCTTAGGACAGACATGAGGATATGGCCAATTTCTTTTACTGCCTGTTTTAGCATTAATTTTAGTTATAATTTAAACTAAGTTTATTTTAAATCATTTTCAGAATTATGATTCTGATGAATTGATTGAAGATTTCTTATTGAAGATCGTACTATAAATTCAAGATAATTAATTTAGGACAATGAACATGTGAAAATCTTTAATCATAATACAAATGAGTGTAACTCGATAAAAAAAGCCTTTCGAAATTTCTAAATAGACGGGAAGCGTGGTTGATGCACTCTTAAGCCTTACCACAGATTACAACACTACAGAAAGATGTTCGCAAAAGCCGCCTGAGAATTGTATTTTATTTATTTATTATGACAAATAGATCGATAATTTCAACCAACTTTTTGAAGTGAATAATAATACTTTTCCCCGAGTTCTAGGTAGTAACATAGCTATTTCATGCATTCAGTGCAGCCGAAAATAAGTTGAAAATACTAATTTTCCACGTGAATTTTGTCAATTTCGAGTAGTTCTTGAAACAAAAATTATCAATGAAAAATTCAAACTGTAGGTTTCAAATATATAAGTACCAATAAATCCCAATTGCCGAGTTCTAGTAGTAGCCAACTTCTAGTAGTAGTAGTAGGCTTATGAAATCTATGCTCCGGCCAACACCGATACAAATCCAAAACCCCGAACCCTTTCAACTGGAATTGCAGAATCGCTTCGAATGCCTGGGTGATTGCGAAGACGTGGACGAATTTAACGACAGGGTTGTGGAAACTGTCCTAACGGTGGGATCTAAGTTCTTTAAGACCCACCGTTCAAAAATAACCAAAAAGATCTCTGATCACACTCTCGAGCTCATGAAGGAGAGGCGCGGTATGATTCTGCATTCCCCTGATGACGCTTCTCAGTACCGAAGGCTCAACAAACAAATCTCAAAGTCTCTGACTCGCGACCTGCGCCAATTCAATACAAATTGTATTGAAGAGGCTATTGAGCGGAACAAAGGCTCCAAAGTGTTCGCACGAGATTTGTCTATGGGACAGAGCCAGCTGACAAAGCTGAAGACAGGGGATGGTAGAATCGTGTCGTCTAGGCCTGAGCTCCTGGGGGAGGTCGAGGCGTTCTACGGACAGTTATACACGACAACGCGGACACCTGTCATGAACCTAGCCAAAGATCCAAGAGCTAGGTTGACCCGACACTACACAGAAGAAATCCCGGACGTCAGCCTGTGCGAGATTAGTATGGCTCTCAAACAGCTTAAAAATAATAAGGCGGCGGGTGATGACGGAGTTACCTCAGAGCTTCTAAAAGCAGGTGGAAAACCGGTCTTAAAAGCCTTGCAAAAGTTATTTAACTCCGTCATACTCGAGGGGAAAACGCCACAGGCATGGCACAGAAGCGTAGTGGTACTGTTCTTTAAGAAAGGCGATAAGACCCTTTTAAAGAACTACAGGCCCATCTCGCTTCTGAGTCATGTTTATAAGCTGTTTTCGAGAGTCATCACGAACCGTCTCGCACGCAGGTTTGACGACTTCCAGCCTCCCGAACAAGCCGGCTTCCGTAAAGCTTTTAGTACCATATACCACATCCATACGCTGCGGCAGGTTATAATAATAATAATAGTCATTTATTTCAGATAACAACGATCCATATTTTTTGTTAGTAATTAAATTAGGCTTAAATATTAAATGTTAATAGGCATTTTAGAAACAAATTACTATACACACACGCTGGATAAATAAAACTAATTAATTTTGATAAGGAATGTCAACATTATTAAAAATAATCAAAAATAAAATATAGATTATAAACATCATTTAGAAATAAATTAATTAAATAACAATACTGAATATAAAATGGAATAAAATTAAATAGGCAAAACAATATAACAATAAACAATATATATACAGAAGACCGAAGAGTATAACCAGCCATTATGCTTATAGTCCTATTTGTTATGAAAAAAAGCTGCACTCTGTGATGGAAGCAAGCCGTTTTGCACAGTGATAATATAGACCAAAATAAACGATTTCACTCGAGGCGAAATTAGTTTCACCCCTTAGGAACAGAGATGGCGCCACTTATTCCAAAAAAGTTTAAAAAATTCTAAATCCTGAACGGATACTCCGATTTTGACGAAAGAGATGCCAATCAGCAGATAATTACCCAATTTAACATGAAAAAAATTAAAATCACGTAGAAAATAATTTTGGATACCTAAGAAATAATATTTTCTGAAAAAAATATTTAAAATTTGTGATTTTTGGAATTTTACTCGTAAAAATGTATGTACATGGTACTTTTTTATTTATTTATATTAATACACAACTAATTTTACATTTACGAAAAAAAACCGCATATCATTAGCTCGTTCCAAAGTTATTGAAGAATACAGACATGGCGCCGCTGGGTCAAAAAATCTTACAAAAAATCTAAAACCTCAACGGATATTCCGATTTTGATAATTAAGGTGGTAATCGACAGATAATTACTTAAATTAGTTTAAAAAAATAAAATCAAAATTCAAATAGGCAAAAAGTAATAATATTTCCAAAAAAAAACATACATTTTGAAAAAATATATTTTTTTTGGGTCTTGTATGTAATTTCATATAAAAAAAATCATGAATATGGCTTTATTTTACTTATGTATATTATAACACTATTAGGTAATTGATCGTTTAATAAAAAACCGCATATCGAGAACTTGTACAGTTCCAACGGTATTGAAGATTTTACTATAGGGTGCCGGTGCGATGTTGCCGCCGCACGTGCAACTTATGTACATGTATATAGAAAAGTATTCTCCCGTTTCGAAGGTACTGATTACCCTGAAAATATAACCACAATTGAAAGTACAAATAATAATAATCCCAAGTAGCACACAACACACTTATATCCCTTGTACAGCTTAAATTAGAGTTTTAACGGGTGAATAGGCTCCTATACAACCAGTTTGCTAATATCACAAGTATATTAGATGCTAAATAGCATTTCTGAATGAATATTTTACTTACTTTACGTTTTATTTTCACTTTAGTCTTTGCAGGCTTTGCATTGTAACGTGCAAGTTAGGCCGTCGCATCATAAAAAAAACAACAACGCATTATGCCACAGCCCAATTTGTATCCATAATGTTCAAGGAGTTTCCAAATTGAACTAACCTTCTACTATTGTGGACCCCACCTACCTTTGATGCCGTTTCATTCCCAAAAAGAAGGACTTGGGACTCGATATTTCCAAATTAAAACGTGAACCCACATTTGGTTTGCATGAAACGGTATTCAATGGCAGCTGAAATAGATGGAAGGTATCTCACAAGCTTGTTTAGTTTAGTGTTTTTTAGTTTAAACAGATCTTTTCGAATCGCATTAACAGTAATAATATATGCTCTGTTGGAGCATCGTATAGCCTGCATGTGAATCTGGGACCAACAACGTTACGATTAATTGAGAACCAATTAATGACATTAATATAGTGATTGAATCTTACACGATTTTCACACATTATATTAAAATAATAAAACGGGATTAATTGCGGTAAATAAACATTTTTGAACTCGGTTAAATCCCGTTTTGTTATAATAATGAATGACATTAATTATACACACCCTAAAAAAAAAGAAACAAAAATGGCCCTAAGTAATCGTTTCACATGAGCCGTTACGTATCGAGAGAGAATTTCTATAGATAGCGATGTTACTTGCAAAAGCAGTAGTTATTTCAGGGTATAACATGCAAGTTTTAAAACAGGTCTCTTTTCTTATTGTATTAAAATTAGACGTCTTGTCATACTCTGTGAAAGCCTTGAAGTGCAGTCATCATTTCATTACTTAAAGTAATAACTGTTAACTGCTACTAGTAGACCGTTGCACTGACGACTGCAATTTGAATGCTTCGATGCTTTCACAGAGCTGGCGACAAGCCTTTCGCCGACTACTTCAGCTGCCATTGAACAACATGTTCTGCGTGTAGCGTTTCAAGCGAGCCAAATGTGAAATAAACGTCTTAATTTGGATATATCCTATCCCAAGTCCTTTATTTTTGGGAATGGAATGGCGTTGGAAGCAGGTTGCAGGTGCGATCCACAATAGAACAGTTAGTATGGGTGCAAATCGAGCTATGGAAAAATGCGTTGTTGCAGCCGATGCAACGGCCTAACATGCACGTTACAATGCACTGTTTAGAAAATGAAAATAGGCAGAATATACTTGTGATATTAGCAAACTGGTTGTATAAGAGCCTATTCAACCGTTAAAGCTCTAATTTAAGCTGTACAAGGGATATAAGTGTGTTGTGTGCTACTTGGGATGATTATGATTTGTACTTTCAATTGTGGTTATATTTTCAGAGTAATCAGTACCTTCGAAACGGGAGAATACTTTTCTATATACATGTACATAAGTTGCACGTGCGGCGGCAACATCGCACTGGCACCCTATAGTAAAATCTTCAATACCGTTGGAACTGTACAAGTTCTCGATATGCGGTTTTTTATTAAACGATCAATTACCTAATAGTGTTATAATATACATAAGTAAAATAAAGCCATATTCATAATTTTTTTTATATGAAATTACATAAAAGCCCCAAAAAAAAATATTTTTTTTCAAAATGTATGTTTTTTTTGGAAATATTATTACTTTTTGCCTATTTGGACTTTTATTTTATTTTTTTAAACTAATTTAAGTAAATATCTGTCGATTACCACCTTAATTATCAAAATCGGAATATCCGTTGAGGTTTTAAATTTTTTGTAAGATTTTTTGACCCAGCGGCGCCATGTCTGTATTCTTCAATAACTTTGGAATTATACGAGCTAATGATATGCGGTTTTTTTTCGTAAATGTAAAATTAGTTGTGTATTAATATAAATAAATAAAAAAAGTACCATGTACATACATTTTTACGAGTAAAATTCCAAAAATCACAAATTTTAAATATTTTTTTCAGAAAATATTATTTCTTAGGTATCCAAAATTATTTTCTACGTGATTTTAATTTTTTTCATGTTAAATTGGGTAATTATCTGCTGATTGGCACCTGTTACGTCAAAATCGGAGTATCCGTTCAGGATTTAGAATTTTTTAAACTTTTTTGGAATAAGTGGCGCCATCTCTGTTCCTAAGGGGTGAAACTAATTTCGCCTCGAGTGAAATCGTTTATTTTGGTCTATGTTATCACTGTGCAAAACGGCTTGCTTCCATCACAAAGTGCAGCTTCCAGGCCAAAACCGTCCATAACAAGTAATACTATTAGCGTTTGTGGACTATGAGAAGGCTTTCGATTCAGTCGAGACCGCAGTGCTGCAGTCTCTCCAGCGGTGCCAAATTGACTACAGGTATATTGAGGTACTAAGGTGTTTGTATGAGAATGCCACTATGTCAGTCCGCGTCCAAAACCAAGACTCGAAACCTATCCAATTGCAGCGTGGTGTGAGGCAAGGAGATGTTATATCTCCTAAATTGTTCACAGCTGCATTGGAAGACGTATTCAAGCTTCTGGATTGGGACGGACTTGGCATCAATATAAACGGCGAATACATCACCAACCTCCGCTTTGCTGATGATATCGTGGTCATGGCTGAGACCCTGGAAGACCTCGGCAAAATGCTCAACGACCTCAGTAGGGTCTCTAAACAAGTGGGTCTTAAAATGAACATGGAGAAAACGAAAATTATGTTTAACTCCCATGTGGCACCCACTCCACTTAAAGTTGGAGACTGCGCTCGAAACTGTAGACGACTATATCTACCTTGGACAAACGATCCAGTTGGGTAGGTCGAATTTCGAAAAAGAGGTCACTCGTCGACTACAACTCGGGTGGGCAGCGTTCGGGAAGCTGCGGAATGTCTTCTCGTCCCAAATACCGCAGTGTCTTAAGACGAAGGTTTTTAACCAATGTGTGTTGCCAGTGATGACATACGGCACTGAAACGTGGTCGCTTACAATGGGCCTCATAAGAAGGCTCACAGTTACTCAAAGGGCAATGGAGCGAGCTATGCTCGGAATTTCCTTGCGGGATCGAATTCGAAATGATGAGATACGCAAGAGAACCAAGGTTGTAGATATAGCTCAGACAGTCGCCAAACTTAAGTGGCAGTGGGCGGGGCACATTGCTCGTAGAATCGATGGCCGTTGGGGCAGAAAGGTTCTTGAGTGGCGACCGCGGACCGGAAGACGCGGCGTTGGAAGGCCTCCAACAAGGTGGACCGACGACCTGGTTAAGATCGCGGGTAGAAATTGGATGAGGGCGGCGCAAGATCGATCGTTGTGGAGAACTTTGAGGGAGGCCTTTGTCCAGCAGTGGACGTCTATAGGCTGATATGATGATGATGATGATGATGAATAGTTATCTGTAATTTGGTTAGTATTAAGTATCCTATAGCCACCATGGGATGTCCAGCTATCCCTATACCCCATTTTTTTATTCTGTCTAGGTACGAAACAAAAGACAACGTGCAATGTTGCCATTAAGATTTTTCCCGCAATCATAAACCTTTGTATCCAACACCGGTCTTCAATGGGAACGATTTTAGTTTAGCATTTTCAATAACAAGTTCAGTGACCCTACGTCGCACTATCACGATGTCTGTCGCTATCATGTTTCTTCTTTATTCCATGTTCCTGCGTGAGAGTGGCGTGTCCGCTGCGCGTGGGCATAAGTTAACGCGGATTAGAGATGTGTCAGGGGGATTTATTTTCGGGTAGGATTGCACAACTACATATCCCAAGGTTTGTCGAGGTTCGCCAATGCTTAAATTATGTCCGATACTTTTCGTATTGGGCATATACACCTACTTAAGCTATGCTCAAGCAGTAGTGTAAGTTGGAAGAAGCTTCTAGAATAAATCAATAGATAGTGCTAGCGTATTAAGCAGAGTTATTAGTGTCATACGGGAGTTTCAGAGGGATAGAAGCAATTAATTACAAGAGACCTAAGAGAATGATGAAAGGGCCCTCTCTTTCTATCAGTTGATGACACACGAATAAGAATAAGAATAGACTATATTACTTTCAGGATTATAATCAAAATGTTTGAGCACTAAGATTAACGCTTAAATAACCCAAATTAAATAAAAAACTTAAAACCCCCTCGACTCAAGTAGTTGGTCATAAAGACATCCTCATTCAATGAGTGATATAGAAAATGCTACTAAAGCTGAAGATAACTGCAAATATTTGGAATTCTTATCTTCAATATGGGCTGAGAATGAGATCTTGTCACTAGTTCCAATTAAAGCTAAAACATAGCTAAGAAGAACCATCTCGAATTCTCACCGGACATGTCTTTCGTTTCAAAAAAACTGCACTCAAATTCCGTCCATCCGTTGGAGCTATGATGCCGCAGACAGACACACAGATACACATGTTTTAACTAATAATATAACACACCTCTTTCTTCGTCGAGGTTTAAAATTTGTACATAAGCTGCAGAATTGCATGGCCCATTTATGAATGAATTCATTCATAAATGGGCCATGCATTTTTGCAGCTTCTAGTACATTACATACCTAGAGCGATGAATTCGTGAATGTCCGCAGGTGTTTGTGGCCCGAACCAAAGGTAAGGTAAGGTAAGGTTTTGACAATGTTTTTTCTTAATTATCTATTGAATTATGACTTGCCGAATTTGTTTATTTTGTTGACGATCACCGTATAGATTCGTGTAAATTGACTATGTGTAATTTATAATGTAGGTATCCCTATATGTGTGAAATAAATATAATCTAATCTAATCTAACCCAAAAATAAGCGATCTGGGGCTTTACGAAATTATCGCCGGTGGTTTTTAGGGTTCCGTACCAAAAGGGTAAAAACGGGACCCTATTACTGAGACTTCGCTGTCCGTCCGTCCGTCTGTCACCAGGCTGTATCTCAAGAACGGTGATAGCTAGACAGTTAAAATTTTCACAGATGATGTATTTCTATTGCCCCTATAACAACAAATACTAAAAATAAAATAAAATATTTTTTTAAGGGGGGCTCCCATACAACAAACTTACAGATAATGGTACGGAATCCTTCGTGCGCGAGTCCCACTCGCACGTGGTGTATTTTTCTAAACTTTTACGTCTTGCCTTGGCCTAGAAGTCAGATTTTCTTCCAGCAGCCGGGCAGCACCAGGGCAGAAAATCTCACTTACGCGGTATTACGGGTATAGTATAGCAATTCGTCAACCGCCTACAAATCTGTTTGCGCATACAATTGTATCTGAAACAGCCCTGAATTCAGCGCCTGGGAAAACTTATTCGGCAAACTAATCCGCTCGCGCTGTGCAAACACTGTTTTGTAGGCGTTGACGAGTTGTTATACTTATACGCGTAATATTTTTACGTCACTCTAGGCCGAAAGTGAGATTTTCTGTCCTGGTGCAGCCAGGCTGCTGGGAGAAAATCTCACATCCTAACCAAGGCAAGACGTAAAACTTTACACAAACCACGGACGGTAATTCGTAAAGCCAGATCGCAAATGTATTTGAATTACGGAATCTTAGCTTAATATTTTATCTCTGTGCCATAGATCCATTTACATATATTATACAGTTGATTACTTTTTGGGTTCCGAAAGGAGAAGCTAACAACGGGACATAATTATAATTATTATTGAATATCATAATTATGAACTTTGAACCCATGACTTTACACGATTATAGAGTCAAATCTATTAGATTAGAATAGGTTTGTTTTAAAAGTTAACTGTCTAAGATGAGAAAAGACCATGACTCACGTTTAATTTTTCTCGATTTTATGGCAATAGAGGCCCAAATAATATACTACTGAAGAAAAACTAACGAACACACTTCGCTATATTACATTTGTAAAAAAACCGGCCAAGTGCGAGTCGGACTCGCGCACCGACGGTTCCGTACAAACACTTCATCCCTAAGTGGTTAAGTTAAGTTTGCACCTGGTCTGTATAACGCCCCATATAAATTAGGTGCAAAGTTAGGTATTAAAAAAAAACTACTTACTAGATCTCGTTGAAAACAATTTTCATTTGGTAGTTTTTATAGTAATGTACATCATATGTTTTTTTTTGATTTTGAATTTTCTTATTTCAGAAGTTAGAGGGGGGGCAACTTTTTTTCACTTTGGAAGCGTCTGTCACGCAAACTATTCGGTTTAGAAAAAAAATATTTTAGAAACCTCGATATCATTTTTGAAGACCTATCCATAGATACCCCACACGTATGTGTTTGATGAAAAAAAAAATCTTTGAGTTTCCGTTCTAAGTATGGGAGCCCCCAATATTTATTATTATTATTTTATTTTTGCATCAAAATCTTAATGCGGTTCACAGAATACATCTACCTACCAAGTTTCAACAGTATAGCTATAGCTCTTATAGTTTCGGAAAAAAATAGCTGTGACATACGGACGGACAGACGGATAGACAGACGGACAGACAGACATGACGAATCTATAAGGGTTCAGTTTTTTGCCATTTGGCTACGGAACCCTAAAAACCAGTATAAATGTCTCAATCAGTCACGTAAACAAACCTCCGACCTCGTAGCATACTTTGTAAATTCCAATATGCTACAATGTGTTTAAAAGCCCCTAGAATAGATGTAGACAATATGTCTTTGTGCGCAGGCGCCGACTGGCCGGGCGCTTATACGATTAATGCACAGCTTACATTTTTACAGAAGATCCTTCTGCCGGTAAACGCTCTGTAACGTCAACAGCAACAACTTTGATATTAAACAATCAACGTCCTAAAATAACATGATCACATAACAAAAATCCTGTGACAGGAGCAATAAATTAAAGCTGATAACAAATATAAATATATATCAAGTTGCTAAATAAGTGTTCCCTTTAAAGAGTAGTTTACTCTTTAATTAAACCGAGCATTTATTTTTATTTTTAAAAATAAATGGCAAATTGTTTATTAGAAGCAATATATCGCGATATATTTATTTTATAGCTGTGTGATGAGCTGATGAGCCAGATGATAATGTTGAATAGCTACATTGAATATACTATTTAATTTGTTTGAAATAATGAATAATATATTGCTCCATTGTCTGGGCTGTTTCTATGATTTGACACTTATTAACAACTTGGACAGCGTCACACAGAGACATATCAGACTTCGGACTTCGTCACGAATCATTGACGCATTCTTGGCCTCTTGAGTTCTTTGTCAATGGTTCATGATAGTTCACATTCAAATAATTTTAGTTAGATTAGTTTAGTTTTCTTTTTCAAAGATAAAGCCAGACGTATTTTTCGTTACCAAGTTCAATCATGCGTTACTATTGCTTTCTGTATTGCACAACTGCGTGCAAATTTATTTGTAAACTAGCTGATTTAAGCTAAGATCATAGTCCAGAGTTATCTGCTCGGCTTGTCACCGCAACAAGCCGTCATTCAAACGTTGCCATATACCCCGTTTTATCTCATGGCTACGCCTACGTGGCACAGCCAGTATCTAGTATCTACTGATTGCGATCGGTTTTTCCTATTTCTCAATAACTCGAGAAATTTTGTTTTTTCACATGTAGGTTTATGCGCGAATCTAATCATTCTAAGAAAACGTAGGGAACATTTTCTAAATCGTAACATAGTTGCTTCATTTCTCTAATGACTGCTTATTTTATGTTAAGTGTAGATATGCGTCAAAATAGTTGATCCGGGTAACTTTGGGCTTTCCGTATTAACATTGAGCCATACTTACTTACACACTGCCATGCCAGTTTGAATACGGTATTTGAAGCTAAGTGGATGAAACGTCAAACTATTTGTTAGTATGGAGTTTCTAAAGAAGATGCTTGTGGCGTCATAAAAATCAGTAGTCAAAACACGCCCTAGGTACATAAAAATAAACAAACATCCCGATATCGACATTCCCGATGAACTGGAAAGCTCCTCCTTTTTTTTAATCGGTTGAAAGCTTAAAAGAACAAAGTTCGAGAACGATCATTGTTCAATTTATCAAGCTAGGCCAAAAATCACAAATAATTCTTGGCATCTAAAACGTTACAATAGGAACTGTTGATCCCAAATACCACGGGATTGCAACAGTCTAAAATGACGTACGTGTTTATTTATACGATATAATCTGTGGAACTTGAAACAAGCGATATGCAGGGCCGGGACGAGACATAGTCGTGTTTTGGTGTCCTAAATACCGATCTAAAAATATACGGTAGTTAATCGTTACACAATTTTCTTAAGTTTAATGGCTTCCCGTCGTAGTGATCGATCAGTATTAAGAGGACCACGGCTCATTCTTTCATACCTATCGAGGTCTCATTGTCGACTGTTTCCCCTTCCACAACTTAACGAAGAGTATATTGTATAAGGAGGTATGGGAAATGGGTTAAATCTAAAAAGCCAATACCTACGTATAGGTAGGGAGTATAGCTAAAAGTCCAAGTTGTTACCAAATTGCTTCATAAACAGCCTTCTAAACGCGTAAAGCTCACGATTTCAATCAATGTAAGTGCTTGTAGTTTATTGGGCTATAATAGAAAATTACAAAATAAAGGATAATTTCAAAACTATCACAAAATAACTTGAAAGATTGCCAAGTTTGGTTTTAAAACACAAAGCTAGTAGATTCCTGAGTGCAAATTGTTGATAGGAACGTATCTAGGTGGCAGCAAAATGTACAAACCTAAACTTCGTCTGCGTAAGCTTTCTTTTGTCTTTGCCGTACTCTGGTAAAAAGTATCCTATAACGTACCAAAATTGGTTAAAAACCGTCGAGCCGTTTGGCGTGATGGGAGGACAAACAAGTTCTGACCATCAGATGACGATGGCGCTGCACTGCTGGCCCCACGCGCCCATGCAAAATAGGCCGTTTTTAATGTAATCCAGTGAATAAAGGGGTTTTACCTAACAAACAGTCCGGTAGTTTAGAATTTTTGATATGTTATCTAGGATGGTTAGTGAGCGTTTAAAATGCACAATTCCCCCTACTCCGCGCCCGCCGCGATATTGAAAGATCCGGCAATTTTTTCATATTTTTGCTTAAGTATACCTTCGGAGCATTTTAGCTAGAAAAGAGCTTAGACAATGTTGTAGTGAATTAAATTTACTTTAAATTTTGTTTCTTGGACAGATAATTACGGAGATATGCTAAGCTTTTTTCTAGCTAAAATGCTCCTAGACGAATATACATACAAGCAAAAATCAGAAGAAAGTGCCGGTTTTTTAAATATGGTGGCGGGCGCGGACTATTGGGAAATCACTCACCATCCTAGCCTAGACAATTATCAAAAACTCAAAACTACTGAACCGTTTGTAAGGTCACCCCCAGTAGGTCACCCCCATATTAAAATACACGTCGTAGAAGTGGAATAACGCTCAACAAGTTTTTGTTTTATTTTCACCCCCAGTACTTTACTCTCTCGTCTCTTAAGAAATCATAATAAATAAATAAAAAATATAAAAAAAAAAATCGGACAACCTCACACAAATCGATCTAGTCCCAAATTAAGCTCATGAAGGCTTGTGTTATGGGTACTAGACGACGATATACATACTTATATAGATAAATATATAGAACAACCATGGCCCAAGCACAAATATTCGAGTTCATCACACAAATTTGCTTTAAATACATAGAACAACCATGACCCAAGCACAAATATTCGAGTTCATCACACAAATTTGCCCTGGCCGGGATTCGAACCCGGGACCGCCGGCTCAGTAGGCAGGTGTCTACAAACCGAGCCAAACGTGTCGTCATGAATCCATTGAAAACTGATTTTCAATACTAATCTAGAATACTTTAAAAGTAGCCACTTAAATCCTTTTTACGGCAATTTCCGCACTTTTTTTTAACTTTACGTAAAATGCACAGGGCTCGTCTCTTTCGCACGCATTTTTCTTACGCTCTGTAACATAAAGCAAAAAATAAAATACGCGTGAACCACGCACCTCCACCAAATGTGACGGGGTGCAGCTCAGTGGAAGTGCAAACAAAAGATATAACTTGAATTATTATTTATTCAGAGATCAGCCACGATACAGGGCTTAAGCACGAATGCCCGGCTCCCTTGGTGTGTGACAAAGACGGCCATAATTCTATATATTTAAATATATATTTTTACTACAAATCTAGTTGCCAGATCTGCTGTCAAGAACCAAAGAGATCCTTACAGTACCCACCTATATGTATTCATATTTTGTGAATATAACTGCTCTACTTTTCTTTAATAAAAGTAGCATACTCTATACTCATGTGTGTCTATGACAATAACAGAATTTCGTCTGATGGTCAGAAAAGACCGCAGTTACGTCCTACGTCCCATAAATATAACAATGCCTGCCACACAAATAACGTTAAAGTATTTTTATAAATGTAAATCCAACAAATTGACCCACGGACACTAAAGAAAACATTATATTTACATCAGACCTCAATACTTACCGTATTATTGTAAAAAGCTTTTGACCGTGACTCGGATTGAGCAATATCTTATTATTACAGCATTAAAATGACTACATAAATCCACTAAGCTCCTTAATGGCCGCGCCTTATAAAAAGATATTACTATTCAGTAGTGTTATTGAAAACTTTAACTTAATGACCCAGACAACAAAACATTTTGAGAGCGTTTCGTATGATGTTTTTTTTTTTAAGGTTTACTTTAAAGATTTGTTTGAGACTCTATAGTCACTGCGCAACTTGATGCTATATGTAGTTTTCTTTCAAACAAAAACCGTCTCGAAAATACTTGTGATTGTGTCATTTACACGGGAAAAGGGAGCGGGATTAAGACATTTTGTTGACGTACAACTTACGCTTTAGGCTCTGCTTCATTTGCCTCAGAAAAACGGGAGCGAATGCGTGGAGTTGTAGAATCGCGTATCAATAGCACCTGCAGATTTGAAGGGAGACAGCAGAAGGGAGAGAGACACTCTCGCACTCACATACTTGGCAAAATCTGACAGATGCTTTGTCACTTACTTATTGCATGTTAAACGCCATCACGGACCCGCTGGTCCTCTCCTCCCATAACATTTAAGTTTTTGTAATATTTTCTATATTGATACTACATTTCTTATTTTCTGTACATAAGGATAAATAAGAAACCGTATTTTTATGCAATCCACTGCAGTAGAAGCAGGACTCGAACCCACGACCTCTGTTTAACCGGAACAGTGCTCTCCTAACTGAGAACAGGACAGCTATGCAGGCGGCTTAAATAATTCATATTTTTTTATAATTTGGACCTGGATTTTCTTCCTAAACTTCCGAAACTCTTATTTAATTCCGTTTCTGTTTCCACTTTTTTTACAACAAAATGTTTCCGCTTAGAGATTCCTTAAGACATCGTTTAGCCAATTAGTTTTCATAGAAACTAAACAAAACAAACATAATAAATACTTTCAGTTCCGTTTCTAATCTTCAAGCTTATCCACCTTAGTAACAACGCAAACAACTTTATGGGCCCGACTTTTGACTAATACCATGAATCAGAACGATATCCGAACTAATTTCCGTTGCTAACTTATTACTATGAAATCGTAGTAATGCACCGTAACACAGTGAGTCAGGACTGCAAAAATGCAAAGTACAGGGAAACACTGAGAAATGAACATTCCAAAAATGTCACGTAACCGGTTTTCACAGAACTTACAGTCAAGAAAGAGACAGGTATGCAATCAATCATACTATGTGCAGTATACATTTATACTGCAGTTACTTTCTTCTGCAAAAAATATACTTACTAAGTAGTATTTCTACCTTTCATTTACCTGCCACTCATTACCAATGGGATTAGTGGAACGCTGGACTCCACGCATAAATCTATTAAATATTGCTTGAACACTTCACATTATGTGGAGAAAATTACCTATGTTTATGGAATATTCTGACTGCAAGTTATCGGCCGAAGTTTTCTATCGATAAGTAAAAAGTATAAAATCTCTTATCTACATAATGTTATAGTGTGTTTACGTACAATTTAATGCTTGTACTTACATTCATACCTATTTATCCGAAGTACAACATTTAGTAGAAGAAAGAGAATTAAAAATGTAGGTAAGTATGAATACGAATCAGCCAAACAATTAGAATGAAATAACGATGAAACAGTATTGTCTATTCCCACTATGAAATAATGACGTAAGATTATAGATAAAGCTAGCCAATTCTATAAGATTATAATGTTTATCTAGTTTTCTTAGTAATCTAATGTTATTTTCAGACTTCCGGTCTTGATATAATTTTCATAGAATATCGATAAAACATCTATGCTTACGGTAACTGAAATCTTGCTACTGTTATACTTAAAGTAAGGTGAGGTAAGGTAAGACTAACATAGTTTATTGTCTAATGGGGCTTACTTAACTAACAATTAGTTAGTTATTCGACTGTGGCAGTCTTTCCTATTTATATATAGGTGAGAGTCTTACCTTACTATTTCCAACTAATCATACTATCTAAAATCAGTACCTAGGTACAGTAGTAACATTTACATAACTTTGGCACAAGTTTACAAATATATAAAGAATGCATACTTATGTTATGTCAAATGAATACAGAGACCACTCACATGTTAAGACACAATACGAGTATATAATATGCATAGGAAAACCATAGGTATCATTAATTTACCATATCACCAAGTTTAACGCATAGAACACAATCGTAAAACCCTATACCTGTATTAAAACTGCCATAAACGATATTGTCATAAGGACTTCCAAGAAACAACAATGTACCTCAATCTAAGGTCAGCTCATTTGGTGGAAGTGGCCAATGAGAGGCACAATAAAAGACATATTCTGCCACGTGGGTAGACACTAAACTTAAACAAATAACTTTACGAGTTACTCTATTGGGATGTCCTGTCCAACAGACTGTGCTACATATTCCATTCATTCGACACAGAGTCCGATCGCACCGGCCCACGTGTTTGAGCACTTGAAACATTACAATATGTAGCTGGCCAATCGGTGTTGGTTGTTGGAAAACTGCCGCTCGCGAGTGCAATTTAGGCAGCGAAAGACAAATAGGCTAAGGAGCGTTGTATCGCAATGCCAAACATCATTTAGCTATTGTTGTAATGCGAAGTGCTACTTCCACTTTAAATACCTCAGCGTATATACGTGTCGTGTTTTACCCATTTAAAAATGGACGCGCCTGCAATGAGTTGACGTAATTTTAAACAAAATTTGATGTTACTATTAATGTTACTTATTAATAATTTACGTAAACCGCACGTAAACATATTAAAGGTGCAGTTTGACAGGTTATTGTTTTTATACTCAAGGTCAACTCAAACCCGTCCAAGGGAAGCTAATGGACGGCTGGTACAGGCAATTGCGTCGTCCACCCGAGCACTTGAAATGTCTCCAGCGACAATAAAACCAGACCCTGTCTCACATGGATAGCCACTATAAACAAAGAAATGAAAGATGAAAATGTCACATCTGACGGGACAGAACGTCCTGGCGATGAAAGACCAGCCCGTTTAGCACAACTAAACTTCGCGACTCTGTTCTTGTGACATTTCCCGTCACTCTCTCACAATACAGCGATTAAAGAGATAGGTAATATTTCTCGAGCGAGAAAGAGTCGCGTGTCGCCGACCCCAAATCATGGGATAAGGCTACGCGGAAGAGAGAGAGAACCAATTATGTTTCTACGGGATACGTAAGAAAGAGTCACATTATGTAGGTATGTATTGATGTGGATTATAAGGAAAATTCAGAATAACTTAATTATATTTTTAAAGCTATAGGTACATTTGAACAAAACACATTGAAACAGGTGCACCTAAGTAAATCGTCGTCGTTACATACCGTGATTAAATAATATGTTTTATTGTCGACGTATCGAGACCATTCTACACTTTCCTACCCATAACTATCTTGTTATGTTCTTATATATGTATTTTATTTTATTATAACAATCTGGGGCCTATGCTTTGTCAGTTATTTATCGCGTGATAAAAGCAACCATCATAGGCGCATTAGGCGCGTTGTGTACCTATAGAAGCGCGGCCCTCTGATGGTTGCATTTATCATGCGATAAATAAATGTTACAGCATCCGTGACTTATACATTAGGTACTTGTCACAAAGTCAGTCAATCAAGTCAAGGTATGGCGTATGGCGTTGAGTTTAAAAGTTCCCATGCGGCAAAAAAACGTGTTTTTTTTTTAATTAAGTTATGTACTTACCTATCACGTGACGCAACCATCATAGACCCCGCAGTAGTTGCAAGACTCTTTGCTTTGCGTAGATATCGTTACATTCAATTAATATGTTATGATCGAGACCATTGTAGACGTTTCTAGAAATAAGTACTGACTTATTTAATGTTTATTATGCTTGTGAGTAAAGAAGCGTGGAACTGTGACCCTCTGCTTTGGTTAGATCTCGTTAGATTTACAAACACCGACATTTAAATGATTGTGTAACATTTGTTATGATTCTTTGCTCTCGAACGTACTATAAAAATATTTGGAGAAGACTATTAAACAAACTAAAACCGAAGCTATTAAACGTGCATGTGTATGTTACAGGCTGTAAAATAATTATGGGAATAATAATTGTACTTAGTACGTACTTATATAGAGACAAATATTAAGGTCTTTAACACATACAAGGACACAAGATCATTTTAAAAAACACATGCTGCGTCACAAACAAATCAATACGAAAAAGTTTTAGCCAAAAACGGCACAAGGCGTTTATATATCGCGCATGAAGGGTTCCGTACCTATACATAGTATACATATATATAATCTATAACAAGTTTGTTGTATGGGAGCCCCCCTAAAATATTTATTTTATTTTATTTTTAGTATTTGTTGTTATAGCGGCAATAGAAATACATCATCTGTGAAAATTTCAACTGTCTAGCTATCACCATTCTTGAGATACAGCCTGGTGACAGACGGACGGACGGACGGACAGCGAAGTCTCAGTAATAGGGTCCCGTTTTTACCCTTTGGGTACGGAACCCTAAAAACTATGAGAAATTTTCTGCTGTGGACGGTGTAGCAGTTTTGCGAAGATAGGAATCGGCATCCACAGACGTGGTACCTTATCACCAGGGTCCTAATTGACGATTTTTTTTTAACTGAATTTATTTCCGATATTATCAAATAAAGGATATAAATTGAAATATTGCCACATGTTCATTTTCGAAAATCCAATTTGTGATTGAAAATTTCATTTGCAAAGCTCCTCATTCTAAAAGAGAGTAGGCGACCAGTTGGTCACAGCGCAGAAAATCATACAGTCGGATAGTGATGTGCCGTTTCCGAGAATTTCCGGGAACTTTCCTAATTTTGTATGGGAAATGTTCCCGAGAACGTTATCTCTTCATACAATTTGGGAAACGTTGTCGAGAATCTCTAAGTCGGACTATTGTCTATTACTAAGGCGGATTTAGTATGGAAATTCAATTCAATTCAATTTTTAGGCTACTGTCCATTTTGGGACAATTCTGCCAGCGTAAAGGTTGGAAGCTACAAGTGATCGGTTGTCAAAGCTGTCAAACCTCATCCAAACGCCGCGAACATTTAAACGACAAATCGCCTAATAAACGGAATCAAAAAGTGCGAGGAATTAGAGCTTGATAACGAAATCCTTAATACTTTTTGCCAGGACGTACACGTAGGGGGGTATTACTAAACGTGAGGAATGTTAAAGCAACTAAAGTTAGCTGGACGGTGAACAAAGTCAGAAAGCAAATCATACTGAGAAACTGGAAGTATAGGGCAGTTAAAGAAGATATGATCCGGATTGCTTTAGTCCAAACCACATTCGCACAAAGAATGGTCACGTATTTCGTTAAAAAGGATGGAGAGGAATTATGGTAGAGGTTGCAGTTTTGTTGGTCTTTTGCAATTTAAATGTCCATGGTTTTACAGGGAGATCGGCTGCCTATACAGGGCTGCATATATATTGCCTGTACAGGGGTTAAGGAGCAAGTAAACAGGGCAGATTGAGTTCAATATATGGGCATCTCGGCAGTTCCTCACTTAACCTGCGCTGCGCTAAGCGCTGATGGAGTAGACTCCATTAGATACTATTATGATCCTCGGATTAGAAAACAATCGCAATCCTAGATTGCTTCGTTTGGCTTCATAATATGAAGATTATATGAAGAATATTATTCTTAAATTAAACTTGTCTATCTGCTTGCGTACCGGTGTATTTTAATCTGTCATCGTACTATACACATAATGTGAATTAGTGGAACGGGTACCACTTTTTCACATATCTCATTAAACTGGTTCGGATTTTCAGCTTGGCACCACAGGTAGACTGGTAAGTACTTCCCTGTTTTATTTCCATTGCCTAATTAGATAAATACAAATAAAGTAAACAAAAAGTAACACGTTGTATGTTTGTTCTTTAGCTTGCGATGTTTTATCTTCCTTTTATATTAATGCTTAGTTGATTATTTTAGCAGTATAGGTACCTCAACATAAAGGTAGGTACCTACCTAATACGCTTACTTAACCATGTACGTACATGCAGAATCAAAACTGCCAGGCAACATAAACTGCTGATGAACACTTCACTACATTAATTACTACATTAACTAAAAAAGTATTATGTGCAGTTTAATTTGTAGGTACATAAGGCGTTGTCAAATTGATGTGATGGTATGACACTCGAAACCAAACTTATTGTATTTAGAGGCACGCGCTAGTAAGATAAGGACATTATGAGAACTGCATCTGCTTCGCTTGTAGTTATAGATATACTCATATTTATATGTATAACTATACCAGTCATATTGTACGCGCATCGTTTAAAATGTCAGTGTCAATCAAATTAGGCCGGTACGCGTGTGTCAGCCCATAATATATTTCGATTGTTTGTTCATAATATGAGGACAAATGACCTGTCTAAGCAAGCATTATATTATGTTAATCATCTCATCAATAAATATTGTAATGCGTCCTGACTCAGATATCACCGCCCGTTCCCACGCGTAATGGGGATATCACATTTGAAAATATCAGGTTTCCTTTATTACAATCCATGCGTATTAAACTTGCACAATAAACTATGATATTACGCAGTTTCCATAGATTTGTAAATTTTATAGTAGTGAGGTAATTTAATGCAAGCTAAATATCACAGATAATATATTCCGCGCCAGATATTATGGACAGTTGGACACTTGACCACAGATTATATACAAGTTACTTGACCGACTGGGATCAGTGATTCTGTAGTATTAAATTTTTCGTATTACTTACCCTTATTAAACGGTTTTATTTATTATACTTTTGGTAATCACTACATAGTATAAAACAAAGTCGCTTCCTGCTGTCTGTCTGTCCCTATGTATGGTTAGATCTTTAAAACTACGCAACGGATTTTGATGCGGTTTTTTTAATAAACAGTGATTTAAGAGGAAGGTTTATATGTATAATACATGCATAACGATAGAAGAATAAAAAACGGCTCATATTTTTTTTTTCGTATTTACATACATTTCGTCGCCAACGTAATTTTTAAGTTATCGTATACGATGGTTATACTTACGTACTTTTTTTCTTAAGTAAAGATAATAAAACGAATGCTCTCAGTTCTTTTGACGACTGACTCTCTAAATAAAACATTATTATGTGTACAATGTACATAAGTACCTACCAACATATTACTGCCGGGTTATTGACTGTATTGAGTATATAGGTATTATTGAATTATATGCGTATTGTATTGTATCTTGACTATTGCCAACTTGCTACCATCGTCAACCTTAGCAATGTTCATTCGAGGCAAAACAAGATATTCCATTGAAAATCTAAAAATATAATTCTATATTGGCCTCTCCTCCCACATTTATACAATTTTAATTCAGATTTCTTTGTCAATAATTTCTCGTTTCACGTGCCAACAGCGAACGTGATTTCTTTCATAAACAAAAGTTACCCGTGTTAAGATAAGGATTATGCTTATTAATAATATTATTAACCTTTATATAAGTAATTGAATTAATAATCTGCAATACTTAATAGCAGATGCCTTGAAATTCTTCGGTAAAGAAGGTACTAGGATATAACTTCGTTTTCCCTCGTTGGCATTAAGTGTTTTGTTAGAATTTCACTAAGTTACTAAGAGTTAGAGTAAGCTGTTGCAATGTGTTTAGCTATAGTTTTGAATTTGGTTGTCAATTGATGGGTGACTTGTCGCAACATGAACCACTCTTCCCTCAAACCCCTTTCCCCATATCAGATGGCCACTTTCCAGATTGGCCCATACCGATGCGTGATAGTTTAGTTGTCTTGCATTGCAGACCTATACGAATACACCCGTAGAAAGTAAAGCTACGCTACACCTACTCTTTAGTAACACTCCAGACAAATTACTTTGCAATATTAGCTGCGAGCCATTACGGACATTTTCATTTAAAGGGCTCATTTCCATTTGATAATTATCTAAAACAACCACAGCTTTATCTAAAGATTAACGCAAAATACAATTAATTCACGCAAATTAGACGTCCATTGTTTCAAGTGCTAAGTTTTGATTTCCGTATTTGATCAAGTAAATTCTATTTATTACGTTGTTGGTGCTGATTAATGACTGTTTGCGCCTTTTAAACGACCCTGGGGTTTTTCGACCAACCGGTTAGGTCTAATTTTTAAATAAATAAGTTTTCCATCAACTTGAATCCTTCCGATAGATGTTACTTAACAAATTAATAACTACGTGAATTTATTAGCAATATACCTACATGCGCCTATTCATTCAAAGAATTGAATTTTATTTGCTGAAAGTACGAAATAGTATGAATTAAATGTAAAAGCACCAAAAATATGTTAATTTAAATTAACCGTCTTTTGAACCGTTTCTTACATGGTTCAGTTTTTCTCCTTTTAAATATTACAAAACATAATGTTATACGTAAGTATACGAGTATATCGTCGACCGTAGGTTCAATTGGGGTAAGGGACAAAATACGACTTTTCAGGAGAGGCTGACAAAGATTTTTTTTTAACTAAATCTTTCATAACTTTTTTGTAGTGAACCTTTTTTGGGCCTGATTTCACACATAATCTTGTATTTTAGTGTTTTATCTATCTATGTAGTGCTCGTTTTAATAATTTAGATATTATAGAAAATGACATGTCCCTTACACCAACTTATTTCGCTGCTGATGTCCCTTACAGACAGAGTATTCTGTAGTCTCGTCCCTTACCTTGAATTTACCTATTCATTGTATCCACTATATTGATGAAGAAATGGCGTAAGCGACTAGTTGAGATTATGAGTGAAGAAAAAAAAAAGGGGGTAAAGGGTTCGTTGTAAAAATAAATAAGTACATACCTTTGACGTAAGGCGTATCTTAACACTGGAAACCTTTAAAACATTAACGTAAGAGGTATATAAATGTATTGAAACCGTGTGAGCATTTTTTGTGTGTCTGTTACATGCAATATTTGTATCGTTACACGTAACGTTTCTATCGAGTGGAATAACCCACATTTTAATTTATGATTGTTTTGTTATTATAATCACATTAATTATTTCTCAGCCTCTATGATCTAATACTGAAATAAACAGTCAATGTAATTTTTACAGCAAAATTATGAAAAGTTTAGGGCTTGTGTTGAACGATAAAAGTTACAGAATTGAATACAATTCAGAATTAATCATTTTACATTTGTACTTTTTTAGGAGTCCTGTTAGATAACATAGTAGTTGCTCACAATTCAGTGCCTCCAGTTAATAAAGGATAACTCAAAAATGGCACTTTTGAGAAGAGACAAAAAACTATTTTTCAATAGTAGATATTTACAACTTGAACTTCTTAAGAATTTTTATACAAGCTATAGTGTTAGGCTTTCATTTTATAAATAAAGAATTAATGCGTTGACCCTATAAATATGTATTTTTGTAGTTATAGCTTTTGTTTGCAAGTATTTAAAGACATAACTCAATTTATTTGCACTAATTTTATCCTTATGAAAGACGTGCATAAACGAAAGAATACGACTTGTCCCTGTGTGAACGACATGCATAAACGAAACGAAACGACTTATTCTATTCTTTATTACGGTATTTTATAAATTATACTACTTGTCGAACTTGAAACTTGTTACCTAAGGAGTCAAATGAGGCTGTATAATAAAATCACCAGAAGAGTAATGTACTTGAAAAACATCAATGAAATGAAAAGTTCTTGTTTATAGCTATGAAAAGAGATCCTTTGATTTTTCAACACTTATCGTAGGTGATAGTGATAGATAATGACTATTAAAGTGTATCATACTTAGGAATGCCTTTTAATTGACAGTGAAAATTTTCCTTTGCAATTCATCAAGTACCGAGACGATTTTAAGAAGCCCAAATTCAGTAGGATTACCTTATCGTTATCTATAAAGCTTTACCCATGTCGACTATCCGGCCTCATATAGGTATTTCAACTCAGCTAGTCCTCGGAAAGTCAATCTAATCTTCCTTGAGATATTTTTAAACATACAATGTGTAAAGTTAATTAAAAGCTTTTAATAAGTGTTAATACCTCCTCCAGTATTCCATTGGTTATTGTTTTTTTTCGACAATCTCAGCCCACTTTTTTAAACTATCCGCTTAACAAAACACTTCACGGGTAGAATAACAATCATGAGCTGTCGACAAAGAGTTCAGTACTTACTGTCGTTCAGAGACGCCGAACTGACGAATTATACCTAATAACATAAATAGACACTTACATTTCTCGGATGATTAATTACTAAATTTTGAATGTTCTTACCAAATTTATTTGAATACCTTCATTTATCGTGAAAGTTTGCATGTAAATAAGTCAAACTACGCTAGTAGTTTCAATGATTTAGTAAAGCCAAAAATTAACATCCAGTCTACACAGATAAAGGTTATAGTCAAATTACGCTAGTAGTTTCAATGATTTAGTAAAGCCAAAAATTAACATCCAGTCTACACAGATAAAGGTTATAAAACTGATGAAGGTGTTTTTATTGCAACATAACACTTTCTTTATTGTCAATAGATTAAAATAATTATGAAGTTAGATGTGTTTGTATATAAAGGTAACAGGTATAAGTATTCATTGATTCTCACGAGAAAATTAGCGTAACGGACACGGAATCTAAATGTAAATCGGATCAAAGCTTATTATCGTCTTAACCAAATTGGTGTAAGGTTCACACTGTTAAAAATATAAGATGGAAAATTGGGGTAAGGAGCATTTTTTTCAAAGCTTGTGCAATCATTTTAAGGTATGGGTGTTATTTATTCATGAGCCAAAAAAAACATTAGTGTAAAAGCCAGTTTCATAATATTGTCTTCAAAAATAAGTCATGTAAAGGTAATTCCTTAATTGGAAAGACCTTTACCTCATTCAAAGTGGATTGGTGGCAGTAGTTACCCTATTTGATGTTGCTTTATTAAAATAAAAAACAGATACATGGTTTTTGTGGGTCAGATTTGATTTTGAACCCATAAAAATCAGTAGTGTAAGGAACACTTTTATCAAGCTAGATTTTTTTTATATACACCATTCGATAGAGCGGAAAATTCTGAACAAAACTGTATATTCAACTCATTTTGCGTATTTTGTCCCTTACCCCAATTGAACCTACGGCCGACGCTTCTCAGTCTCAGCAGTGGTTTTCATCAAAAAGGTACAACGCCTGGTAAAAACCTTCGTCACATTCAAACTTCCTCTGTCAGAAACTGTAGTGGTTTGTTTCTGAAGACCAAAAGGTTCACCACCATATTATCACTCAATTAAAATTCGTATCAGTTTCCGTTGTCCTGTATTAAGGTTCCTTCCCTCCTTGTACCTTTAGTTATATTTATCGCACAACGGAACTTTTTCCTATCGCTTTTTTTCTCGTTTTGTATACCACGCGTAAATGTTCCACTTTTTGGTCCTTACTCATTTATTATCCATCTTTCGATATTTAAACGCGAGCATAAGCTGATAATTCATAAACTGCTTGAAATGTTTCGGCGGAAGCAGTAATATGCATATAAAGACAATTGTCTGAAGATATTTAGGAACCTGTTTATGCACATCTGCGAGCTAGCACGTATTGTAGAGTGGATTCGCCGACGTGTGTATCGCTAATTCGCTGCTAATGCACTTCGCTTAATGGTGTCAAAAAGCGCTTGAAAACCGAAACCGTGTTGTTAGTACGTTGACCGAACTGACACTACTTTTGGTCATTAAACACCACCGTGCGTGAAACGAGATCTCTGGACAAACCGAAGCGATATAGCTTAGACCTATTTATTTCTAAATAAAATAGGCATAATTTTATAAAATAGGCAAACCGGTCGGAATACGGTTCTATGGCCGCCAAGCCACTGCTAAACACCAATGTTACATTTACATTTATAACTGGGATCTTGCAGACCAATGGCAGAAGCTAATTGGATGACCGCAAGATGTTGCTAAGCTATCGTTTAGGATTCTCTCAACCGAACGTATAACGAGGTGCAGAATTACATGGCCAATTTATGAACGAATTCATTCATAAACCGTGGGCCATGCAATTGTGCCGTCCATAGTAGGTAAATTACCTGCGGTCCTTTCTTACACCTATGCCAAGCCTATACCTATTCGTAGACGCTGCTCTATAATATTGGCTTACATAGCCATCAAATCATTGTTTTCTTTGGCAACACTATTTATATACTAAATAAGTACAGACTCATAAACGGCTTTTAGGCCATTAATGCATTAACGAGTATACACAAATCATCATCATTCATCATTCGCTTGCCCTTATCCCATTTATTTGGGGTCGGCGCAGCATGTTTTCTTCCTCCATTCTTCCCTGTTACTCGTCATCTCGTCGTTTACTTCCTTCTTATTCATATCATCTTTCACACAATCCATCCATATTTCCTTAACGAATATACACAAATACTATTAAAATTAATTATTATTTTGCATTCACGCACGATATAAACAGACGTAGCCGTAATCTGTGCTAGATTAATTTGCATAACAACGGACAAAGTGCAGAGAAATCAAAGACGGCCGCACATTGATGTATGCTGATTTAGTATTTTAAATAAACAATCGCTTTCTTGTTGCTTAGAGTTATTTATTTCTTTATTCATGCGTGTATTCAGTCGGCGTGGATATGTAGTGTGGAATTACGTGTATCGGGACAAGTTGTGTGAATCATGAAATTGAAGAAAACAGTGACGTGCTGCATCAAAGGGAATACCTTTTTCATCAGGTATTCTACGAAAGTAGTGCCTCAGGTAAATAGTTGAACATGTGCGGTGCGCCTTATGAGTCTAGTGACTCATATTGGATGGGTATTTTTCTCAGTTTGTTTACCCTAATAATAGTCGAAATACAAAATCGCGGTGCAAAATTCTAGTGTAAAAAACAGTGTAGAAAATAGATCATTATAATACGGTGAATAGAGACTAAAGTACTATGTGTGACCTTACAAACGGTCCGGTAGTTTTGAATTTTTGATATGTTGTCTAGGATGGGTAGTCAGTGTTTAAATAAAAAATGCACAATTCCCCCCCCTCCGCGCCCGCCGCCATATTGAAAAAACCGGCACTTTCTTCATATTTTTACTCATATCTTCCTTTAGGAGCATTTTAGCTAGAAGAAAGCTTCGACAATGTTATAGAGAGTTAAATTTACTACATTCTCCATTTTATATTTTTTTTCTAGGACAGATAGTTACGGAGATATCTACATTTAAAAAAACGTAAAAAATCGCAATTTCCTACTGAAAAACAAACTTCTGGATTATATCTTCGTTTAGGAGCATTTTAGCTACAACAAAGCTTGGGCAATGTTGTAGAGAATTAAATTTACTATAATTTACACTTCAAATTTTGTTTCAAGGACGGTTAGTTACGGAGATATGCACATTTAAAAAACAGGAAAAGTAGAATTTTCCTAAAATTTCTCAAAACTCTTGGTTATGAACGCTGTCATTCAGTTACGGACTAGTCTAGGACAAATTAAAACATGTAGGAAATATAATTGCTTATAAAACTCATGTCCATTTTTACATACATTTTCGGAAAATGTGACTTTATTTTTTACATATCTCCGTAATTATCTGTCCTAGAAACAAAATTTGAAATGCAAATTATAGTAAATTTAATTCTCTACAAAATTGCCCAAGCACTGTTCTAGCTAAAATGCTCCTAAACGAAGATATAATCCAGAAGTTAGTTTTTGAGTTGGAAATTGCGATTTTTTACGTTTTTTTAAATGTGCATATCTCTGTAACTATCAGTTTTTGAAACAAAATTTAAAATGTAAATTATAGTAAATTTTATCCTCTTCAACATTGTCTAAGCTTTTATCTAGCTCAAGTGCTCCTAGACAAAGAATTAAGCAAAAATGTGAAGAAGTTCCCGGTTTTTTCAATATGGCGGCGGGCGCGGAGGGGGGGGAATTGTGCATTTTGCAATTAAACATTCACTAACCATCCTAGACAACATATCAAAAATTCAAAACTACCGGACCGTTTGTAAGGTCAAAATCCTTTATTCACTGTGTCAGTCTCACAATTTTCATCTCATCTCAATTCGAATAGTGCGTATTACATGTTGCTTTTTCACATATAGTTTGTATTTCTGAGCGCCATGACCGCATAAGAAAGATCATTTTGATTTAGGGGAAGGAAGGGGCTAAGTACCCTCAGAACCACATTGCTTGTCACAGGGTGAACGAAACATAAATGCTTTGAGAGATTGAGCCTGTCCTGTAGCTGTTGATTAGGGTAGGCAGATAGATTGTCATTTTTAAAATTTTATTCTTCGCCTCGCCTTTGGCATAATTTTGGTAACCAACTGGCAGCTAGAGCGGCCATGCCTCGTTCTGCCCTAGGGATCTGCTTTGGGATCCGCCACTTCTTTTACGCCTTCACGCACATATATACGTGCGACAGTACGGAGCTACGAATACTTTATCTAATACGTGTAAGACATAAGGAAAATTTAAAGTGAAACTTTAAGTTAACTTAGTCAATGGATTTTCAGTTGAATCATAACTGTGGGTGGGACCTGAGCCAGCGATGACTGTAGTCGCATCACGTATGACCGCGAACCGTGAAATTATGGAAAGGGAGATGTATAAGAAAGATTAGGAGTGCGGTGTGCTGAGGAAATATAAAATGCATTGTTTAAATTCAAAATTTGTTTAAATAACATTAGTAAAGTTGATTACTTACAAATAAAGGAAGGTTAACTTTTGTGCCGAGTCATTTCCACGGCTATTTTATCCATTCCCTCTTATCTTTCCATTCTTTGCATGAGTAAATGTTTTATTATGAATAACATCCACGAAAGTGACTGCGTGTGTAATTTTTTTTTAAACTTGTTCGAATTACTTTTTAGATTTAGATATTAAGCTACGTAGCCTACGTACCATGATTACGATACAATACACATACGTATTTATATTTAGGAACATGAAGGAATGATCATTAGATATCACGTTTGTCTTAGCATTAACTGTCAGCTATTTGGTCAGTACTGTATTTGTAATAAACATTTTGATCATATTTTGCCTAACAAAGGCACGTACGGCAAGAAATATCTTTCGCAAGCTTTTTTAATTACAGATATTAGGTATCCTAAACTACTGCTTTATTTGGATCAATTATTAAATACAGTTACAAAAAAACTGAGACACCAAAGCAATAGTTTCCAGGGTCTAGAAATGGGCGGTAGGACCATACATACTTAAATTTACGGTATTTACTCAATCTACCGGGTATTTACCTGTTTATATCTGCGGATATAATTGAATAGGAAAACGGGAATACGGTAGCTAGATAATTAATAAAAAAAATATGCGAGAAGATGACTGAGTTATCATGAGCCGTTCGATAGTACGTGTCATCACACACTCTCCATTCTGGAGTGTGGGGGTGCCTTTTCTGTGTGTCACACAATGACACTACATCTATCGCAGCCCGTAATGACGGGCTGGGCTTTGGTGGTCGAGTTGTAGTGACTGCGGTTTCTGGGTGCCTTCTTGGCGTCAGTTGACTGCTCGAAGGCCTTGTCTGTTTTTTATGTTTTGTTGGAGCTTGTCTGCATTGCATCTTGCAGCTAGTCTCTCCGCAGCTTGTCATGAGATGTCTTGTTAAGTCTGTGGCAGCTGCAATTGTCTTGGGAGTGGCCGCGGGCGTGTGTCCGGGCAGTGGCGCTATTCCTCTGAGCAGCACGAGGCGGGATTCATCGGCCTGGTGGCGGAACATCCTGAGTGCCAGTCGTCCGATGAATTTATCTAGGTTTTCCCATCCCAGTGCCCTCGGGAGATGGTCGTTCCGCACGTAGTGTGGGGATTTACTGATTGTTCTAAGTGCCAGGTTTTCTTGCGCTCGGATTTTATCCCTGTTGGTGGCAGCCACTAGGGCGTACCACGCCAGAGCTGCGTACGTGAGCCTGAACCTCACGTACGTTTTGTAAATCCCCAGCTTCGTGCGGATTGGCAGGCTGCTTGTGAGTACTGACCTCAGGAGTGTTCGGGCGGTCCTGGCTTTGGTGACCACTTCCGCCACGTGTTGTTTCATAGTGAGGTTCCTGTCGATGGTGACGCCCAGATACCTCGCTGTGTGTTGCCACTGCACCTCCTGGCCGGACATGCGTTGTGGCTGCGGCGTCTTCTTCTTCCCGGTGATTATGGCCTGGGTTCTGGCGACATTCACCGACAGTCTCCAGTTATTCAGCCCTTTTGGGAAGGCGTCAAGTTGGGCCTGCATTTTCCTCACAGGACGGGCTGATAGATAGGGTGTAGTAAGCGGCGTCGTTTGCGAGCATACCCAGCTTGACGTCTCCGACGACCGGGATGTCGTTGGTTTAGACTGCGTAGCAGGCAGGTGAGAGGTAGCAGCCTTGGGGAACTCCCGCGCGGATTGGGCGTTTAGCGGAGACAGCTTGTTCCACTGCAACCTGGAATCGGTGCTCTAGCAGGAACAACCGGACGGCTTCTATTATGTGGCGGGGGGCGGCAGTTTGACAGTTTGTACAGCAGCCCCTCGTGCCATACTCTGTCAAACGCCTTCTCCATGTCCAGTATGACGGCCACTGCGCTCCTTTCTGAGCTGGAGCGTCGTTCGAACCCGAACTGTTATGGCCGGGGCTCTATGTGTGGAAGGAGTTTCCCAGCTCAGGGTGCTGAGCAGAGTTATCGTCCTATAACTCTCCGGCCTTTTTCGGTCTTTGAAGGTTTGAGAAGCGTGACTACCCGTCCAAGCTTTCATGTCTGAGGAAAGTGGCCCGAGCGCAGCATCCCATTGTAGAGGCGCGTCATTGCCACGATGGTGTACTGTGGCAGGTGAGGGAGTGATGAGTTAGGGATCGCATCGGCGCCCGGGGCTTTCTTTGGGTCGCATTGTTGGAGGGCTTTCTGCACCTGACTGGGCGAGAAAAAGATCGGGTCTTCCTCTGCTCGTAATGGTTCCGCTAAATGCCGTAGGCTTCACGCCGTCAGTGGTCGTCACGTCGTTCGTCGTCGGATTCGCAATAAACTGGCGCTCCAGGCACGCTGCGAAGATCTCCGCCCGATCTTCGGCTTTGTACCGCGGAGTGTTATCCGCTGGATCGCAGTGTGGATGAATCTCGTACGCAGCCTCTGATGTTGTGGATGGAGGAAGGTACAGGAGTCGTAACCTTGTGGCTGATAAACAATAACTGACCGCGTCTGTCGGGTCGCCCCGTTACCTAGTGACGCTACCTGTAACCGCACTCTTATTGGTTATTAGAAACTACTCAAGAATCTGAAAGTCTGAATCTAAAGAAAACTTAGAATAAACAGAAGTACCCTAATAGCCCTAATAATTATTGTATTAAGCGGTTTACACTCACGTGAAATTGTCAGGAACGGCCCGACATGTTTCGAACATGAACACGTTCCTCGTGACGAGGTTGCCGCGGCGGTGTACGGGCAGCCGTCCCTGATGAAGAGCTCCATACGAGTTCGAAACATGTCGGGCCGTTCCTGACAATTTCACGTGAGTGTAAACCGCTTAATACAATAATTAAATATGTCTTACGAAAGTTTTAATAAGATTATAGCCCTAATAATATTTCGCTTAGTTATTGAAATCTACGATATGATATTATTTACGTTTCTAGAGTATTTAAAAAATAATTATTGGTGATGGTAAATCGATTGTATGTTAATATGTTTCTAAATTTATACAACCTATAACTAATATGTAATACTATTTCACTAAATTCCATAAAAAACGAATACAACATAAGTTTTATACGTGAAATAATGTGAGACGCTTCATTAGCTTAACTAAATTACGTTTTTACTCATCAATTTTACATTTAATAAACATAGATTTATAAGAAATGACCTTTTAGTTGAATATCACATTGAACTAGTTACTTATTTCCAAAAATTTTATGATAAATAGTTTATACCCACTAATTTGGGTATAAATGGGTAAATACCCGGTAGATTGGGTATTTACCCGGTATTTACCGGGTATTTACCCATGAGCGCCCATCTCTGATCACGCTCGCCGCGTTGCCACGTTGAACCGCAATAGACAACCTTTGCATCAGGAAGGACCCGGAGCGAGGGTCAAGCCCCGCCTCCCGCAATCGCCGCCCAAGTTCGGCTAAGAACTCCTTAGCCTCCGAACACCAACACCCGGTCGTCTCCACCGCAAGAGGAACAAAAAGATAATTGCTCAGCGCCGAATATTTCTCACGCTTCCGTAAAGCTGCCCGTGTCCGCTCAGCCGCCGCCCCTGCCACCCGCACGGTACGACCTATGTGCGAAGCCGCGAAAGTGCTGACACACGTGGCGTCCCACAAAAGGCACTTTCCACTCTTCCATGGCACCAAGGTCAATCCGTCAGGCCTCTTCCCGTCTGTGCGACTAAGACCAGGAGGCTCTAAAATACACGGTACATTAGCCAATACCAGAGCTCTCCTGACGAGGTCATTGAGGGCGTGATGGCGAGGAAACCTCCCTGCACATCAACGACAACTCAACGCGTGATGACCACTACTCTCCACCATAGTACCGCAGATGCATACATGAGGTTCGCAAACATCGCAGCCCAGGCGAAGAGCAACAGCCACCCGCATCGAGTCGTTGTCGAGGAGGGTACCTAAATGCGGAGACGGGAGTGCGTGAAGCCATGCCCCAGCCTCCGGCTTCGACACCGCGATCAGCCTCGCCGTGTCCGCACCCACTGAATTTTCCAGCAAATTGTTGAAAATACGCTGCACCCCTGCCTCGTCCCACAACCGCTGACGGTCCGGCCTATCGGGCATAACCGCGCTCGGGTTGAGAGCCGTCCAGGCTGCCAAAGCATCAGAAGCGTAAGGTATGGTTGCCTTGTCACCATCCGGAGATAAAATCTGAGTGACAAGGTCCACGACCCCACCCGCCGATGCCAAGAAAGCCGGGAGGCTCACATCCCGCACGCGGCGTACCCCCAACCCACCCGTCCGTACGGGCAGAGAAGCCTGGGCCCACTGAACCTCATTGAGGGAGACATTCAACGACATTCAAGACATTGGGGTGCAGCCAGGCCGGAACAGTGCGCAAGAAGTAGGTCAGCTTGGGAACAGCAAAGCAAACACGCAGTAAAACCAGAGCAACGTGCGCCGACAGTTCCTTTAACCGCTGCACAGCCACCAGGAGAAGCTGTCTTCGCGCCTCGAAAGCTTTGGGAATGGCCTCCGGGAAAATTGGTGAGCCCAAGAGATTAAAGGTTTCAGGAGACAGTACCTTGAGCCCAGGAAGCAGAGCACTGAAAACTGGAAAAGAGTTAACGGAATTGGTGCCGCAGGGGAAGAACTCACATTTACCACAGTTAACCTCTAGCCCCAATTCGCGAAAACGCGGGAGAAGTGTGAGTAGATCTTGCTCAACTTCCTCAGGCCTACCGCCGAGGGTACCGTCATCTAGGTACCAAATATTCAAAGGGGATTGAAGCTCTGATATCGCCTTTTGTATAGCGAGACTGAAGACTAGAGGACCAAGCGGATCCCCCTGCTGCGCACCGACTCGAGAAAGTGGGAATCACCATAGAAGAGATTCGACGGAGACGCGTACACCTGGAAAAGGAACGGATAGAGAGAGGCACCTTATTCCTTACCTCTGACAATAACACATCCCTTTCAACCGAATTGAAAGCGTTTTTGATGTCGATCTTAATGATGACAGACTCCGCATTGTTGGGATTCCCCGAAAAAGCTCGAGTAGCATGGATTGCCGCCTCGCATCCCAACTTCGTGCCAAACCCCAACTGGCAGGGTTGTTTACGAAATTGGATATATTCATCAACGCTTTGTGAAAATAGCGTTGTAATATGTTGCTTGAATTTGGAAATAAATGTAAATAAAAAAATTAAATATTTTAAATACAATTTTTTAAGGAGGGGATAATTTCGAAAGCAAGCTGGGTACATAATTTCGAAGGTTTGTAGAAATGGTTTTTATGCAATATGAGTTTAAGAAACATATCAAAACATAAGGACAAACTGCATTCTTACTCTCGTAAGAACCCTAAAAATGATCTTACTAAAATTGTGTATACACGATATAGGAACTTCTATACTGATTTGATTCGTAAGATTAAAAATGATTATAATAGAAATTTACTCGCAGAAAATAAGTATAACCCAAAAAAACTGTGGAGTGCTATTAAAACCATTACACATACTCACCGGGAATGTAACCATACGCCTGAACTTGCCTCAATAAAACCTAATATCGTAGACTCTCTCAATTTTGCAAATGAATATTTTTCAACCGTGGGGAGCAACTTGGCGAAAAAAACTCTAAATCAGTATAATATAACTGAAGAAGCTTTGGCAGCAAATGTACAAATCAACAAAGCTCCACAAAATTCTTTATTTCTGGGTCCCACTAATGAAGCCGAGGTAGAGAAACTAATTATGCAGCTTAAGCTAGACAGCGCCCCTGGCCTAGATCAAATAAACAATCGCCTCCTAAAGAAAATTAAAGATTCCATTGTCACCCCGCTTACGTATATTTTTAACTTAAGTATTTCGACAGGCTCATTTCCTGAACATTGGAAGGTGGCGGCAGTTGCGCCCACTCACAAAGGTGGTTCTAAAGACTGTCCCGGTAACTATCGACCGATTTAGCCTCTTAGCTTGTATCTCAAAAATTCTCGAAAAAATTGTTAATAATAAATTTGTAAGTTTCTTGCAAAGTGAACACCTTCTCTCCACGAGACAATTCGGTTTTAGACGAGGGAAATCGACCGAGGATGCTGTCTTACTGCTAACCAACCTGGTTTCTTCCCATCTTGACAAGGGTGACGCATGCACGGGAGTATTCTTCGATCTGGCCAAAGCATTCGATACGGTATCGATTCCGACTCTGCTCAGGAAGCTTGAATTATCTGGTGTTCGTGGCATAGCATTGAAATGGTTTAAGAGCTACCTGTCAAATCGAAGTCAATGTCTAAAGCTGGGTGCTTTGGTCAGTTCCCCAAAGGCAGTGTCGTTTGGGGTTCCACAAGGCAGCATTCTCGGTCCAACCCTGTTTTTGGTATACCTGAATGACGTGCCATATACTCTCAATAATGCAAAAGTAATTTGCTACGCAGATAATACTGCAATAATTTTTCATGAATCGACCTGGGCGAAATGTTTCATGGCGACTGAGAAGGGTCTGGCTGAAGTACATAAATGGTTGACAAATAACCTGTTAACTTTGAACGTCAATAAAACTAAATACCTATGTTTTCACAAAACTGCTGCTTCATCGCCAAGTGAGCGTCCTGAATTTAAGTTTAAATTAGCCACTGATATTGTGTGCACCAATTCAGCTTATAATGATGACGTCATAAGAAATTGTTGCAGTTCTTTCTTATTGCAATACAGTGTGGAGAGGTGCATCAAGGTCAAATCTCATAACACTAGAAAGATCCCAACTTCTTAAAGGTCATACACAAGAAGTCTAGGTTATATCCCACCGCCACCTTATTCAAGGAATGGGGGGTTTTAACCGTTCGACAACTAATTCTCATGAGGGTCACCCTCCTGGTTCATCGGACTATCATTGTGTCTGATAAGTACCCTGAGCTGTTAAGCAAGAGGGTATACAAAATTCCGATTCCGCACACCAAAACCTCCTTCGGCCCACGGTTTCCCAAATTTTTACATCCCTTGGTATATAACGTAGTAAATAAACACTGTGAAATCAAAAAATTATCACCAAGGGAACTTAAAATAAAGCTGTTTTCTTGGTTAAACAGTCTTAATTACTCAGAGACTGAGGAAATCCTACGAAGTATTTATTCAATTCTTTTTCCTAATATAAGGTTGCACATGCACATACAGACACGCACACACACACACACACACACTCTCACATCGACATACACACCACACTTTCATTTGCGCATTCATCTTTGCAAGTAAATGTAGTACATAATTGTGGGTAATAGGCTAAATAATTTTATTAACGGATACCCGAATCTGAAATGTCAATGTTTGCTTAACGGTCACCACGATACAGGCCTAGCCTAGTGTGGGATCACTGATTAATTTTACAATTTTTTTTTAATTTTTATATTTCTTTTTAGTTCGAATGTACCCCCTCAAAAAATCCCGCTGATTCACGGTAAAGAACATTTTTTTTTGTTTAAATCACAAATTATTTCGCATTTCTCCCGCGCTGTGATCAGTCATCGTCATCATTGTTTTTTATAAAATAATGTTTCTTTTATATGTTTAATAATCTAGAAATTTGCATTTAGAGAATTCAATCACTCATTTATGAAGAAAACATTAGTCTAACTCTGATAATGGACTGGAAAACCTAGTTTGGGGTTGTTTCGAAAGTACATTTTTTCGAATTTCACCCGTGCGATAAATTCGATTGCTTTTTTTAAACTACAGATAGACCGTTACTCATTATTACGACAAAAATGACAATGTAACGTAAAAACAAACGAACAATGATTTAACTTAGCAGGTTCCCAGGGATAATATCAAAAGTCCTCATAAGGCACTAAATCGCACTATTTTTATTTAATCGACCGCAACACACACGTGCGCTCACGACTAGCGACACGAAGTGAACTGAAGCGGGGGAGCAGATAAATGGCGTCTTGACAAGCATTGCAAGCGTAGTTTAAGTAATTGTTCCCAGTTTAGTAGATATGTGTGATTTTCGACTTATCCCCATTTTCGACTCTACCCCAAAGCACCTTACAAGAAATAAAGCTGCACCTTAAGAGCTTCCTCTGCTATTTGTTCAGTTGCCGCGAATTGACGCCTTTGCCGCGAAGGTTAAGCAAACTCAATTCAGTTGCAGCGCATATTGGGTTTTGTAGCTATTGTTCCAGCGCCAATATATAGCGAGGGCGGCTCAGCCGTTCTGGTGATTGTGAGTCGGGTGGCCATAGAGACGCTGTCTTGGGCCTGAGAATCATGAAGATCCTGGGCCATTGCGCTCTTCTCTGCGTGGTTGTGCTTGTGAGTATACTACAACTTCATTTCATTAGGTACGCCACCTTAGGACATGTTTGTTGTTGATTTAGACATAATAGGTAATCCAGAATATTGCGGTCTCGCACTATAAATGGAACAAATTGAACATTGTGCGATTTATTTACGTACAATTCGTTTTAAACTAATTTCTTTGGGGATGGAAATATATAAATAGATAAGACAAGTTTTAGAGTCGTTTTAACTTCCCTTTGCAATATAAAAACATAGTAAAAATGGTGGGGTGGATTCCATTCCATAATGATATCAACCTTAAAGTAAAAATTCTAAATATATAATGTAATATAAATATAATGTAACATAAATATAAATACATTGTAGATCCAATTCACAAGTCATTGGAAAGCCATAACTTCTTTAGATTCGTCTTGAGCGATGCTACAGATGGAGACTTCCTAAGGGACAGTGGCAATTCGTTCCACAACTTCACAGCGCTTACTGTGAAAAAAAGGTTTAAATTCTTATTACTTATTAAAAAATATTGAAACAATTTAATGAATTTCTTGTACATACGATACCGTTGAGCAGCATTAATATGTGAAAGTGATTATTTATTAATTTAATCTTTTGCACAAAAAAACGTACAAACGGCGGATTAAATTCCATGAGATTTTTAAGAAATATTGAAAAATCAAATACATGCCTAATTAAACAAGGTAAAATTTACCCCGAGGTAAAAAACTCAAGGAAATAATTACATTAGGTACTTATACAAATACTACTAATATACAAAGATGAAAATAATTACATAAAAATTCCATATGAATTATGTAACACATGCAAGGATTTTAGAAGATTTTTGGCTATTTTTGGGTAGGTAGGAAGGCAGGTACCCATATTAATATTATTTATTATTGTTGTCTTTGTCGCTAAACATGTAAGTCTAACACATTAATCCTGACCCTAATGCACTTTACATAAATAAAACAGACAAGCCAGTTTTTGATCAAAAAGGGCCAGATAACGATTCGTCCAGACATCGCTGAATCACAAATAATCCAAATAGTCCAGGATAATAAAGGTATAAAAACTTTATTTTCCTGATGAACTTTATGTTTTAGTTTGTTGGTGAGTGCTTAGCTTAGTAATGTCAATTGAGATCTATGTTCAAAAAGTATACATTTTTCGCCTAGTGGCCCCCGGTTTACAAAATAAATCTGCTTTTTTTCGTAGATACCACCAAATCTGTGCGTTACTTCGTTCAAAACAATTACGCGGCGCATTGCATTGCATAATGGAGTAGTATTTGCGTGGTTTTTCACTGTGAATTTATTTAATTTGTCACTTCAACGTTTTTTATTTATTACCTAAACACACAATAAATACTTACATTTTAAGCTTTTTTTTACATAAATATTTTCATTATCGACTCGCCAAAGGTAGATGTTTTTTCACACTAGCTGTCAAAAATTCTACCGAATGCATACCTAAGCGAAGATTCTCTTACTCTTTGTACTGCTAAAGCTAGATTTTTATTTTACCCTAATCTGACTGGACTAAAAGGACTATTTAGTTTATTTGACGTTTTCAGGCAATTGATTCACGGCGCCCGTTGGAAATAGAAACAAGTGAGAGTCGGCGTTATAGTTTAGTTTCAAACTACCTTTGCAATCATATTACACAACTAACATAAGCAAAAACTTTTTGAACATAACTCAAAAATTAACCTAAAATTCAAAAAAAATCAACTCAAAAATTATCGTTTTATGTCACTAATTTGACTCTCAAAAATTGTATCGAACGCATAAGCAAAGATTCTCTGACTCTGTACTGCTAAAGCTAGTCTTTAGTTACTGTTTGTATGAAGAGTGCCCAACATGTATATAGTTTTAAAAACTAGATTAAATTTGCTGTTCTGCAATATTTTTGTTAGTTGTAAATATTCAGAAAATATAACTAACTTATCTCCCTGAATAAAAAAAACTTGTTGTGATTTTACCATTTCGGATATACACCCATATTTTTATATGGTACTATGAATAAATAACATAAAAAATTAATTTTTTGATATTTGTTTTACACGATAACGATACCACACAAGCCCTAGTAGCGTTAACTGATCAGTAATAAAAAAAGAAAAAGAGGACTCCTTTGTCCTATTCACCCCGCTTTCCCGCCGCACAGGGGACGAATCTGACTTCCCTCCACATCTTAAAGTAATCACCGCAGAATACTCTATCTGTGGTATAAATTTCGTTGTTGTATCCTGATGCACACAATTTCGCGACTTAGCAAAATGTACTAGAGTACGTAGGCTAAGCTTAACATCAACATTTTTTCAAGGTACTTTTTGTATTAGATGTGACCAATATGTATACATTTTTAAAAACAAGATTAAATTTGCTATTTAGTGATATTTTTTTAAGTTGTAAATATTCAGGATATATAACTAATTTATCGTTCTGAATAAAAAAAAACTTGTAGTGATTTTTACCTTTTCGGCAATAAACCCAATTTTTTATATAAAACTATTCTTAAATAACATAAAAAATGAATAGCTGATATCTGTTTTACACGAAAATGATGCCACACAAGCCCTAATGGACTTAACTGATCAGTAATCAAAAAAGAAAAGGAGCAGTACTTGGTCCTCTTCACCCCGCTCTCCCGCCACGCAGGGGATGAATCTGACTTCCCTCCACATCTGAAAATAATCACCGCGGAACGCTCTATGTGTGGTAGAAATTTCATGCTTGTAACCCGATGCGCACAATTTCGCGGCTTAGCAACTCTACTAATGTGACTGGACTAAAAGGACTATTTAATTTATTTGACGCTTTCAGGCAATTCATTCACGGCGCCCGTTGGAAATAGAAACAAGTGACAGTCGGGCGTCGGGACGGCCGGCGCGGCGCCCGACCGTCATCGTCACCGTCCCGGTTTATTTACAAGCTACCTTTACAGTCATCGATGAGTTGATCTGACAAATCATGGCTTCCCTTTGTGAGACATTAATAGTATAGAAAGCCAAGAAATTGGACTATCACTTCTACTTCACAGGAGCAAAAGCGGTATAGACATCTTTTTTGGCTGAGTGTATCTTAACTGTTAATTTAAAGTTACTTAATTTTGACGCCTGACAGCATTTACATCAAATGGCTCTGTTACTGTTTAGCGACAAAGTTATGTACTTCGGTTAGACATAGCATAACATGTCACGAACCGCTCATCGGAAAGAGCATTATCTATCCCTTTAATAATGTGTATTTTGTTCAACGGATCCTTTCATCTTTGTGGCTGAAATTAGGTGTGAAATGTATTTATTGTTTATTATATTTATGGGTATTTATTTGTTAAAATGAACCGGCCGGTGCCCAGTACGACGGACTGTCCAGCTTAAAGATCTGGTATCTTCTCAAGGATTCTACGATGTGGCGAAGAAACCGATGGACCTGAATCGATGGAGATAGCTCATCCGTGCTCGAACGATGACCACCAACAACGATATTAATCGACATGACTAAGAACAAGTAATTGGGGCACTTATACACAAAACTCCCATATTAATAATTAAATACCAACGCACAATCTATCAGGATCTCAGGAAGTGGCTAAGAGCACAGCCTATGAGCAGACATTGTGGAGGTTTACTACATGAGCACGTAACGTAAGTACCTAATGATTGACTATCCTTACTACTTCACTTTGGTTCACTTCAATTTAGCTTTCAAGAAATGCCAGTTACTACGATTTCTTTTGAGAGAGAGATAAAAGTAACCATTTGAATAAGTTTAGTGCAACTGGCTCCGACTTTGCATATTACCGGTCTTTCTCATATTTTATCGACAGGAAAGAGAGAGACATGGGCACTTAATATGACGAATCGCAGATTTTACTTCGCCTATAATGTTGGTTGACTGGTAGAGAATGCCTCATGGCATTAAGTCCGCCTTTTGTACGATAAGTTTTCTTTTGTGCAATAAAGATTAAATAAATAAATAAAATAAATGTTATAAATTGACAGCTAAAATAATAACTTGTCATTGGTTGCCCAGGGAATAAATTCCGACTTTATCATTAATTTAGTTGCCAATTTATTATTTTTGCGGGCTCAGACTACTATTTCATTAACTACCTGGTTAAATTCACGCCTATTTTCCTTAACCTCGGTCATAAATGAAAATAAAACTAAATAAAGATACACATGATGTTTCACCGAATTAGTTCGTTAATTAATAATACACCTGCTACAATGGATGACGCAAAAACATGTTAACACGTTTTATGGAATTTGTTTAATTAGCTGGTGTTTTTCTCTAAATGCAGAGGCCGAAGCGAGCCTTGGAATTGTGAGTGGTTCAAAAATACACATGTCCGTGTTGTAGGGTTATAGTTTATTGATCACTTAACCGTGATGTTATACTTAGTTCAAATTTTTTAAACTGTTCGAATTCCACTGTAAACATGATCCCACAAAGCCATTGTTTTACTCCTGTATAGAAGCTCACTTTGGCACAAATGGAAGCAGGCAACAAAAAACCGGCCAAGAGCATGTCGGGCCACGCTCAGTGTAGCGTTCCGTAGTTGCCAATATACTCAAAATAGACGGACTTCGAGGTTTAAATTACGAGAAAGATTTCAAGCTCTATAAAAAAGGTCGTAAACGCCAAAGAAACTGTAATTACTTATTACCTTAGGGTTCTAGGGTTAGCGGTAACCAGCGTTGGGGGGCTGAAAGTCGTCAAACCTGCGTGCGAGACGGTTCGTGATAAGAGTGTCGACTACACAGGTTATAGTCATGATTCAGAAGCGAGATGGGTCCGTAATTTATAAGAAGGGTCATGTAAACCTCCCTGAGATGAGCAGTATACATGTCACACTTCTCGGCCATGCTCCTATCGTTTTACCCTCGATTATAACATGATTTAATAAATTCTACAGGGTTTTCATTACCATTTTACTAAGTGCTTTCAGAAACTTAGACATCGCTCCAGCATCATCCGCTGCATTTTTAAGTTATTTGATAGCCATACCAACCCATTGGCGTATCTAAGATTATTTTTCAGGTGGGGCCTGGGTGGAACCTGGTCATGACCTATGAGATGAAGTCCTGAATTTCTATGGGTTACCCAAAATCCTGGGTGGGCACTAGACCATATTGGGGTGGGCACGGCCCACCCGGGCCACCCCCCTAAAGGTCTTCGCACATTATAACAACTCAACGGCGACTCGATTCTATGCCAAATATTGAAATTTAAGCCCTATGTCATATTTACTAGGTTTAAATTCAAAAAATGTACGACGCGTCGTCCACTCGTCGTCCACTACTAATATCATTATTTGAAATTAAACCTAGTAAGTATGACATAGGGCTTAAATTTCAATATTTAGCATAGAATCGAGTCGCCGTTGAGTTGTTATAATGTGCGAAGACCTTAAATACGCCAATGTACCAACCTCGTATAGGTTGCTATCTAGGATTTATTCAAATTAGTGTCGGGCTAACCTGGCCTTTGGAACTGTTTGTAAAACATCTCAACCTCACCTAGAAACACGTTGCAATTGGACTGGTGCAAATCACGAATTAAAGACTGAGATCTATTGTTGAACCTTTGGTAAAGAGTAGCATCATCAGGGGAATGCAGAAACATATTATAGCCTCTTTTAATTTATGAGCTCGAAAGCACCATTAGGGATATTTCTTTCGAAAGATTAGTTCCACTCTCACCGTGGGGTAAAGTGCTTAGATTCCTACTGAGTTAGATAAACTGACCAAGAGTAAGAGAACTATCAAGCGGTGAGGGCGACGATCAATTGAGACCAATAGAGACAAGTGACAAGGGATATGAAATCTAGTGATCACGATTCGCAGGAATATGTGGTCGACTAAAGAAGAAGTCATGAGTCGTTATACTTATTATTTAACTGTATATTTAATTACACACATTCTGAAATGTTCTCGGCATTGCCACGAGTAATCGTTATCTCATATTATGTTCTTATTCTGGTTATTTTCCTTCAGAAGAACCAGAAGTCAGGCGTATTTATTTTTTAACAGGAGCTTCGTTGAAGTTGCCACATTCACCATAAACATCTCCCAAATATTATTTATCGTTCGAAATCATCAACAAGTTTACTAAATACCCAATTTCATTCAAACTTTTGATTACAATATTCAAACAATAAGACAAAATTTAAAGCCTCCAAAGATATTGTGATGTTACGACATACCTACACGGCAAATTAATTTCCCTGAAAAAATGTCGGATATGTTACATGCGACCAAAGTTGGAATATATTTTCCGCCAAAAAACATCGGATGTGTCACATACGACATAAAGGTACCCTTAAAATTCCGAATAGTAATGTCGGAAGTGCCACATACTACACAAAACTTTTCAGCTAACCCGGTTAACATAGTCGGAAGACTCGGAAGTACAATATTAAATGGACGCTGTATACTCGTAAGATACTACATTTTTGTCATTGATAATTCGTTAAAAAAAAATTTTTTGAAAAGTCTGTAAATGTATTATTAAAGATTAATGTATTTAATAAGCATTAACGCAATAAAACGAAAATGGCAATTTTGTAGATCCGACTTTTTTACTAGGAACCAGCGATGTATGTATGTATGTTTGTATGTATGTATGTATTAATAGTTTATATGTGTAATTATTAGTAGTCTTATTATTTTTAATACCTTTTTGTACACGGTATTAGTTTGTCTATCTTCTTCTCGTACTCACTAAATTGCTCAAAGGTTAACTGGAAGAGATCCCATATAGGGATAAGTTCGCCTTTGTACCTATAGGTATGTTATTTGTAATAGATGTATTTTTTAACTGTTTTTGTGTACAATAAAGTGTTTACTTACTTACTGTAAACCTTTATCCACGGTAACTGCGGTTGACGGTAATAAGTAGAGCCAAATAGTAAAAAGTAATACAATCTGGTAAGTAAAACAACTTAATTAACGGTTGTTTTTAGAAATAGTTTTGATTCTTATTTTTTTATGTGATTATTAAAATAAGTAAAAATAAACAAAGACCTAGTAAGTCAATTAATAGTATAAATTATAATGTAGCTATTGAAGTCCAAATATAATGTCATAACTGTCACTAGCATTTTTGTATCAGCATTCGTTTATAAACTTACATTTGACCGACTAATTACTTTTTAATTTGATGATTAAAATAAAAAATAAAAAAACTACATTGTCTATTAAATGGAAAGACCTAGCAAGTCAATGAATGTTAGAATTTATAATGTAGCCAATAGCTGTGACGTCCAAATATAATGTCATAACTGTCTCTAGCATATTTGTAGCTGCTTATATTAGTTTATTTGCTTAACTCTAATTGTTTTATAATTTGATAAATAAAATATGAAGAAAAACTTAATTAGATTGTCAATTAAATGGGATACAGAATGAAGACAGATCTAGCAAGTCAATTAATATTATAAATCATAATGTAGCTATTGACGTCCAAATGTAATGTCATAACTGTCACTAGCATTTTTGTAAGTAGTTGCTTAAATTCGTTTACTTTTTCTGACTCTATCGTGGATTTATATAAATGTATGGGTATCTAGTCTACGTCAATTAACAAACCATAATGATCATTACAATTTTAATAAATAGGAGTATCGTAAAACGAAGAGTAGAATATCGTATCTACATTGATAAATCTTCAACCTAATCGGACACCTTATTGTAGAGCGATAGTCGGCGTTTGTTCAATGTCATTACCATCGTTCCACAAACTTCTTAAAATAGTTAAAATCTCTACGTTTCGTTTCCTAATGAGCAATTATCATATTCGAGTTCAATGGTTTTGTTTGTCTACTCGGACCTTCAACCAAAAACGTGTAAAAGAGCTCTACAATACATATAGCAAGTTAACGTCTGTGATATACTATTTATACAGTTATGTAATTCGAACGAGGCGCGTGTATTGCACTAACACTATCGCAATTCTCTTATGTGTCGGTAAACTTGTATGAAAGAGACGGCAAGCGGAGGGGAGACTCAGTTGAATTGATATAAGCAACAGTTGAACGACGAAAATTTAGTTTGGAACGAAACGTGCGCGTCGTGAACACGTGCTGCGTTCACAAAAGTCGCGAGTTAAAATGTGACGGCGATTTTGTATGTAGTGCGAATATTAATACAAGTAAATAAACATTGTGGACTAACGAATTATAAGTATACGTATGCATGGTTTCATTTCGAAGTAGTGACGTGAACGACGCGACGGATTAAAAGTTATTGTGACGAAAAACAAGTTGAACAAAAAATTGGCGGACTCGATACAGAAAACGGTCGTAATCTTACCGTCTTACAGCAATACTCTCACACGTGATCGTCGAATATTCTAGTTCTGCGAACTTAACAGACATATTGTAAACTTGTCTGTAGTGAGTGCGTTTGACGTCGAATTATGGTTTTTGTTGAAGTTGATAACATGGCGTCGTATTCCACGTATAGTACGGGAAAACCGAAGATATTCTTCCCAAAGAAGGTAAGACGGCTCTCAAAGTCCATATTTACTCACATTTTTGAGTCTTCTAACACAGGTAAGGTATACAGGTAATAAATTCGTGGAACAAAATTAAGATGTATGCCACCTACATTAATACGGTTTGTCATATATATTTAACTATTTGGTACCTGCTTAAGCAGAATGAAGACGTGAACAAATAAGTAATAGGTACTGTTGAAACGGCAGAATGAACTCGTGCCATATTCTCAAATTAAGTTGTCAAAACAAAAAAAGTGTGAACAGAAAATTGCAAACAGTCAATAGCAGTATAATAACTCAAAAAAACGCCACGTAACTAACATAGAGTCCTTCAATTCTTACAGAACAGATTTCGATTATTTGTTTTCTAATAAGGTTTCAAAAAATCTACGACTCATTAGAATAAAACAGTGCCATTGCTCGAACAATCACAAACGCAGTTTTTTCCTTGTCTTTTCCCCAACCTCTATGTGAAAATGCAGGAAACGTGAGCTCATTTTAAACAATTTCTTGACTCAAGTTAAAGCTATATTTGGGTACCTGAATATTTGTATGACCAAAACAAAAAAAAATACTTAAAAAGTCCTTGCAATCCAGAGAATTCCGTCGAGAACCAAGTTTTTACCGAAGAGAATAACCCGATTACGGGTTGCTAGCATAGGTATTTACCTATAATTATGTATCAATACATGTGTATTCTAGTACCGACTCTATTAAGTAAAGTATTGATGTTAAACAGACGCGAAATAGAAAAAAACCTGATTACCAGTCGCTAGCTCCGGAAATACTTGATAACTAGTGAGCATAAATAGAATGTTGCTTGTAGTGCACCGCCATTTATTTTTAGTTTTAAACATCTTTATTAGCAAGACTTAGACCATGGTCCGTTCAACTTTTGTAGATAGTGATGTGTTTCGCGGAATAAATGGCGGAATGAATAAAACAAAATAAACGGAAAAGTAGTTAACATCACACGTTATAGACTTGATGTCTTTATTTTTTATGACACCCATTACCTACTATCCGATGAGATTTCTACCGACCGACTTACATGCATATTCAAAAGTGCAAACTTTCGAAACTTGGTCGAATGGCTGGTTGTGTGTTTCCATGAAAAACAAAATATTAATCCACAAGACATCCGTAAACTAAATAGAATATCTGTCGCCAACAAAGCAAAATGACTTGGCATAAATACATACACCAGATAAAGATAAGAACTACTTATGCTGAAAACTGTCATGAGCTGATATCAAGACTAAGAGATAGGGATTATGATCTTGAGAACAACATTTGGCAATTCCTGGTCATTATTTAATATTTCCTAAAATAATTTCGCCCGAGCTGATGAACATGAAAAGTTGGCTCTATCCTTTGAAGAAATTAAACGTATGATTATGATATATGGCATACTACGGTTTCCACACTTTGACATGGAATATCTGACATCTTAAAGTAGTAACTTTGACTTGGTCCGTATCTCCGACTAGTCCGACTATCTTATCGAGTAGACTGATGAGGGCCGATGTTTCCGAACCCGGAAATTCCATTTGACCAAATGTTGTTCTAGAAAATGTTTGGCTAGGTTTGTTCAGCTTAAAAGACGTGGTTTGCGTCAATTTAACATATGATACCATTTGAAACAATGGTTCTGTTTATATTAAAAATCTAACTTTTTTTATTGAACAAAGCATTTTGTGAGCTTGCCCGTTTCTTTTGACCACGTTGATGTCCTATGATTGGTCAGTTACTTAGATCAAACTTTAGAGTCGTTTTAATAATTGAACATAACAAAGCTATATAACAATATAACACTCATGAAAACATTTCCGTCACATTAAATCACCAAATGACACCTACAACCTCTTCAGTTTGATTGAGAAACCACTCCATCATCATTGCATTTGGTTAGATGACAGGACGAAGGTGGGACGACTCTTAAATCGGAGCAGACCATATTTTGATACATACATGCGCAATTGTACGTACTTACTTCAGACAATGATCCAAACAGTCGTCAATGAACCAAACAGTAGACACATATTTATTAAAATATTTTAGATATCGAAATTTCTTTTGTGAGTTTTTTTTTCATCAAAGTTAGGTAACTATTAATCCTTATTTAAAAAAATCACTCTACTTTAAAAATATGTACCTACTTGGCCTATCTTCGTGAAGAGACACGAGAAGTATTGTACGGGTCATAGTGCGCGTCATAAAAAAGTTTCCCCAATTTTCCATTATTTTTGCCTTACCATCAAGCGAGTAAGCGCTAAACATCCATATAATTATATATTTGACCACTGTATCGAAACATTCAGATCACATCCGCCGTAACCCACAAAAGACGCAATTCTTACACACACAGGTTAAAGGGTGCAGCCGTGTCCACACATATTCCATCGACAGTCGATTTTCAACTATGTTGCCGTGACAACAAGAGAGCCTCTCGTCGTTCAACTGTTTCCTTTGATATGCCGCACCCGATAACGGGCAGTGTGTCGGCCCCATACTAACTTTATAGTTGCACATTAGCTTCTGCACTCACGCCATTTAAGGCACAAATTGCAATTAATTGTGTATCTAAATAGGTCATGGTTGCTAACAAGTTGATAGAAATCAAAGGACGTAAACTTAAATCGTGTCCTGTTCTTGTTGACATTAACATAAAAGCATAATATCTGTGATGCATAACTTTAGATGTTATCAAACGCTTTATGTTTTTATCAGGCGCCTTATTCACGAATCGGGTGGGTACAAATGTCCCTATGTTAGTTAAAAAAGTCATAATACAATACAATCATTGACTGTTCATGTATGTATTTGTTGTAAAACACTTGATCCTAAACTACCGCCTTATAAAAACGCTCCTGCATTTACAAAAGATGATGTACTTTTTTAGAAGTTACAAATAAAGCTTTCTTAAAATGCGATAGCCACAGTTAACACTTTTTTATAACGACGTACAACAATGAAATTTCAGAAATCGTCAGTATTCCCTCCTTGACTCACGGCTAAAGTATGTGAGTACCAAATTGGTTTACCTTCCCGGCCCGGTGTTCCTCGGAATGAGGGGTCCGGTGCATTCCAGCGTCAAGTGTGGACACAATGAAGGGAATTCCGAGCCACAAAATACATATAAACCAGTATATTGTCTTGACACAACCGCCCGAAATGGTTACGCAGGTGTGGGCGCAACGTGGCTTCAAACTGTAATTTAATTAGAACCATAAGTTCCATACTAGATACCGGTAATTAAATATCCTATATGTTTTATGCATGGTTATTTGTCAAGTTTCACCTAAATCCGTACGACGGTTAAAATATCTTTTCAATCGTTTACATAGGTTTATAACAATTTATTCACACAAAATGACACTATTTGTGTCAATCTGCGAAAAAAACAAGAGTTTTTGATAATAAATCTCGTTCATTATTTTTCTTTGGCAACGATGTCCAAACACACTGATATGGAAAACCCGCTCGAAGAACACACAGAGTCTAAGAATAACATTTTCCAATATGCATCAATGACGTAAACGTTAAGATCAAAATAAATCAATACGAGAAACATCGCATTATACACATTACACGGTAGCAACAATTGAGTCATACAAAGTTCACTGAATATGCCGTTTGTATGAAGTCACGGTACTGATTGTTCCCCATACCGTGACGAAGGGAAGCAGCCGGAATGCGGCCGGGAGCGCCCGCGGCAGTCTTCCTGCCTGCACTTGCGGTCATTGAAGTAAAAACAGTACCAGTTATATTGTGCGATATAGTCACAATCATAGTGAACCCGCGTTCTTTGTCTATACAACGTACAGACAGGCGCTCATCATCGATGTTGAAGGCATAAATATACGAGTCAAGTAAATAAAGCCAGGTCGCATTGGTTGTTAGGTGCAGGTACCGACACCGACATAACATGGGATAGGATCCTAAAGACCGTATCATGCGTGGTCCACGAATGCACTCTTTTTGACACTATTTTTCCGCAACACAATTCGCTTACGCGAATTGCGTTAAGACCAAAATAGAGAGAGCCCTCTGTACATTTACTAATAAATTCTGTGGTCAGGGTGCTGACTGACGCTTATACGAAGTCACAATACTGAGCATTCTCTATACCGTGACAAAGGGTAACGGACAAAATAAAATGCAATTTTCTAAAACAGTTGCACTGAGAGCGTCTTTGTTTTTATATTTCTTGGCGTTATTCCTAGTTCATACGCACTCAACTTTTATATGCGTAGGACAAAATGCGCGTTACTCACAAGTCTCACAACACCTCTAGCACATCTATGGACACGCAACTCTAAAATATTACCTGTCTCTTTTCTTTCAATACCGTGCAAGCAAGACGGGCTGGTGCGTAAGTTGCGCTAACCTGACAGCTGTGCGTATGCGACTATATTGCTCTAAAGAACCACACGGCAGATTGGAATGTGGAAGAGAACGATCTTTCTGTATAGTTCTACAAAATGCCGGTCAAGTGCGAGTCGTACTCGCGCACCGAGGGTTCCGTACAAACTATGAAAGCACTGCATATGTCTTTAACGAACTGAAACTGAGGAATAAACTTAAATTTGGCGTTAGACAACTGTGGTCCCCCATACATCAACATTGGTCGGGGTCAGCTTATCAACTGCAAATAAGTTTATTATCGCAAACATATACACCTGTTGGAATGTAACAAAACAACATATTTATGGTTATCGGACGTTTTTATTTACTTGTGCTAAATGATGTTGCTTGCCAAATTTCACGATTCTTTATCAGCGGGATGTACCCTATAGGTATCGGTTCCCTTTCCAGCGTCAACAAGTGTAGCATAAACGCTCGTATCTTTTGCTGGCTTAGAAGTTCGATTTTTTGACGACTTTGAGAAGTAGCAAACCTCTCCATCTGATATTAATTTCAGCTTGATACCTCCACGCGTTCCTGAGAAAAGAGGGTTGACAGACGGACAGACAGAAAACAGTGATCATAAGGGTTTTGTTTTTGCCAATTGAGATACAGAACCTTAAAAATATTGTCACCAGCGATAGTGCTATATCGTCTAGTCTGATAAAGAAGTCTCCTTTGTCCTTTATCTCGATGCGTCTCGCAAATGGAATCTAGAGAATTTATTGCCGTGACTTCTAGTCTTGACAAACATTGTTTCAGTTACTGTAAAGTAAACCAACTGCTACTGCATAAAGAAACTAGCTGTAAATAATAGATGCATATCATCATGTTTAGAATGACGCGAAAAATTAAAAAAAAAACAATGGTTCAGGCAGGGTTCGAACCTGTGTCTCCAACGGCTTTCCGGGCTGACACGGGCGTCCTAAACTCCGGATTTTAATTAGGCGAACTAACTTGACAGCTCAAAGTGTTGTCAGGAATAGAAAAAAAAATAGTGATTGGTTTATAACGATACAAATATGTCGATATAACCTTAACAATACATCCATAGACACTTAATTATCTTGTAATACGGTTTATATTCGTTTAAAAATGTACAGTTATCAGTGTATTCGATAGTACTATGGAACTGTCAAAAAACAAAAAGGCGGACAGCGTTCTTAGCGATGTCCTAAAATAAAGTTCGTTCGATGTAAGTATTTTAATAGCAACCGTTTTTTTTATTATTGATTCGTGAAATAAAATTATTAGTTAGATTTCAAACACAATAATTCAAAATTTATGAAATACGTAATGTCTACTTTTTTTTAATGCTGTTTAACTAAACCTCTGGTAGGAACTGGTTTTTTTAATTATCGATATTAACAACACTAGCGAAACTGTGGCAACATTCGTGTGCAATGAACTGTCAAGTTAGTTCGCCTAATTAAAAACTGGAGTGTAGGTACCTAATGTACCACTAAACTAATCCTGATGAGAGAGCCATTGAATTTTTCAACAGTTGCTTCTCGCATGCCTTAGGGTGGCATTGTAGCGCCATGTTTTTCGCTTCATTCTAATCATTTGATGTACCCACGTTAGCAGACGTTACTGCTTTAATAAAAAAATGTATATCATCATAAACAAAATCGTTCTCTCACCATTATCCCACTAATTTGAGGTCGGCGCAGCATTTTTATTCCCCATCCTTTACCATTCCACGCGTCATGTCATTGTTCAATTTTTTTTTTTTTTAATTATCTTTCGTATCTATCTAAGACCGGTTTTGGGTAATTGTCATGATTACAATACCTTGATAAAACTACGTTTACGTTCGATGGTAATACCTGACAATTGCTTATCTATAATTTACGGCAATTGTAAAAACAATGAATCCATCATACTCATACCACAATGAAAGATAGTAATTTCCGAACATAAAAATAACAGCTAGAATCTCGTGACCGAAATTTTCCATGAAAAGCGGGAAGCAGGTCAAGATATTCTTTGAAGACTAAAATGCGAGTAAGAATTTAAATTGCTTCCTATTCTGGTCTATATCCTCAGATCCTATTTATTTCTGTCTTTCCACCGATTCCTAAGGCTTTAAGTCGTTTTTGCTGCGGTAGATCCAGCGTTACTCTAATTCACTCTATTTTGAATAGTTTGTAGTGATTTACTTACTGTAAAAAAAAGTGAAAAGCGTATATCTTTCGAAACAGGAAGGCAGTCTACATCACATTTACTGTGATTGTATTCACAAGTGGACTTTCCTCAGAGGAAGCCCGGTGGGCACCAAAAATAGTGTTTCCGTCCGAACGAGCGTCTAAGTAGGAAGTCAACTACTGGCCCCTTCCGCCCGCCTACTGTCTGTCGCTTATCGAGTTTACAATGCACTTATGAGCTGCATTTTGCCCACACGTTGTCTCATAATCGTAATGTGAATTAAATTACAAGCGAGCTGAAAACATTGCGAGCGAGCTTAATTGAGTCGTTCATTCACAATGATAAGCGATTAATCGTCTGATGGGGATAGGATAGGTTTTTATGAATGAAGTTTCATGGTACGGTCGTGACTCTATTCGTCACATCAAAAACAGATATATTATTGAGTTGTCAATAATCAAGTTATATCCCGGTCGGCGAATGATCCCTGGAGCACTTTACAAAATGTGATACATTCTAATATTGCTTAAAAAGTTTTTATACGAGCTTACAAAAATGATAATGTGACATCAATCATGATCGAACTTACAAGATGAATTTAAGAAATGTCAGATGATATATCCCAATGATCATCATTCGCCGATGCAGCTTATTCTGAAATGATAAGGAAATTAAAAAAAATACGCATTTTATAGAATTGACTGAGCAGCATGGGCTGTTCGTTATTAAGAAAAATAATTATACAATTAAAACAGTTCAAAGACACCCATTAATTAATCTCAATTAAAGTTTCTTGTAGCAATCCAAACAAAGTCAAAATCAATCAATTTCCGAAGCAGTCAAACGATTATCTTTTGTGTATTTCGCAGAACCGAGCTGCCTAAACAACGGTTTTAACACAAAGCTACCAAATAAGGCTTGCGCCTACGCACTTTTACTGGCCGCGTCCATATGCGTCCAAACTTATGCTTAACATTTTGAGAAGACAATTCGTCATGCACCTGAGTTTAAAGACGCCGATTTTCGATTATTTCCCGTCAAACTTAATGGCTTTAGACGTTATCTGCAAGTAAGCGGTTATTGACCTTGATGCTGACTAAATCAATAAAATTATCATTGAATAAATAATGTTTTCCAAACATCTTATATTATCTAAGTGTCCAAAGATTTAGATATATTTAACGTGTGTCCAAAGAACAAGCTTCGCGTAGTTTTATACACGGTTTAGTTACATTGTGCCCTGATGCGTTTATCACTATTTAATTTATAATCTTTCTATCCTAGTATAAAATAACAGGTCCTTTTTCTTTAAAACAATCAGCCATTGCTCCAGTTATGGAGCTCAAGACGTTAATAGTTCTCCATTTGGAAAACAATTCCAATTGTTTTAAAATGCTTAGCTCCGAATCAAATTTCTGGCTTCGAACTTGATTTCTCAAAGCAAAAACAACAGCGCAGCGATTATAAAACCTGTAGTTTAGTCAAATTACTAATAAAGATAATGTCTAGTCTCATCAAATCTTCGTCGATAACGGCATTAAACCAGTTTTGTTGAATTTGCAACTATAATAATAGAAGCAAAAATTCTCGACGAACAGTTTTCCCCAACATATTAAACGAACTGCTTAAAAAGCTATAAATCAAAACCGCGGATGAAAATAGTGATAAATTAAAAAAAAAATTGAGAGATAATGATGGGAATCGCTGTAAACGTTGGTAGGTAAACGAACTGATGTGATTCATTATCTAACAATACCTAATGTTGATGAGTCATGCGTAACGAACTCAACCTGTCTCCTGTCTTATGGCTAGACCACATACTAATTAACTTTTTACTTTATCTGCACATCTCAGCAGTCCTAGCATATCTGTGACTCGTGACTGTATTTGCTGGATTTATATGCTATCTGTCACTTTCCTTTCAATACTATGTGAGCATGAGAGATGTACTGTACGTCGCGCGACAAGCGAACGCGCGGCAAGATGTGCTATTCCTACCGTTGCTATACACGCCACTTTTTACGTCTCTGAATTATTTACATTATAAAGCCATGTTTCCATGAAGTGATATCCTGCAACAAGTCGTTGACAGGATTTATCGTTGATGATGAGTGATAAAAGTTTACTTTTATCGCTTTTTAATCTTGAATCGTCTGAATATGTTTTCTTTTGTTAGTATTCCGACTTGAACACAAGTTTATTTATGTAACCATTAACCACATATAAATTATTATTATAAGTCCTGTAATATTTTATCTGTATTAAGTACTTACCTGCTATCTTTTTTAACCCGATGAAATATCGTATCATAAATTTCGAAGGTTTGGTTAAAGTTTTTCCAAGAAGTTACCATCATATATGCGTTCATATGTTTTATTTTATTTATAATAATTTACTTTATTGTCTATTTCAGGTACGTTCAGAAGAATCGTTGCTTGCTCCTGAAAAGTCTTCAAAAATTGCACGATGGGTACGTTGAATTTTCACTAATAGGTGGCGGGTACAACGTAAGCAGCACTTTAAGGTTTGAAATAAACGGCATGTGCATGTGAATATAATAGAGTATATAACTGCATGTAACATTTTCAAATCATGGCCGACATGTAAATAAAATTTTAAGTCTTAACTAACTAATAATTATTACAATATTTATGTTAAGTCGTAAAATTATTATGATATTTTATGAATACCTACGTTTTTCCATTAGTGACCAAGTCGTTAGTCTAAAGCTGTAAGATTGTAAAGTTTTACAAGTAATATAATTAATGTAAATGGCAGCTGTAGGTACACAAATGAACAGAAAAACAATAAAAATATACTTATTCGTAAATTCTGAACTAAATGATCACATATTTAGCTGAATTGTAGACAAAACTATGACATACGGATATGCGTAATAAAAATAGCATATTTCATAGAAACAAAGGCACTAAAGAGTGTCATAATAACTGACAAATTGATATACCTGTATGTATACCTAGGATGTATTCGCGGTATCTGCTGGAAGTAGAACTCTTCATGAAAACCATAAATCTCATGGAAGGTATGCATGTAGCGCGGTCTTGAACAGCTTTGTTTGAGAAATTAGGTCACTAAAGATTGAGTCATATCATAATGTACCTAGATATTACAGACAAACGAAATGATGGACACTCATTTTGTCAAACACGAACCGCACGACTAATACAATATCGTAAAGGTCTCAAATGTAGTACAGATATAGTACTGTTCTTCCACCCTTTTTTTGACGAAAAGTCGTTGAAAAGTTAGTTTTATTATGCTTTCTCCATCAACGTTGGTGAGAAAGTTGAGATGAAAATATAAAAATGAGCTGGCCTGAAAAATATGCACTATACAAGGATCTGTACAAATTTCGATAATTATTAACAGGCTGCCTAGGAGTTTTGCTGTAAGTTAAGGTTGAAGGTGCAGTCTACCATTGTCGAACACCAACGCAAATTTTCCTTACGTATATTATTAAAAACATGCAAAGATGTTGATTAGAATGATATATTTAATCAATATCGGAAAGGCAATGTTGATCAAACAACGTTTTTTTAACCCCCGACGAAAAAAGAGGGGTGTTATAAGTTTAACATGTGTATCTGTGTATCTGTGTATCTGTGTATCTGTGTATCTGTGTATCTGTGTATCTGTGTATCTGTGTATCTGTGTGTCTGTCTGTGGCATCGTAGCGCCCAAGCGGATGGACCAATTTAAGTGCGGTTTTTTTTAATCGAAAGACTTTTCCGTCGAGATGGTTCTTAGCTATGTTTGGTGGAAATAGGACCAGTAGTTTCCAAGATATTCAGCTTTAATTGGAACAAGTGACGAGATCTCAGCCAATAATGAAGTCAATAATTCGAAATATTGGCTAAATGTTAAGTTTTATTAGCATTTTCTATATGACTCACTAATTGAGGGTCTCATGATGACCAGCTAGTTGTTGATGGATCTCAGCCAATATTGAAGCCAAGAATTCCAAATTTTGGATAAATGATAAGTTTTATTAGCATTTTCTATATCACTCAATAAATGAAGGTCTCATGATGACCAGCTAGTTGTTAATGGATCTCAGCCAATATTGAAGCCAAGAATTCCATATTTTGGATAAATGATAAGTTTTATTAGCATTTTCTATATCACTCAATAAATGAAGGTCTCATGATGACCAGCTAGTTGTTAATGGATTTCAGCTAATATTGAAGCCAAGGATTGCAAATTTTGGTTAAATGTTAAGTATTATTAGCATTTTCTATATGACTTACTAAATGAAGGTCTCATGATGACCAGGTAGTTGTGAACGGATCTCAGCCCATATTGAAACTAAGGATTCCAAATGTTGGTTAAATGTTAAGTATCATTAGCATTTTCTATATCACTCAATAAATGAAGGTCTCATGATGACCAGCTAGTTGTGAAAGGATCTAAGTCAAGAATTTCTAATGTTGGTTAAATGTTAAGTTTTATTAGCGTAATCAACAGATTAATAAATTTTTGACAGTACAATAATTTGGTACCTTGGAGCTGAAGATGGCCGTAGGAACTCCTAAACAGCACAAGATAAACCCACGGTGTTTGGGCTCGTCTGATTGTTCTTGATGAGCAATTAATATTTGTGTAAGAAAGTACAGTCAATAATAAAACCGAGTCCCAAAAAAAACTTTTTTGACAAAAAAAATCTCATTAGTTTCTGTCACAGTACTGGGTCACTATATTTAAGTTTCGGAATTCTGCTAAAGCTGAATTGTTATTAGGACTATTGAACAGGTTCCTTTGATTGAGGTCACAAATAGCAACACCCTGCAAGATTTTAACGCGACTAAATGACACGTAAGCTTTAGCAAAAGTACTCTTGCCTAAGTGAATAACAGCTTTTTAGGATTTTGTAGTTTGTGTCAGTCTGTACACAGCTTAGCTCAGAGACAAAGTGGTTGAATACATTTTTAATAACATTTGTATGTTTATCCCATGGTGTGGGGTATCGATGATTAGGTCTCTTAAAACTAAGTCAAGTTACCTAGCACCAACTGCAATTTTTATGGAGCTAAGTAAGCCACCCGTACCTACTATTTGGATCCTGTAAAATAGAAACCTGGTTCTGTTTTAGGCCGTAAGTAGCAGATTCTTGCGACTGACTTCATGAGCAGTGCATTTAAAGTATATATTTTGATTGTCTTGGCTAATAACTTCGCCATTTTGCCATTATAAGCATTAACTAGTCTGAATTTAACGATTTTTTCCCAGAATGTTGCTTAAGGCTATTGAAATCAAAATATATCCTAACTTCAATCTTAGAGAAGACGGCATTCATTACCACTGGCTTGGGATCCTGCTGTACCTACATAATTATAGTCCAGGATCAAGCTCGACAAAAGATTGGAAACCCTGGACTTAAACGGTGTAAAACAAAAATAGTGTCAAAAGAAGAAAATTCCGGGACGAAACTTCTGTTGGTTTAAAAAATATGAAATAAAAATAAAATTAAAAATTTAAAAAACCCCCGACATGACAACCAATAAAAAGAAAGAAATAAAATCTACGAAATGTGCCTATACAATGAACAGTAGAAAAAGAATCCAAGCTTCGTTGCGTCGGGGGACCGCTAAGTAAATGAAATGCAATGTAAGTAGGTACTGAAAATCGTAAAGTGGGAAGCCCAAATGCATACATGCAATTTTGCGTTGAAAAATATATTTCATTTCATTTAGGTAGGTACTTAGCGGTCCCCCGAACGCAACGAAGCTTGGATTCTTTTTCTACTGTTCATTGTATAGGCACATTTCGTAGATTTTATTTCTTTCTTTTTATTGGTTGTCATGTCGGGGGTTTTTTAAATTTTTAATTTTATTTGTTTAAAAACACATACTGATCAAGTTATCACGCGCCATTACTGACACAAAATTGCGTCGTGCTTTCAGCCAAACGCAATAATTACTATAGGTAGGTAGTCCATTATGTCCCACTGTCGGGTAAAGGTATCCCCTCCCTTTTTCCATCTATACCGATTTTGACCTACCTCTGGCTAGTTCTCTAGTAAAGATATCCCGCCATCGCCTACAAATCTGCCGCGTTTTTATTAGGAGTTGTGGGGCTTCAACCAAACTAAACTCAATATTAAGCGTCTTGTAATTTTAAATAAATATACATATATAGTTAACTCAAAAAAATCTAGTCCATACGTTTGGTCTCGTTGAAGATTATGTATAAAGTTTATAGAGTAACACAGTCGCAGAATGTGTACATAATATTGTGTGCTATAGGTGCGTCACTGAGCAAACACACGGCGCAAGCCTTCTGCACAAAAGAACGCGTTCAGTTTCTTACCTATTTGTGTACAAATACATGTTATTGTAATTGTTATTATGTATGTAACTAGTTTTATTACAGTTATAATTTGGGTGAGGTGGAGGTGGATCTGCGTAAGTTTCAAGCCGAAAACTGGCGAGAAACTGCGCAGGATTGGGACAAGTGGCGTACTCTCGTTTCGGAGGCTAAGATCCTGTTTGGGTAATAGTTAGTTAGTTTTATTTGGCTTATAAGTCTATTTATGTAAATCTTTTGAGAAATAAACGTCTTATACCATATTTAATACATGAATGGGTCTATACAACTTAACCCATTCATTGCCGAGGACGCGAATTCGCGTCCCATGTATGTGCAATCGTAATGCCGAGGACGCGATTTCGCGTCCTCGAGTTATTTGTTTTTTTTTGCTAGAAAACAAGTGTACTTAAATGCTGATACCTAAATGTTACTTTATTTATGAAGGATAATGTTATACTGTTGCTGGTTTTTGGATTCCGTGCATTTGTAATTTCCATAATTCTTATCTCGGATGCCGAAGACGCGAATTCGCGTCTCATGTATGTGTAATCGTAATGCCGAAAACGCGAAATTGCGTCCTTGACAACGTAATGCCGCGGACGCGAATTCGCGTCCTTGACAACGTCATGCCGCGGACGCGAATTCGCGTCCTGGCAATGGGTTAACCTAATGCCGCGGACGCGAATTCGCGTCGTCGCTTAGAAGGCGGCACTGCGTGATGAGTAAAAATATGAGGCGTCGGCAATGAATGGGAACCCATTCAATGCCGAGGACGCGATTTCGCGTCCTCGAGTTATTTGTTTTTTTTTGCTAGAAAACAAGTGTACTTAAATGCTGATACCTAAATGTTACTTTATTTATGAAGGATAATATTATACTGTTGCTGGTTTTTGGATTCCGTGCATTTGTAATTTTCATAATTCTTATCTCGGATGCCGAAGACGTGAATTCGCGTCCCATGTATGTGTAATCTTAATGCCGAAAACGCTAAATTGCGTCCTTGACAACGTAATGCCGCGGACGCGAATTCGCGTCCTTGACAACGTAATGCCGCGGACGCGAATTCGCGTCCTTGAAATGGGTTAACCTAATGCCGCGGACGCAAATTCGCGTCGTCGCTTGGAAGGCGGCACTGCGTGATGAGTAAAAATATGAGGCGTCGGCAATGAATGGGTTAAAAGAAATTTGAGACCATTTTCCTCGAACTTCCCATGCGTAACACATGGCTAAAAACTACGCAGTTACAAATTGCCACGTTAAAGGTGTTTCATTGAATGCATATAAAATACTTAGAGGTACTACGGATACAATTGAAAAATCACACAAACGTGGTTGCATGGCAGGATTACAGATGAACTGCCTTGTCCTTTATAACCTAAAGGTTATTTAAAGTTTAGATACTTTTATACTGTCGTTACTCTCTGCTGCGCCTCTACTAGTTCTACCACAGCATCAGGATATCTCACATAGCGTTGGTCACGCGTGTGTGTCGCTACGACTGCCTATGAACGCGAGCCGATTTTGACAGAACCGCTGGTGCGTAGGCAACTAGCGCGATTGAACGCATAGTGAGCCCGTCTTGAAATAACTAGTTTATACAATCTATGTTATTGTTTCTACTTCTATACCTAATGTGAATTCCGAAACGGTATGTTATGCAAATACGGGTTTTCCTCCAAGTTCATACATTGCATTGGGCCGAGTGTTGTGTTTGTGTACTTCTTGGAACCGAATCGGATTTACATGCTGCGCGTAAATTTGTTCAAGGTTTGGCTGAAGCGTGCCGAGAACGTGCTAGTTTCTTAACATTGTAGGTATGTTATAACTAGGCATCGCACTTCTGATAACACGGTAAGCCGATATTAACATTAAAATACAATTCATACTCATATTCATACTCATTCATCTATTGCATTCCAAACGCATTAAATGACTAAAATTATAAATTTATTAAAATTTGTACAATATTACAATCTCCTATATTTAACTTTATTAATTTCATGCATTTTCTAGTTGTAACTGGATATTGGTAAAAAGTTGCAAATATTTAAATACTTACTCTATGACGAAAAAAAAATCCTACACAAATCAGGGGGGCTATGATGGTTGCTTTTATCACGCGATAAATAAGTGACAAGCATCCGTCCCGTTTTGACAAGATGCGAGTGTGAGTGACAGATGCTTTGTCATTTATTTATCACGTGATAAACGCAACCATCATAGGCCCCCAGGTCTTTGTATATTCTTCTGACTTTGTCCTTGACTATAAAATTTAAATTGCGAATGAAATTCACTATTCTGTATGAGTATGAATTGTATTTTAAGGGTAATATCGGCTCCATATTATAGCTCTCTAAAATCTTACCATGCTATCAGAAGTCCGAATAGTCCGATGCCTAGTTAATACTAGGGAATTCAGCCAACTACGATCGACGTTTCACGTTTCAAATATCACCACACATATGCAGATACACTTTTAAGTAGAGTACTTCACTAAAGTAAATTTAATTTAAATCGTTATACAATTCTTAAGATATAATAAATCTTTTTTGATTTGAAAGTGCGTTAGGAAACTAAAACAGGGCCCAATTCCATGCATCTCTCTCTCTCTGATATCTTGGAGAGATCTCCGACGTGACGATATACCTTAGTATATCACCACTTCGCCCACCCGCGTCGTCGTAACGGCCGCGATACGTTCGTGAAATATCACATTATGCAGCTCCAATCGCAAACATCTTGTTTTGATGACACTGGAAGGTCATATACCTGACACATCGCTTCTTTGGCGATATCTCAAATTACACTCGAATTAGCGCCCTAAATTAACCGGAAACACCCAGAAATAAAACAGTGTTTTTAAAAGGCCTTATTCCTTTTTAAAAAAAAATATTCATATCATGACAAACATATTGATAATTTCAACCAACTGTTTGAAGTCAAAAATACTTTTCCCTGATTTCATGCTTTCATTGCGTGCAGTCGAAAATATGTTGAAAAAAACAATTTTATGCGTGAATTTTGTCAATTTCGTTTCGAGTAGTTTTTAAAACAAAAAATATCAATGAAAAATTCAAACTAGGTTTCAAATATATACCAATAAATCACAATAGCCCTGTTCTAGGTATTAACATCGATAATATGTTAAGAAACACGTTTGATCATAGAGAAAAATGTCTAAAACAATCAGCATTTTTGAAGGAATAAGGAGCATTAATTGAAGATAAAATATTTTCCGGACTACTTTCTTAATGTAACAGCTACAGTACGATTAAAATCAGTTAACGATTCGGCTTTTACCTCTCTCTCGCACGCTCTTATTAAAATCGCATAAGTACGAGCAAGATTGATATACAATCCGAATCGTTAACTGATTTTAATCGTATTGTAATACAGTTTATTTTACTTTTTATTTTATGATTCTAGGACTGACTAATGAAGCCTCACTTTTACAGTTTAACATAAACAATGAATCAGAAATCAGAAGGAGATACCGTTTAAGCCACATCCGCTCTTGCCACATATGAGGATGTAAACATAGCATTAATTAGGCGCTTCCTTCCAAGCTTAGTCAGTAATATCAGTATCTAGTAGACGAGTAGGTAAACAGACGAACCACTGCTAGTAGGTAACATGTAAATCGAAGTAGCACACGTGCTGTTAGAAGAGGTTATCCAGCCCTTACACAGCTAAAATAGTCATATACGGGCTATACAGGTTGATTCAGGGGTCATGCGCAGGAATTATATGGTTGATTACACTGAGGAACTTTCACAATGCGGCCAAGCTTGAAATCGCAAAACAAAAGACAGCCGTTCCATACATTTCGGATAGTTAGCGATCAATTAGCTAGCAATTAACTATTAAAAAAAAACACGATTTCGTAATTCCATAGTAAAAGTTGCTCAGGGTGGCCCTCCCGATCACCTCTATAACTCCTGCTCTTGACTCCTGAATCACCCAGTATAAGCTCTTATGCAGCCTGTGTGCCACGTGATAACGGCCAAGAGGAAAAACTGGCTGAATCCATTGTTTTTTAAATTGATTTTTTAGTCTACGGTAAAAATCACCCAGTTTATCATATGTGCTGATGCCGTCACGATTCTATCATCGGACCCATAGACTAGAGTAACAAACATAAAATAAGACCTTTTCTGCAATGTTACTGGGTCACTGTGACACAGAATTCTTCAAGATATTGAAAAGGGTATTCAAAACGGGAAAAGGCACAAAGTTTCTCTGCTCTTGTATTCAAGACGTCTGCCCGTCAGAAGATGCATCACTTGCTAATAAATAAAATGCCCTGTTGAATGAGACTTCTATCAATTTATGTCTATATCTATTAGTTACTTTTATAGGTACGAGACGTAGAGTCTGTAGTCTCGTCACATTCTCGTCACATCTGTTATCTACGATACGACGGATTACTGAGAAGGACAGTTACACTAGAACATTCTATGTAAATGTCTATGCTTGCAAAGATTATTTAAAAACTGAAGCCTAAATTGCTACATCGACAAAACGATAATTAACAAGCAATACAATTGCAAGAAATTCATTTGTCATTAAATATCGGGAACTACACACGCTTGCCAATTTTTGATCAGCCGTTTAACCAGAAATAGTTGATAAACAGGTTCTGAGAAAACCACCATAATATATAATGCAAGGTTTTAAGTAAAAACTCGGAACTTCAATTTACCTGCTGGTTATGCGTGTGGCATTTTATTATTCATACATAATATACGCAAGTATTGCCTCATAGTATTACCGTGGATTACATGACTAATTACTCGAGGTTTTTTGTGAAATATTTCGCTCAATCGCTATCGAAAGTCACGACAATCTGAGTCACCTTATAAATTATACTTATTATGTTAATCAGATGCGAAGAGATAATAAAGAGATTTGACGACGCGGTTGGCGCAGTGGTAAAGCAGCCGAGCCGACGGTCCTGGGTTCGAATCCCGGCAAAGGCAAATATTTGTGTGATGAACTTGAATATTTGTCCCTGGGTCATGTATGTTATTTGTATTTAAGTAAGTATTTATCTATATAAGTATATCGTCATCTAGTGCCCATAACACAAGCCTACTAGAGCTTACTGTGGAACTAGATTGATTTGTGTGAGGTTGTCCGATATTTATTTATGACTATGCTGAAGGAATACACAATAACGGAATGTTAATCACGTTTAGTTGTAAATAAACAGAAGATTCCGCATCATAAGTATTTGGATAAGATAATGACGACAATTGAAATAATTGGCTCGTGTGAAACACTTTATCTATGGAATTTTAAGAACCACTTTAAATTAGCACCTGTATTAATCACTCAAAGTAACTGTAGGTGCCTACTTATTATAGTTCCGTAATTTTTGAATTAACTGATCTTAATTTCATAAAATATAGCTATGCTTAAATATATCTAAAAATATTGCAAAAACTAATGAGGAGAGTCTAGCGGCTGGTCTAATAAAAATAATCTGGTAATAATATATTTAAGAACTTTGGCGACACATACAGAATGAAGAATATAAGCCTAAATTTAAAGCATTGGTCTCCTTGGCTAAAGGTAGAAAAATAACTTCTGACGAAAAACAATCAGTCGATCTACCAATGACGAGCAGTAATTCTCAAGTCTCAGACGCTAGCATCAAGAACATTGATCGATCGAAGAGAAAGATAGTTTTCCAAGTATCGAGAGATGTGCAATTTGTATTCGATTGTTAAAAAATATAAATGCATGCTAATCGTGAAAGTGCTGCGAAGGCAGAACAGGATGTACGTGAGTCATGGTTGGTCGTAGCCGCACAGGTACCATCGGTGTTTATGTGTGCTGTAATAATACTTGCATGTGTTATGATAAGGCCACGTGAATGAACGATGACTCACACGCCGAACTATTAAGAATCAACCAATCATAACTGTCATAGAATAGCAATAAAAACAAATTTGTGATAGCAAAAAGAATCCCGAAGATAACGCTTATGTAATAGGAACATTACTGTATCATCATTTGGTCCTAAAAGATACAGTGGAATTGCAGGTTAATAAAAACAAATGATCTGCTGCTGATGAATAAATTCATATTAAATTTAATAGTGCAATTTAAAAACAAATGCCAAAAAGGTAATTAGAACCCATTTGAGAGGGACCAACCCATTTGATTTGCATAGTCGATACCCTTATAAGGAAAACCTGTAACTATTACTAAAACAACTATCTACGTCGATGATCTAATGAATTCAGTTGTAAGATTGCATTTCTTAATATGATGTGACGCCCTGATTCATTCATAATCACCATAAATTTGAACTGAACTGTTTTATTACAGAACACAATTATAATACCTTTGTAGATTTTGCTCGATATTACTCTTTGTGACACCAAAGGAGCCGCCTTAATCTCCCTACGAATATCAATTACTGTCAATAACTTTGCACGAATTCCGCATGTTGTTCGTTTTAACCGGTTCGGTATCATTATATCCTATTATTTTCATGGTATTTACTTACATTCATTCTAATTGTTAAATTGCAAGCCAACCAATATTGTCTAACACTTCTAATCCCAAACAGAAAAGGCGGAATGTCCTAATCGCGAACAGTTTTTGGCATGGCTACCTGCGGTACGGATTAAAAGGGTATTTTCACGAGGAGTATTTGGGAAGAACCCCTAATTTATCACGGTATTAAAAAACCAAGTGACAGGTATCGAATATCTGACGAAAGTATCTTGAATTACAGTTATGCTATAGGCGCAGGTAATGCGACTACCACCTAGCAACGATTATATAACACAACTATCACAGTTTAGTTACGAACGAAACAAAGTTCTCAGTAAATAAAATACCCACATTATCGTTTGAAAATGGCCAGAATAGAAAATAATATGGCACACTCAAATCTGTAACCACTAACATTTTATATATAAATTAAATACAAGTGATGTGACCAGTTTCATCAGTTTTACACAATCTGTCTTTAATCCAAAAACGTGACTACCTACAACTGCCCGCATAACCATATGAGATATTTATTATTACAATGACATTCAAGAATATATGTATAACAAAAAGATTCTCATAAGCGCTGTAATTTCTGTTTAGACCTTGAAGATTGAAACGGCACTAGAATATGCTTTTAAACACATGTTGCTATGCCTACATACATACATACTTAGTAAGCTAAGTATTGTGTTCTTCAATTTGTGTTTAAATTCTAGCCAATTCCGTTCCCACGAGTCGTTTTCTGAACTCTTAAAGATCATACCGTGAATCTATCTGTCAAAACTACTATTGATTTGCCGACTTACTTAAAGAAAATTACGTCGTTACTTCGGTTTTCAAATTTCTGCGTACTTACTCCAAATATGTAGTAAGGAAGGAAGTAGTGAAACTGTTGTTATCAAATTTCCAATTGAATTCGTAGATTTGTAATCCACGCTGTCATTTTGATATGGTATCGTCGATGAAAGGTAGGCACTTGTAGTCTTTCGTCTTTGTATCGCAACGTAACTTTATGAATGAAACTACTCACTGCGTTTAGTCACATCTCGCAGAAACCGTTGAGTTGTTCGGAGAACTGCACAAAACCTGCACTGAGTCAGCCAGCTATGCTTGTTTATTTTCTTTCATTGATTAAGTCATACTATAAAACAATAGAAACACGCAACTTTGTCCGCGAGGAGGGAAAATGCATAATTTATATATTTTTTTTCTTTAGCGTAGTTGTGTAGGTAAAATCTTAATACCATCTTTAGATCCAATTAAGTAAGCCTGTATTGTTTTATTTGTGTAACTAGTTGTTTTGGCGCTGTGGGGGCCACTACCGTCTATCCCTATACAGTTTATTTAGTATAGATAGAAGAGAGAAAACCGCACTTTAAATTGGGCTAGGCCCTTATCAGAATATATTATTATATATGTATGACGGAATAGGACCGTCAAATAGGGTCCTTCAAATATTTGATGACGTAGATAAAAATGAACAGGTGATAGATTAAGCAAACCTATAACACTAGGCACGTAGGATTAAGAGTTAGAGGATGTGAAGTCTTACCTAACACTATACCCTGTTGTCTAGTTTGCGTCAAAGATAACATTAATTACATAAGTACATATGTGAATTACAGACTCATTACTCAATGCAGATAAGAGTAACAAACATGTCTTAAATAATTGATATAGGCGAAATAACTTCATCCAAGAACTAGAAACTGTTTGTTATACAACTTAGTACTTAACCAAGAGCACAATTAATGTACTGGCATTATCATGGAAAAAGCGCCAATTTTCAAGACTGGCATAAATTTAGGTCCAGATAATTCAAACGTTTCCAATAATTAATAACAATACAAAAACCTACATGTTTACATTTCAATATGGTTTACAAATGCACTCGCTTGCAGTTTTGTTACCGTTTGATAAGCTGCGGTTATCATCATCATCATCCAATCCTAGCCGATTTCGGCCACGGCGACTTATATATTTATACGGTTATATACTTATACGAGACAGTCACCTATTTAGTAAACATTTTTGCACTGGACTAGCGACTAATTCTCAATTCGTTATTCTTTACAAACCTAGTAGAACAACAACGCATCTGCCTATAAAGCTATAGGTTTATATGATCTTGCTCTTCCAAGCGCTTGAGCTACTGATTTGTACTCCGGAATGACTCATCTCTAGCTAGCTGGTTTATTTACTGCATTTCCATTTAATTTGTTCGATTAATCTGAGAATACTGCATTTGCATTAACCGTTGGTTTATTAGTCATAAGCTTTTTAGGTCAATGAAGTTTCTTAATAAACAAACGGTGGGAAGTTCTCATACTGGAGTTTTCATAACACACATGTAGCTATCAATTACTATAACCTCTGGCTCGTTTTGTTTCTTATTTATTGCTTTAAGCATTAAAATCAGAACCTCTATTATCAAAGATAAATTAGAGTTTCGATCCTTTATGGTACATGCCATTAACGTAAATTACTCATTCAGACAAATCAAATGAACCCACGACGACAGGTATATCCGTATGTCTTGTTGGAATTAGGACATTAGGAATTCTTGTGGCTAACTTCGGACTCCATCAGACTAGCCATTGTCGCCTAAAGATACGCAAGTATAGATCCCAATCGAACGTTAGGGTGTAGTTATAATTTAGCTTCCATTTAGCCCACACATACATATAACACGGCAAGTTAATAAAAGCATGTAAGAACAGTTTAACAATAAAAAACAGTTCCAGTTAGACATACATATTAAAATTACCATACAAACAACGCAAATGTTATATCACGTGAACTTATCTACTAAAGTATAGGTGTAAATGTACATGTAACTAGTCCAACTCGGTGTGGGCGTAAGTAGGTACGCTTCACACAGGTATCAATAATATGGCATTTATCATCGGAATTTATCCTCCAATGAAGACACTTAACTCCCAATATGGCCATGCCTATTCAGGCTTGTTATTATTCCATTAAGCGCGATTATTATCGTCCACTCTTGAAGTCGACGATTTAAATCAAATTTTCTACTTGCGCAAGCCAAAGGTTTCATTTGTTTGACCTGACAGATTGGTCTGCGGCTGTAGTTTTTAATTCGCCAACCAGACAAAGAATTTCTTTGTTATTTGTCTCGGAAGTGTAATTAGGACAGCTACGCCAGACGGCGATCGGCTATCGTTGAAAGCAATTCGTTCGCTTCTTAAAATAACATTTCACTAATGACATCTTGATTTTATCGCTCTAACTGGTGGCTAAACATCGAGATTGTTAATATCCGTTAATTATCAATAGCGACGATTTGTATTACGATTCTTGCTGACATTGAGAGGTCGTTGACTTATGGCTCCGCGACAGAAGCTGGATTCTCTTCCTATATTTTTTGCCTGTAACTGAGCACAGGGTCTCAGCAGAAGCGTGTCGGTTACGTGTCATTACATTAATTTCGTGTCCACGTGCGTGTGAATGTAAATGTATACTCAGTTTCTTGTACGTGGTCCAAGAAGTTTTCTTTGCGATTATCAAGCGTCTAATCTACTAAAAATCCGTTGGAGTTACCGTCTGATTTTGTCGATAGCTCTCAAAACAGTGACTATGATCATCGAATATTTCTTGCATTAGTGTTTTTAATACTGCGGTTAGAAGATGGTTTTGCGCTGATTTGTCCTAATTTCAAGCCATTATCCTTGTTTACTTGGGTCAAGTTTTGATTTACACACACTTGGGATTATTAAACCCAGTACTATTTTTGAAACTGAAAACTGAGTGGTACTTACTTACCATTTTCATTTGGCTTTTAACATTTCTTTGCTATTTAACTTGACATCCATTTCTTATCAATATCTCTGAAAAGTTATTAGTTTATAAGCCCTTCTGGCTTCGCAACTGCCTTGACTTGACTGATACGGTCATGGATCATCGCAGTTCATCACTCTCACGACACCGGCTCGTTGGCACAGATCACAAAGTAACAATGGAATGCACTTCTATTTCCAGACAGACTTAGTTACCAGGCCTTACACCTAGTTACTTACAGCACACGTGAAATGATTCGGGTTTTTAGGATTACGCGTGAAAATCGAGTTTGTTGAATGATAAGACCGTGAAGCGGATACAGAGAATCGTGGGCGGAACCCCGCCACCCGGCGCGATCGCCATTCTAATTAGCTAGCATTGTGGTCAGAAGTTTGCGGGTTGGGATCTGTGAGTACGAATACAAACCGGCATTGGCAATCAGTCGCGCCGCGAACCTCGCGCGGGGGACACGTGCCGCCCCACAGCAGCATCCGCTAGACACGCGGAGCTCGAATGTGACCACGATAACTGACCAGTGCATACGCGATAAGCAGCCACGCAAAATACTTTGAACGAAATATGCGGATATTTGTGTTGATGGACTTACAGTGATAAAGTTTAGTGTTGGCTTTAAGCAAGGCAAGGTATACATTATGCTCTTCTATAATACAAGTTCACAATGGTTCCACTAATCACCATTTTAATTAGGAACTTATACTGAAACCTCAGACCCATTGAAGGTAATGGTAGGAATCGTTGTAATAAAAACTTCAAAAGTTACTGACAGACAACACGCAACCTAAAACGGCAAATCCAAAAAGCATGAACAAGACCTATGTTTTGTAATAACGAGTTCAACATAAAAAAAAAACATTTATTAACGATTGAAAATGTATATGGTAAGGCCGGCAACATTTGTATTAAAAGAATACATACTGCCATGCCATGCTGCTATGGAGCACAGATATTCTCTTGCGGAAAAAGAGTACTTATTAAATACGTATATTTAATTAACATGAATAAAATAAATCACAGTAAGACAAGACATTTAATTTCCTGGCTGATACAAAGGCAGACACAACTCTATTGTTCCCAAGGAACTAATTAGTTTAGCATCAAATTCGTAGAACAACTAGGATCTAAACCTAAATAATATTCTGATCATCGTGGATTGGAAAGGTAACTTACTTGTTTACCTTTTTCTTAACAGGAGTTACCTGTTGTAATGCAATGATGTCTGATCGGTTACCGGTTTCACTATAAGGCATATCATTACTTAATCTACCGCTTATGTAAATTTATATTAATATAGCAAGTCCACCTCGTAAACCTAGAGGCTCGTATGTAATTAACAAATCACGTTTGATCTCCATTTTATAAGTTTATTGATCATTAGGAGGTCACAATGGCTTAAGTTTATTACCCATTAGATTCGATACAAAGATCAAACACAAACAAAAATGGCTACCTTTCCAGACTTGAACCAATACCTCTGCCGGGGCGAGTGTTCTCCCAATTGAATCACGGGCGCCCTTGGCGGATGGTGGGTTGGATCTTAAGATGTTGACGTATTTTAGCATTGTGTTGTTACAACCAATGTTTGTATATCTAGTTTAAACGGCTTTTCAACATTAGTGGATAAATTCACTTTAAAAATATATGATGATCATGGGAGTAAAACACCACGTTCTTCGTCGTTTTATTATCCATTGTGGTGTTATGCAATAATGAGAATTAATCTTTGGTCCGTTTTATCACGCATGGAGCGATTGTCCATGTAGAACTGACCTTCGCTAACAATGTCCCTTGATCGAGCATGCAGACCGGTCAACGTAGTGCATCTGGCATAGCATGAACTGTTCATTATAATCGTGGATAGGGTTACCAAGTTACCATATGCACAATTAATGATTCTGACAAAAGCCACGATATTTTTAACAACATAGGTGCAACATAGTCGCTCCACCCACTCCGCCTGATGGTAAGCGAAAAGGGGAGCCCAAATCGCAATGGCAACAGGCATATAACCGATATGTTTCTACTAAAACGAAAAAGATACTTCTAGCAGTATTCGAACCCGCGTTTCCACGATTCTTATGGCAGACGGGCGCTCATCCAATTGATCTATTGAAGCTCAGGAATCGAATTTCTGGATATCACCCTAAAAGTCCTAAAATTGCGTCGATTGCCAAATGCCTAATTCGACTGACATTGCATAATAGTCATTTAAACTATGTATCAGTCATAACACAGACATGTAGCCGATTTATCGATTTTCCGTTAACCTTTGAATAATAGAATAGATTTCAAAACATTCTGGCACCTAACATCCCAACCAAAATCTGGACAACGTACCAAAAATCCGGATGTTCCAGACAAAACCGGAGGTATGTATGGCAACCCTAATCGCCGATATCTTTTGCTTCTTTCAAACTAACATCCAACCAGCCTACCACAGAAGGTCCACATTCCATTGAAAGGCGTAATCTTTCGCAAAACAGCGATGAGTGTCGTGAAAGCTTTAACGACACGTTTCCCAGGACTTCATACGTGAGGCGAATGGCCATTGCTCAATTCATAGCGGTATTATTTTCCTTCAACACTGTTTAAACATAGGATACAGAATTCCAGGACTTGTAATGTTTGGTTTGTTGGTCAGATTTTGTTTTCCTCTTTCCCTGTACTCTTTTTAACGAGAACTTATCATGCATTTAAGAGACTACCAAATTGTTGGCACAAATTAACTAACACATTGATGAAACAATCAAATTGTGACATGATGCGGTTTTTGCAAGTGAAGGTTTTCAGTTTAACCCTTTATGGAACAAAATCTCATCCAGTTACGAAATACAACGACTACTGTTGTTAACACTTCCAACATTGTTCAATTAGTATTGTATACTATGATTGTCACGTACCTACCCTTCGATTATTAAACTGAATTTAATCGGGGTCTTCCCGTATGACTCCTCACAACGTGCAGTGATTGCCTATACGGTCTCAGCTCATGTTTACGTCACCAGTGATGGTAGTGATTCACACATAAATAGAAGCCCAACCGACCGCATCTACGTAACTTATGCATAAAATGTATTCTAACGATTCATCACATTCAACATCATTCAACACATTATGCAAGAGCCGTGCAACGTCATCTATAGTTACTAGCTGACTACATCTGCATGATCTGCATTGACAATTATTGACGTATTTTGTACTAGAGGTTGCTATCTATTTTGCGTTGGAGTAAAAGGAATATGATAATCCTCTTCATTTATTTCACCATAGTCAGATAAAAAGTATTATACAATATCCTTAAGGTATCCCATCTCAGCTTATTTATCTGTCCTGTTGTTTCGACGTATATTCCGACCGATAAATCACGTTATGGCAAATGCTATCAATCTACATAGATTTTATCCACAAGGCACTGTTAAGATTTTTTCTTGAATCGTGTCCCCCAGTTAACCCATTAGTCGCCACAGTCGACATATCAGGATATCTGAAAATTTACCCAGCGACGCAAACGAAACTTTCAAACCGTGACAAGTGTTTTTCAATCCCTGTTGATTTTAGATCACTTTTTTTTTGCTATGGCTTCTGTTGGCACGGTGTATTGCTTCACCGCCTGGCGGTCAAAAGGTTAATCAAGTAGATTTTGTTACGTTTATTGTAATAGTACATATATAGATTTATCCTCGTTGTTGAAAACAAACTAACGTCACCAATATGAGCCTAATTAGGCTGATACGACGCTACGCTATCCGATTTAAGAGTGCGCGTTATCACCATCGACATGAATGGGACCGAGTTTATCTCGGTGTACCTTAGTAAAACTACGTCCTGTGACGCATCATACACTACCACTTAATAAACTGACGTAACACAACATAATCACAACAGTGATACAGTTCGCTTACATTGTGATGACGTTTCTGTGAATCATGATTCAGAGGCTACAATCGGCCTGTTATGTCACTGGAGTTTTTTTCGCCGTTACTCATCACTTGGGATAGTATAGTTATCAATGAACAACCGTAGCTGATGACGGACGGATAATACAATGTTGGAATGTCAGCAAAAACAACCGGCGAAAAATTACTGATGAAACGCTCTAATGACGCTTGTAATCCGGGATATGAACTTTGATACGCTTTTTTGCTTTATTACCAAAAGAACTCTGCTAAATATAAATGTCCGATCAATCGTAAAATTACCGAAATTTATAAAGGTTCAAAGATGATAGTTTCTTTCGTATTTCGTTGCGGTTTTTATCGTTTTGATTGCGGGTCTCTAAATGCTGGAGTTGTGACGCCGTGACGCCGGCCGGCGTGGCCATGACATCAGCATTATCTACGTCAGTCAACGTCATAATAGACTCATCCCACGCGAATCCTTCAACAATTGAATGCACCATCGATTCTTCACATTTTCCAATCACAAATTCAAATACGACTGTCAATGCATGTAAATGATCGTGGGCGTACCAAAATTAACGGCAAGTCAAGTGTATCTAATAGATTGACGATAGAGAATCGTGAGGGTTTCGTAATCGAATACTTGGCCGGGTGAGTCATCCGGGCTGGAGGCTTCAGAATTCTTGTCAAAGGCGCGAGAAGTCTCACGGTACAAAAAGGAAAGAAGAAACAAGTTGTGCAACCAATATGAATCAAGAGACCTTGTAGGAAAACCTGCGGTTTGTGCTTCCCCAATCCGGATATCGCGAAACCTAAATTACACAAAACCAATTTCAACATTTTATAGCCAAACACCAATAGGCGTAGGAATTCGATCTGAAAAACATTGAACAAAAACGTATTCGTATATTTATTGTTGTCGTGTGACGATGATATATCGATTGAAATAATCGATTGGACAGATAGACAGCGCAAGTATATCTCATTGGCATGCGTATCAAGCCAAGAATGACGCGTGAGCGGGTTCCCGATAGTGTCAACTGTCCCGATGACTCATAGATAGTTCCTTTGACCCCAGTCAAAGAGTCAATAAGTGCAATCACTGTCCTTGTGCTGAATTCAATATTAATTGTCATAATTCCCAGAACACTAGTGATAACAATGAAGGTTTAAGTGTCCATCAATCTTGGTACAGTATTCAAGGAAATCTGTGTGGATCGTTAGTGGGTCGTTTCTCATATAATTGCCCTTATGGAGTTCAATTTCATCAGAAGCGTTACTATATTGTCGTTTATACATCTATCAATCTGATTTTTCTTTACTTCAATTAGAATATAAACCAAAGTTAATGATTGTGGTCATTAAACTATAATACAACAATTATCAGCCGTAAATTAAACGCAAACATTGATCATCAATGTTTGACAAAACGCCGACCACATAAAAGAATAAATTCATTACAACTCAAATAAAATGTAACGCCTTATAAAATATACTATAAAATCACAGAAACATAAAATGCCAGTGTTGAGTGGCAATTAAGTAGTTTCGTGTTGATTAACTATAATAAAGATAGGTGGATTCTCGACGCGATTGGTCTTCCGACCAGTGCTCGTTATCGTACTCACAATATTTATATGCACTTGCAAATTATTATCTATAATCGTAGGAACTTACATAATGACCGTATTTACGGTAATAATAATCATTGCAGTACATAGCATTGGATTATCAAAGATAATTACTACTCTATTACTATTTCTGTCGGCAGTTACATGCTTAATGAATAAAAACAATTGTATCCTTGGATTTTTCTAGTGTCGAGTCGTAGCTCTGATATGCCGTTAGAATTTTTTACACGCCAGTTGCACATGCACATAGAATTCTAAGCTTAGGTTATGAGCACTAGATACACGACGATATACATAACTACTTATGTAGATAACAGATAAATATTTACTTTAATACATAGAAAACATCGTTGACCCTGGAATAAATATTCGAGTTAGATCAAAGTGACAGAACCAGAAGTTTAGTGATGAGAATACAAGTGGCCCCGCAAAAATAATGTTTCTATACTTCCATTATTCAGCAACGCGCAATATGATCGTTTGATTAAACCCTTAAATTTCGCTAGCGGTTTCGCTAACTATTATTGATGTGGAATTGTAAGATGAATCAGAAACATACCATATTCACGCAATTTAGTTACAGATGATACAGATTCTCTTTTTTAGAGTGCTTGGGGTTACAAAATTGCAGCGGCGAGACGTCTATAGGACCCAATTTCTACCGACATGTCTAATTTACAGCGTTTGAGAGCTTTTCTCTATTACTCTTAGCGAAGAAGCAAGCCAATTCGGATCAGATATCCTCAGGGGTTTCTCTGATGTCTCGCCACTGCAATGATATCGAATAGCGAACCCAAAAGTCTAAAAATATTCTCCACTTGTTTCCAGATACCAGATTTCTCCCTCGATGGAAACAGCAGTTTGAAGCACAACGGGAGCGCCAAGGAACTGGCCTCCGTGATGGAGAATTTGAAGAAGAGTAGCTTCTCCCGACGGGAGCAAGCGCTCAATACGCAAGTCACAAGTTCTTCACAGCAGGTAAATATAGTCCCGCTTCTGTAATCCCTTATATATATAGCATGCAGCTGACAAAGACATGGTCGGATGCCTCAACTGCAGCCCAACAAGGCATTTTCATTTTGTAAAGTACCTACTTGTTAAGTTAAAATATAGTTATGTAGGTATAGCAGATATCCGATAGATATTTTATAATGTAAAATTGACCTTCATAAATATTCTCCTGGAATTTACTTTGAATAAAATACTTTTGACTTTGAGTTTAGATTTATTTGACAACGTACCGAACGATAGACTGGGCGAACCAACAATTATGATCAAGATTACACGAACCGTTGAATCGACACGACCAGACGTTGTGATACCTAGAGTACCCTTTTTTTAACTATAATTTACGAAAAAAATACTTACTATTGATTTTCATTCGGCTTTCTTCTCAACAGCGTGGTTTCCTGTTGTGTGTGAAATTATGGATTCAGATTCAGTCATGTAAAAAGTAGGTACTTAAAGGTTTGATTTTATCAGATTTGTCCTGTTTTCTTCCTTCCCTTATCTAAGATTGATTTTAGTCAAGTGGCGCTAATATGTAGGTAGGTATTATGGGTGATGTAAATCCCTTGATATTAATAATTTTGTACTCATTTGTGATTTGACTGATTACTTGATTAGTACATTGTTGAGCCTTTAGACAACAATAGTGCATCAAATAACTCAAGATTAGAAAGATAAGTAAATAGCAATACTGGTATGGTACATAAATTAGCGAAGTTGGTCAAGAATTGTCGCCGTAAGTGCGGCACGCCTTTGTCTAAGCATAATGGAGTCCTGACAAGATAAGAAAGACCGACGATCTAGCTCACACCTGGGCCTTATTAGACGAGGCGCTGCGATATCACCAATAAAACTGTCTTGGATGAAGGCAACGTCACAACATCGCTCGGGGGAGTTCCTAAACTCATTGAGCGCTTCAGGACTCCCAGCACACACATTAACCCTGGAAGTTGGAGTTCCGATCATGTTTCTACGGAATTTGTCACCTCCGAAATTTGCAACGGAACCCGGTTACAAGTAGTGCAGATGCAGCGAAACCTCATCGAGGCGCAGATTCTGACAGGGTGCGGCGCGCCGTGCGGATCTGGACAGGACTACAGTCGACTATCATATCCATCTGTTAACTTTAACTTAAACTTCTGCCTCCGGGGGATAGGGAGAGAAATTAGGGGTGAATTAGCCGCTTATTGACACAGACCAATTTTCACGCGGGTGGAGCCGCGTGCAAAGCTAGTAAATTACAACGCAGTAAGTTAGGGTTACAGCTGTAATATCTATAACATTTTGTTATAAGTTATTTATGATTTCACTCATTTTTCCTAACATTTCTTATTTCGGGTAAAACCCGGGTTATGAATTGAAAACCCGGACTCCAAATGTAGTCGGGTACCCGGGTACCCGGGTTGCATTCCCTAGTATATATTTTTGCGATTGAGATTGACAGTGACAGTATGATATTTATAAGAAGATATTGTTAAATATTGTTAGCCCTTACGGGATATGGTTGCTGGCTTCAATTTTACAGCAAAATAGAGTAATGAGATCTCAATGGGCAAGAAATGCCATTATATTTAGGTACTTCAAATCAAGCAGACATTAAGTAGGTATATCTACTTAGTGACATCGTCGACAAATGCCATTTGTCCAGTAGTATAGAGTAGTAGAGATTAGGCTCTCGGCTAATATGGCGGACAGTTTATCTATTAGATGTTATTATAAAATTCGAAAAAAATCTTGAAAATCAGTTTTCTATGGAGAAGGTCATTATTTCAGGAAAAATCTTAACAGCGCGATGCAGGGTTTGTATATTGACGCAAGATGTACGATGCAAGCAGTAGAGCGCACCCTGTTGGGAAAAAAAAATCGTTTTCTCATCACGCCGAAACGGCTGTCCGGAGTTTAACTAATTTTGGTACAGGGATGGCTGGGATGCTTGTAGTATAGGATACTTTTTATTCGACTATGGTAAAGAAAAAAGCGGTCGAATTCGCGGGTATCTTATAGTAAGGCATAAATAAATGTATTTGCTTCTTTACTAGGTTTTTAAACTGTACACTTGTACCTACAGCAATGATCTAGCAAATATAGATTACCACATGAAGGGAAGGGAACGAGCCGGAACTAAAACGTATAAATAAAATTTCTTCCAAAATAGAACACCCTTGAACATTTCTAAGAAGCAGTTAATTTTTAATTAATCCTTTAATATATCCGTACTATAAACAATATATGATAGGCATGATCATTCATAGCCATAGCTATAAATAGACAGACGGTTATTTCGACACCGGCCTCGGTCGGTTCATAAAATATCCGGTTTATTTTCAATTCGGTTTCGTGTTTGCGGTAAAATATAAAATGAAACGTATGCGCCTGGGCCTATTGTGGGACCGAGACGAGGTCACCGGAATGCATATCTTTTGCAGCTGTACGAAATTAACTCCTCTTTGTCTTAGCTGAGAGTAATGCGTACTAGTAATTTAGAAGAGACAATAAGCATCCTAATGAATGCTGTTTTAAATGTACCGGTGTACGTCTACTTTGCTTACATAACCTGACGGAATAACATGACATGTATGTATCTGTCATTAGCCAAAACTAATAACAATCTGTAAAGCTCGACTTATATTTGACAATTCTAATGACTTTAGTCGAGATATGCGAGATATGTCTATAGTCTATTTCACATCGCTTTGTGCGTGTTATCGAATGTAGGTTATAAAGTGTACTGAGATACTATAGTTCTAGTATAGAATTATAGGTACCACGTGTTTCCTGTAATAGGAGCAATAAATTAAAACATAGATTCTACTCTTCAAATTGAATAACATTAAATAGTATAAATGTATTAAATAGTATTTTCAATGTACGTCGTCCAACATTGACATTCCCTGAGCATTGACATAGCTGTCACTCTACTAATATCGGGCATTTCGCAATACATTGCTTCTTTGTCTAAACATTATTCTACAAAATATCATTTAATACACGTTATTTTCAGAAGTTGCTTAACCAATGTTGTCCAGTTTCAAGCGAAGAATCTATGTTTTAATTTATCGCTCATATTACAGGAAACACCCGGTATAATCTGTGACTGAGATGACAGATGTCACACGCACAAAGCAGTATGAAATAGACTAACAATAGACTAGTTTTTTATTATTAGCAATGTGCTCGATTTATACCTTTCAAAAACAATTTGTCAATGTCACTTGAATACAGCTTATATGACAAAGATTTATAAATATTGGCCATAATGCTGTATAATGTTGTTTGTAATAAATAAACAATAATAATATTGTCTGTGATCTCTTAAATATGTCTATGTTTTAGGCTCCATATTTGTTCACAGTTCGAGTGGTTAACATATTCCTCGATTGTGTTACCAGGTGGTTACCAGTTATCACAAAGTAAATTCCTAAACGCGACCACTTCTCATTTCACGAGCAATTTATAAAAATAAATAAGATTAAAACACAACCGAAACGTGACCAAAAGCAGATCCAATTCTGAACCTTTGCGCTTTGATCTAGCTAGACCGAGAATTGGCAGCCGCAGCGTGTCGCTTCGAGGCACTAGACAATATTGTCGTTAAATTTAATTAAATTTCGTGACGTGCATGCCGAATGTAATGATATAGTCCAACATGTGTTTAGCAAGCATAAATAAAACATAAAAGCCGTGCAGATACCTCTAGTAATTAATGCCTCCGCCTTATGGGCGCAGCAAGACATGGAGTCTGAGTTTGGCTTCGAGCCAGAGGGAGATGGTGTAACGTAGGGCATGTCTTGTAATAATGTAGTGATGACAATGTGGGTGATATATGAACATACCTCTGCTACTTTTTACGGTTCCGTGGGTGAAGGTTGACAGTATGTCTGTCTATCCTTCTGCAAGTTGTTGAGTAGTATTTTCTCGGGAAGACCTGGCTGTCAGGGCATCCGCAGAGCTCTTTTTAAACCGTAATATAGGTAGGTTGAAATCTATTTGAAATTTTCACAATGTTTCTCACATGGTCTGCAGTTACCATATGAGAAACGCCTATGGATAAGCAAGCTTCGTGTGCATAAGCAAATTGTATTTAGGTAACTGGTAATACCAAGCCTGCAAAAAAAAACACATAATAACATACAAGTTACTAAAAACCCATTATATTATGCAAAATCTTTACGCTCTAGAAATTTGGGCTATTCAAATCTGCAGCGTAGCGTAGGAGGGTCCATTTTTTATGAGCTGCCTCGATGATAATAATCCCTTTGTTTACAAAAATTTATTGTTTTATTTACCCCTTATTCACCCTCGTTTTCAACATATGTTCTATATTTTCCTTCAATATGAGCTAAAGCTAGTCGATGAACTAGCACTCATCGAAAAACAAATATATAGAAAATTAATCATAAAGCGTCTGATTTCAGACGATAGGTACTAAAATAAGTGCATAATTATCCCACGGTTTTTTGAGAAATAAACAAAAGATTTTATTAATCTACACGGACCTAAGTCATCTAAAAGTCGTATCAGTGTTCATTTGGATTCTGCCGAGCTTTAGTCCAGGTTCAAGGCCCGAAAGATAAAGTTCGAGCATGCCTACCATTTGTTGCAACTCGCCCACGCCGTCTGAGTCTGATTCATTCGATATGTACCTCTCAATTAAGGCATTCGATGCCAAAATATGCTTGGCCATATTTTTTGAAGACGATAAATTGGTTTATCTGCATTGTCTCTATTGTGCTCGAGGTTTACGCTTGGCTTGTCACGTTAGTGTATTTTTTGTCACAAAATTGAATTCAAAAAGTGATCGACAGCTAACAAGTCACATCCAGTGGACGAGCATTGCGAAGTCATTCAAATTGACGAGAGCCACGTGACTGCCTGAATGCGTACGTATCGTTAGTCGTCAACTGTCGATTGTTAAGCAATATTGAAACAAAACATTGAAAACGACCGTGTTATTTTCGTATTTCTATTTTGTCGTAGCCCTGGCTCTTATTTTCCTCGGCCGTTGGTGCGCCAAGACGCGTGACGGCTCCCCCGAACTCCTCTAGCATTGGCACTGAACCCACAGTTGTAGTCTAGATAACGAAATCGGAGGACGTATTATCAGACTTCAGTGTTAATTTATTTGTGTAGCGGTGGCAGTGACCAGTGAATACAACCGTGGTATTTTCCGTGTTCCCGAGGTTAATATTCTTGTTTACAAGCGATGCGCTATCAGTAAACACAACGTTCGTTAGATGCACTATAGCTACAACTTAATGACGTAATTATGTTTATGTTGCGTTTGTTGTAGATGGTTTCGAGCACGACATCTAGCAGCGCCGCATCTAGTCAACGACTCCAGGGTTCGACCCAGAGACTCCAGCATAGGACCGCCTCCGAAATGAAAGCGAGTTCCATGAAGTCAGATCTCAGTGAGCTGAAGAGCTCCATCTCAGAGATGAAGAACTTGAGCAACACAGCGGCTTCGATGAACTTCGGCAGGTGAGTCCAAAACCACTGGTTTAGAAATAACTTCCCACTTGCGTAGGCCACGTTAACACGTGCCAATGTTTGTAGAATGTTTTTGTCAATAGGCCTTAATGATAACACATAGACGGTTTCTTGTGAACATTAACGCTTAATGGCATCTGCCACATGCTGTCGGAGTTAGCTCACCTGAGCGACCTTGGCCCTCCGCCAATTCCCAACCGATGTTTCCCTGCCCGTGTTTGCAGTTCCAAGCCGGCAAACAATAGCAACGCCCGCTCTCGGGACGTCTAAAGAGTAGTTTTTAGTGGATAAAGCTCCGCGTGCATAATTAGTCATAAGCCACTTAAACTGGTGTATTTTTAAACTGTGAATAATTCAGCAAGAAATTTTCTGCGTTCCAGATTAAGGAGCTCAATGGAGAACATAGTGGATCAGGGAGATATAGTAGGCGATAGTAGTTTGCCTGACATTCGAGATCTCAGTGACATGGGAGACATTACAGACATGGGTGACATGTGCGAGTTGTCGGGCGACGGGCCACTCGTCACTTTCCCCGAATCTGACACACCTCCGCCTGTCAGCGAGAACCCTTTGCTTGTCGCTAACGCTGCATCCATCAACGCTAGTTTGAGCTCAGCAAATACACTGAAGTACAGCGCCGCGCAAGTTTCATCCGCCAGTTCGAGAAGAGTAGTGACCGATGGATACAGTGCATCAAACTCGAAAGCTAACAGTTCACGGATGCAACATCTGCAGCATGGAGACTTGCAGTATGCGGAAAGGAGCGCCGCCGGATCATCGAGAAAGTTGCTGCAAGCGGAGGGACTCGCTGCCGAACAGAACGCTGCGTATCTTCAAGTAAGTTCACCGTGAAAATACTAATATCCCAAACCCAAAATGTATCAATGGTGACACATTGTATCTAAGCGACACCCACAACAAAAGCACCACGCATGCGCGCAATGTAAATGTATATGTATATGAACTAGCGCAAATGTTGTCTTCCACGCGTCTGCTAGTTGGAGTCTGAAAGGCGCGCCGAAGGACGTGACCTCGTCAGACGGCCACCGATCGATATCGCGGTGCTAGTACGTAACCCGCGACGCCGAAATGTTCAGTCCGCCGCGCCTTCTTACCTCGTAAGGACAATTGCAATGGCAAAGTTTCGTCATCGGTAGGAGCATGGCCCGCATAGTCGCATGGGCCAACAGGGTGCTGCGCGGAGGATCACCGGGGCCGGTGAGAGCATTTATCTACGCGCGCTTATCGCTGGACGCCATACGCCGCTGCCGCTCAGTCGGCGCCTGACCGTCGTGCGCGCGAGCGCATGCGGAAGTTAATTAACGCGCATGCGCGCTACAGTACACGAATAGTCCACTTATATATAGAAGCGGAATGTCCGCTGGCGGGGGGGCCCCGTGGCCAGTCCACCGCGGCGTCCTGTCACGCTTCCCTCTGCAAACTATGCAGAATCCTCCGGTGAGAGAAATTTCCCCGAATAGTTCTTGTTGTCGACCTTCTAAACACATGACGTCTATACACAAAACTTAAAATATTCATGAAAAGCCCGCCAGTTCCGCGCGATTGGCCTATTTCCAATAGAAGCGATAGGACGTACGATCCGAGACGTTTCGACGTGGGACTGTTTTCAATATAAAAGTAGTGTTCCTAGAGCTGGGAGCTCGTCGCGACGGTATACCGACCTGTAGCCATGTCTTCGAGACGCCGACCCAGACCTAAATTGCGCATCGCAACCGGTGTAACTATCAAACCAAATATTTGTTTAGTGAGACATCGCGGTAAAAATGTGCTTCTATCATGTAACAGTGGCTTAATAGTGATAACAAGTTCAACATGTACTGAGGTCAAATTGAACGTATTTTCCTGAATTAAGTCTCGCAGTATGACTATACGTTATTCACAATCGACAAGTTTGTTGCCGCATCGGATTAGAATACTAATAGAGAGCGTTTTTGTTTGCGATTCGATTTATTCATGTGCGGTGTTTTGTGGTTTTAGGAGCAGCGATCGCTAAAAGCGGGTGAGATAACGTCGCAAGAAGCTAAGAACATGTCTGCGACGAGCTCCAAGCTGCAGACGGAGGCGTTTAGTGCAGAGAAGAAGGCTATGGCGTCAGCGCAAGCGCTCCACACCGTCACCTCGAGTGGCATGTTCAGCCACAAGGAGCACTCCAGTGTCGCGCATTCCAACATGACCATCTCCAGCAAAAACCTTTCCACGAAAACAATGCTATCATCACAGGTAAGTCAACCATAAATGTCAAACCTAAGTAGTGGGTGTAAAATCTTTCGTCATATTTACAAACGTTTCATAACTTGATTAAACTTAGTGCGATTATCGAATTGTTTACATTTTATAATTGCAGATGAGTCAGTTGCTAAACGGAACGATTAAGCCCGGCGACGAAGACTTAACCAACCTAACCTTCGAAGATTTAGATAAACTGAATTCGAATTCTAATCAGAAAGATGTGGAACAGGCAATATCGAAATATTCAACAAGAATGAACGCCTTTATTACATCCATTAAAAATAACCAAATCGACATGAAAAACGCTTCAGTTCATTTTAACAAATTAAACGAGATAGTGCGGAGAGCGTGGGCAGTTCCTACATACGGTCACGAACTGGGGTATTCCCTTTGCAACACTCTGCGAACGTCCGGCGGTCTAGACATCTTAATGACTAACTGCCTGGAAACAAGTAATCCTGATCTACAATTTTACTCGGCAAAACTGCTTGAACAATGTCTTACCACTGAAAACAGAGCGCACGTTGTGGAAAATGGCCTTGAAAAAGTTGTAAATGTTGCGTGTGTTTGCACGAAGCACGCGAACTCTGTGGACCACTCAAGAATAGGCACAGGGATTTTAGAACATTTATTCAAGCACAGCGAAGGCACTTGCAGCGATGTCATTAAGCTAGGAGGCTTGGATGCTGTACTCTTCGAATGCAGAAAGAATGACGTTGAAACCCTAAGGCATTGTGCGACAGCGCTCGCCAACCTGTCTCTCTACGGAGGTGCTGAAAACCAAGAAGCGATGATCAAACGAAAAGTTCCCATGTGGCTGTTCCCCTTAGCTTTCCACACTGACGACAATATCAAGTATTACGCTTGCTTAGCCATTGCGGTTTTGGTAGCGAACAAAGAAATCGAAGCGGCTGTATTGAAATCTGGCACATTAGACTTGGTAGAACCTTTCGTTACGACGCATAATCCGTCCGAGTTCGCACGATCGAACCTTGCACATGCCCACGGCCAGAGCAAGAACTGGTTGCAACGACTCGTCCCAGTACTGAGCTCGAAGAGGGAGGAAGCGAGAAACCTGGCGGCGTTCCATTTCTGTATGGAAGCTGGTATCAAAAAGCAACAGGGCAACACTGAAATATTCAGAGAAATAGGAGCGATAGAATCGTTGAAGAAAGTAGCGAGCTGTCCAAACGCGGTGGCGTCTAAATATGCGGCACAAGCCTTACGGCTCATCGGGGAAGAAGTGCCCCACAAACTGTCGCAACAGGTACCTCTCTGGTCCATAGAGGACGTCCGAGAATGGGTTAAACAAATAGGTTTCTCTGAATATGCGAATAACTTTTACGACAGTAGAGTAGATGGAGATTTGTTGCTGCAACTAACAGAAGAAAATCTCAAGGAAGATATAGGTTTACAAAATGGAATCAAACGAAAAAGGTACCGTATTTTCATTTTCATTTACCTACCCACGTTATCTTTGTATGTTAAAATGTTTCTTTATAAATAACTCTTTATTTTCCTTTTAGATTCACACGAGAACTTCAGCAATTGAAGAAAATGGCAGATTACAGTTCAAGAGATACGAGTAGCCTCAACGAATTCTTAGGAGGAATTGGTCCAGAGTACACTATCTACACTTATTCCATGCTCAATGCGGGCGTCGACAAGGAGTCCATTCGAGGTCTCAGCGATGAGCAACTGGAGAACGAGTGCCGCATCTTCAACAGTATCCACCGCCTCCAGATCCTAAACGCTATCAAAGGTAAAATTACCATTAATCATTTTAACAGTTTCCTGCCTTATGCAAGTCAACATTATTTTTATGATGGTATCGTAAACCTAGTCACTGTTAATGCTGTGTTATAAATATTGTTCAAAATATTTAGCACATCAAAGATGTGACTAAAATATTGGGTCAATTATCTTAATAATGGTTAAACATGAGAATTACATTAAGGCCGCTATCATGAACTTAATTAATGGCGGATGGAACAGCGTTATACAACGTATTTACGATAAGAGCTATGCAAACATAACTAATGGTCCTATAAACATCAGAAAAACCTTGCACGTTACCTATTAATTTTGTTTTTTAAGCAAGAAGTCTCGTAAACAGGTGCAAAAACTAGTTACGGAAATGACCTTACTCGCTTATCCATACTAATATTATAAATGCGAAAGTGTGTCTGTCTGTCTGTCTGTTACCTCTTCACGCTTAAACCGCTGAACCGACTTAGATGAAATTTGGTATGGAGATAGTTTGAGACCCGGGAAAGGACATAGGATACTTTTCATCCCGAAAATATTTAGTGTTCCCATGGGATGAGCGGATAACACCGCGGGGCACAGCTAGTTTCTTATAAAAGTGATGCATGAAAATTCCTATCAAATAACTGACAAAGTGCATATAAAATTTATAAAAGCAACTATCATAGCATAGCCCACATGTCTTAAAATAAGCCAATCCTACATTTTCGACAAACAATCCTATAGCAAAGTTTCTATCAATTCCAGTCTACGAAAGCACGCTTCCCAGTAAAGGAGAAGAGAACCTCGAGAAGAATCTGGACGTGTTCGTCAGTTATCGGCGGTCCAACGGCTCACAACTAGCCAGTCTGCTCAAAGTCCATCTCCAGCTGAGAGGCTTCACAGTCTTCATTGATGTGGAGAGATTGGAGGCTGGAAAATTCGATAACAACCTTCTACAGAGCATACGACAGGCGAAACACTTCTTGCTTGTCCTGACGCCCTCTGCGCTGGATAGGTGCATGCAAGACAATGAGCAGAAAGATTGGGTCCATAGGGTAAGTAGAGTTTTACTCCTAGTATAGTTAGTTTTGCCCTCTCGTTTTAAACTAAATATAAGTATAAATTATCTACTTCTAAGCATTTATCGAATATCGTTCAGTTAAAATGTCAAAAAAGTTAAATAAAGCATAATAAGTATAATGTTTAATAACGTATGATGCATGTTCGATTATTTGAGATGATGTTCTAAGTTTGTGTTGCCATGACGGATAGGCCAATAAAGGTACATATGCTTAACTTCAGATAGGTAATTTCGGAATTTTAGTGCTTAATTGGTAGATAAAAATCATTATGTACCCAGCTATGAATGTAATGTACGTAACTACAAATACAAACAATTAATACAAATACAAAAAAATAATAATTGCTGCTTAATAGGACGGGCGATATCGTAGGTAGTGCATTCATTAAGAGATCCAAAATATTAATCAAATCTAATTGTATCATAGTCTAAACATGGGTGCAACTGCAAACCCAAGAATCATCTCCGGAATTGGTTAATATTGGTATTTAAATCTGTTTGTTTAAATAAATAGTTGCAATTTCCAGGAGATTGTGGCGGCATTGCAGTCCCAGTGCAATATCGTACCCATCATCGACAACAACTTCCAGTGGCCTGAGCCCGAGGAGTTACCCGAGGACATGCGCGCGGTGTCCAAGTTCAATGGCGTTCGGTGGATTCACGACTACCAGGACGCCTGTGTTGAGAAACTAGAAAGGTGACTACACGATCTAAGAATTTTATTAGTCTATTATAATCTGTTATGTCTGAAAGGCGGCGATCAAACATCCAAAAAATCGATGCATTCGAAAAAAAACAAGTGACATCCGAATCCAGCATTCCTCTACAAAAGCATCAACTTAAATACCTACGATTTAATTTAGGTGGGTTTTTTAAATTAAGTACCTACCTTCGAGTTTAATCAGCTCGCTCTTAATGTTATCGACAATTCAACCTTTCTGTCACCCGAACCCGAAGACCATATCTCGTCTCGATCTCAGTGGGACTTCTTTTCTTTTCCACCGGACTCTTACTGACGCACTGAGATGCAAAGCATAGTCGGTAAATATGAAGCGATAGGAAGTTGTCCATCGTGTAGACTTGCTGTTCTGTGACTACTCGAATATCATATTGGCTGCCAGCCGCGGTTGCTTATTGAGGGTCATTCGATCCTACCGGAGATGCTTATGGCGCCCCAGCCAACGGGCTATTTCTATCTTAGTAGGTAGGTACTACGCACAGTTCCACTTATAAATATTTAGTTTTTTTATTAATACTCTGACTACTACTGAATCTTTCGACAGTTTCTGCGAAAACTTTGACTGCCGAAACTGACTAAACTCAATCTCAATGGTTGTTTGGTACTAGGTTTCCTTCAGAGTTCAGCGATATAAAACACCTTGACTGCTTCGCACAATTCTGTTACAAAAGCTGCCTCATTAGGAAACTATACATGTACTTACTTTTGGTCATCAAGTATTCAAGGGTTCTCTATACTGCCATCATAACGAGAAAGGGGACATCTAACATTTTTTGTGAAATTGAGTTAGATACATATTCGGAAAGAGGAAAAAAAGGCGCATCTGTCTATATATTTTTTTTAATTTTCACAAAAAATGTTAGATGTGCCCTTTTTCGTTATGACGGTATTATAACATCATTAACATATGCCTGTTTTCGTCCAGTTTCCTGCGCGGCAAGTCCAACCTCTCGAACCGTCTGGACGGGCTCCGGTCGCGCGACGTGAGCACCCCCGGCACGGCCACCATCGGCCGCGGCCCGCCCAGCTACCAGCGCATGGCGTCGTGCGAGAGCCGGGGCAGCGACAAGAACGATTGACTAGAGGGCTACACGCTGCCGCCTATTAGGTAAGCATTTGCCTATTTTCGACCAGTGTTTTCTATAGATACTCGCCCGTGTAACGACATGCGAACCTCCAGTACCGTAAAACTACCCAACTATAGTCCAATCCTCCAACTATGGTCCAAAACAAAACTCGTTTATTTTTATCAAAATCCATATTCTATCAGTGATTTATACGTGTTTATTTAAGTTTGCTTAATTATGTTGTTCACTTTAGAATTTATTCGTTATAATTGTCCCGAGTAATTTTCGAATTAAATTGGACCATAGTTGTGTGGACTCGACTATAGTTGGGTAGTTTTTTAGTGTTTTGAAGAGTAGTGACAGAAATTTTAGGGAGTTTTTGTCGTCACCAGGCCATCTGATACATGCCACGAGCAGGACCGTATTTACCCCTAGGCCTACAAGGCCCGGGCCTAGGGGCCCAGCCAGTCTAGAGGCCCAGTCCCGGACGCAGGACTTGCAACATAATAATGTTCTCCTTATAGGGGAGGGGGGCCCAAATGCCAAAGGGCCTAAGTGGCCACGGACCGCCGCGCGTCGTGGAATCAACTAGAACAATTGATAAAATATTTAACATTTGCCTGCTGCTTTCATAGCAGAAAGTCTGAGCTCTACGCTCCTGAGGAAACGCGACTTCTGTAAGTTCTGCACCATCATCATCCAGTATCAACCACAACACAAGATACAAAAGATAATTAGGAATTGAATTTTATTGTAGAAACGTGAGAACTAACTTAGTACCTATTAAGTAGGTACTTACCTAAAATCATTACTATGAAAACCAAAACCGTAATACTAAAAATCTAGTTGCACTCATAAATAAGTAACATTGTTTTTTCTCTCCAACAGACCGCAAAGACGCCGCCAATCATCCTTAGAAAAAGCTTCGCCAGTATTCTCGCTTAGTTGCGAACAACTATCCATTGGAGGCCCCCAAACCGCGTCCCCAATGAAGTCCCTCCACAGCCTACCGGAGCGTCTCTCAGAGAGTAGTGATAATATTGACTACAACGAAGACGCCCGGCGATGCAGGAGTTGTGAGGGCATGTTGGACGAACAGCCTCACTCCCTACGCACCCCCGTAGAAGCTGCCACGCAAACAAAAAGAAAAAAAAACTTCATGGACCGATGTGTGAACAAAGTTAGACTATGCTGATTGACAGACGGTGAATACGCTTGCAGTGTGTGCCTTGTATATGGCTGCCTTATTGGACATTTCGCATATATATGTGAATCTTATTTTAAAGTACAAAAGTGTGCACAAGTGTATATATTTGTGTATGTCGATGTTAAAATTAATATTGTGTTCGTTATGCACGAAGCCCGAACCTTAACTGGCTCCGCACACTACGACTTCTTGTAGCCGCGACAGTACATAATATGTCTCTTTTCCACGCTCGAAGTGAGAAAAGGAGAGTTGTACTGTCGGGGCCACAAGCCGTAGTGTGCGCTGTCTCTAACGGCCCGGCCACGACTACGCGCGACTAGCGGCAGCGATGAGCAGCGAGCGGTAAAAACAAAATCATAGCGATATTATGAAGTACGGCGCAAGCCGCTGCGCGCGTTTGCAACTCTATTTTGTTTGAACTCCGCACCGCTCGCCGCTAAGACCGAAGTAGTGGCCGGACCGTATTAATAAGGATCAATATGTACCTATATGTAGCAGTAACATTTTGTTTCTGTAAATTGGCCGGGGCTGAATATTGACTTATACATAAAATTGTAATCTCATTGAGTGCATGTGGATTGACCATTGAGATGTGACAAATGGTTGCCACCCTGCAGTGTTTCAAGAACACCGCACGAGGTGGCAATGAACACCCCAGTTTGCTATTCGTTGTAGTATGGCAAATTGCTTATACGCTTTCTGACTTGCAATACCTAATGAATTATTTAATTTTTATCTCTCTATCTCTTCACTCTCTATACAATATACAAATGAATTTATGGACATATTATTGTTTCTTGTTTTAGTCTTGCCAATAAAGTATAAATGTCAAATGCGCGGATTATACAAAATTACAATATGCATAATGTGATAGCTTAGATCTTTTAGTAATTATTTTGTATGAAATAATGAAAACTGCTAGTTTTACCTTCTATTTAACTCTTTAGCACCCTGATTTCAATTTGTCTTGTACCTTATATTGTTGAAAATTGTACAAAATTTTACCTTGGAAATAAATTGTTAATGTAGTCATCGATTATAATGAGTTAACCATATTATTATGATTAAACATAATTATACTTTACCCCTTAAAGATATATATTTATATACTAGCTCTAACCGTGAAATAAATGGTATTATTAAAACAGTTCAATTGTTTAGAATTTTATCCTCCTTCCATAATTTGTCAAACATATTCCTAGTAAATCCGGAGCAGATTTGGCTCATGTTAGCAGTAAAATAAGGTGTGCGTCAGAATGACTGACCAAAATGGCAGATTAATGTTAGACTACCATCAGCATTCACTACCTATTTGCTACTATTTACTACCTATGTTGACATATTTGCTACCTAAGTTTAAAAAGAAATATATATTTAATAAAGTGGTCAGTCATTCTGACGTCAGGATGACTGCCCACATTTATTATATGGGGGTTGGACCCCCTTATTTGCAACTTTCTATATACTATGATTTACTACCTATTTGCTACCTACACATATATTTTTTCCAGATTTTTAAGGCAAAAAATAAAAATGCTATAAGCAAAACATGGAATTTAATTACGAATCGGAGTGCACAGGCTGTACCTGATGAACCGTGTTAGTTAGACAGCTGAAATTTTCACAGATGATGTATTTCTGTTGCCGCTATAACAGTAAATACTAAAACACAGAATAAAATAAATATTTAAGGGGGCTCCAATACAACGACGTGATTTCGCTGGTATCCAATATAAAATGACCCCACAATGCGTACATTTTGCTTAGGAGCAGGGCTCTGCTAATACTGGTTTTTATAGTTACGGCCCTTTTTAGCGTATATTTTGTACGAAACCCTCGGTGCGCGAGTCCGACTCGTTTAATATTTTCATTTGTTATTGTAGGTACCCGTGAAGGATCCGACGTCAGGATGACTGCCCACATTTATTATATGGGGGTTGGACCCCCTTATTTGCAACTTTCTATATACTATGATTTACTACCTATTTGCTACCTACACATATATTTTTTCCAGATTTTTAAGGCAAAAAATAAAAATGTTATAAGCAAAACATGGAATTTAATTACGAATCGGAGTGTACAGGCTGTACCTGATGAACCGTGATAGTCAGACAGCTGAAATTTTCACAGATGATGTATTTCTGTGGCCGCTATAACAGTAAATACTAAAACACAGAATAAAATAAATATTTAAGGGGGCTCCAAAACAACAGACGTGATTTCGCCGGTATCCAATATAAAATGACCCCACAATGCGTACATTTTGCTTAGGAGCAGGGCTCTGCTAATACTGGTTATTATAGTTACGGCCCTTTTTTAGCGTATATTTTGTACGAAACCCTCGGTGCGCGAGTCCAACTCGTTTAAATATTTTCATTTGTTATTGTAGGTTAATGAAAATATTAAACGAGTCGGACTCGCGCACCGAGGGTTTCGTACAAAATATACGCTAAAAAGGGCCGTAACTATAAAAACCAGTATTAGCAGAGCCCTGCTCCTAAGCAAAATGTACGCATTATTAGGTCATTTTATATTGGATACCGGCGAAATCACGTCTGTTGTATTGGAGCCCCCTTAAATATTTATTTTATTCTGTGTTTTAGTATTTACTGTTATAGCGGCAACAGAAATACATCATCTGTGAAAATTTCAGCTGTCTAACTATCACGGTTCATCAGGTACAGTCTGTACACTCCGATTCGTAATTAAATTCCATGTTTTGCTTATAACATTTTTATTTTTTGTCTTAAAAATCTGGAAAAATTATATGTGTAGGTAGCAAATAGGTAGTAAATCATAGTATATAGAAAGTTGCAAATAAGGGGGTCCAACCCCCATATAATACATGTGGGCAGTCATCCTGACGTCAGAATGACTGACCACTTTATTAAATATATATTTCTTTTAAAACTTAGGTAGCAAATATGTCAACATAGGTAGTAAATAGTAGCAAATAGGTAGTGAATGCTGATGGTAGTCTAACATTAATCTGCCATTTTGGTCAGTCATTCTGACGCACACAAAATAAGGTTCTCAAATACCTACTTTAAAATTGTCTATGGGAATGAAGTTCTATAACCAGGAATACCATGCTGATGATGATTTGGTGTAGGAATACCATGCTAATACAGCCTTAGTAGAAAACATGTTCATGAACTTGTCATCATCATCCTCCTAGCCTTTGTCCCATTTTTTGAGAATGAATTCTCAATCGGGGTCGGCTACCTAAATCCCAAGATGTGGCGTAGGCACTAGTTTTTACGAAAGCGACTGCCATCTGACCTTCCAACCCAGAGGGGAAACTAGGCCTTATTGGGGTTCATGAACTTGTGATGGCAAATTTTTCTTTGTGGAACTATCATTCTGTTACAAATTAAAAAAAGGACCTACTTACGTAAGATACTGCCGACTTCATTGACCTTCTGACCGGCACACTCGTTATATCATCGGAAAATGCGCCATTGACGCCAACGTCTAATGCCATCCAATTTTCAATGGTCAAAAGCTTTGTAATTTAAACTGCTACAAGTGTTATTCAATCCCTGTTGATTTTGAAGCACTTCTTTTTTAGGGTTCCGTACCTTAAGGGTAAAAACGGGACCCTCTTTTAGTAACTAAGCCCCCGTTGCCTGTCCGTCTGTCACGAGGCCGACCATGATAGGTTTCAACCGTGATAGCTAGAAAGTTGAAATTTTCACAGATGAAGCATTTCTGGTGCTGCTACAACAACAAATACTAAAAACAGAATAAAATTTATATTTAAGTGGGGATCGGTTGGTCGGTAGCTAATGCGCTTAAGGATTTTAAACACAAATAACACAGAGGGTACTCCAGTAGCATAGAATTGTGGAATAAAAGATTTGGTGTGATTGACGTAACGATGTGATAGCTCGGTTGGTCGAGCACTACGCCGGAAACGTAGTATCGCTGCTTCTAGTCCAGCTTATATCTCAGTGGATCACATTACATTTTTCTTTCATTATTTAAGTACCTATGTCTTTCATTTCATTATGTTTTGTTCACATTGAAGCGAAAAATAAATCTGTAATATCGATTCTCGACATAATTTTAGACAGTGGTACCAATCATAAAGTTATTCAATTTGTATGGTAGAAGAAGTTACGATACTGTTGATGCCACCCTAGGGCATATACGAAAGCAACTGGTTGGAAAATTCAAGTTTAATGATTCAAATTCAATGGCTTGCGCATAACTTCTGTGGTCTAATTGGTAAGACGCCCTTGTTGGCCCGGAAAGCCGTTAAAATTGTGTCTTCAAAACATTAAATTATTTAATTCAATGTATACATTTTGTTTATGCTAGCAGAAGTCACTCTTTAATAAAAAAAGTCTTTTCGCCTGTCCTGTCAAGACCATAAATCTTGGGAACACATAGAGGTATTGTGTTGAAATTGAAACCAGATAGGTACTCAGGTCTACAGTCCCGTAAAGCTATAAAAAACTCAAACTTTTAAGTTAACATAAAAAAACCAAAATTTTAACACTCCAGGGAATCAAATGTACCTACAGGTACAGTATTCTCTGTTGACCTAGAACAATGAAATTTGGCAAGTAATACCATGTTATAATACTAGTAACGGAAACACTGAAAACTATATATTTGTAGATCATAAAAGATATAGTCATTACTCAAAGTATGTAATAAATCATTGAGGTTAAGCAATGGTAGGTATAAATTTGTATGGAACACACAATTAAATAATTTGACTATCATCAAACAGAACAGGTAAAAATCAATGATTACACAATTAATAATCACCAGTTCATATTATTATCTTTAATTTAATATACATATGTACAAATTGTAACACTGCAACTTTACAGCTGAGTAGCAGTGAAATGGTACGAATACCTGACTGGCGTATATCTGAGCCAATTAGATGGAATGACATCTTGTCTATACGTTCTTATTGGTATTTTATGGTTTGCGATCAATGGCTTTGTTTCCATTTAGTGGACCAAAATACTATACTCATATCCACAGCAACTTGTAAAGCATAATAACATCAAATATAAAATCATTTTACAAATAGTTATAGTTGTCATAAATTTACTTTCAACGAAAATGAACACTCCTCACAGTCTATAACCACTGACTGTCCATTAACATTTTTATTCATTTCTTCAAGTACGTAATTAGCACCACATCTACACAAATAAGTATATACACCATCATCAAAGTCCATGTCTGTTAGGTTTATCACATCATACAGCAGCACATCGGAGTTACTGTGTTCTGAGTTGGATAACTGAGCATCATATACCTTTCTTGAATCAGGATCCCGAAGAACATTCCATGCTTTTTGAATCAGGAGAAATCTATCTTGATGGCAACTCACTTTGTCCGGATGGGTAGATAATACGAGATTCTGATAACTCTTCTTTAGCTCCTCATTTGTCGCCGTTCTATCACATTGGAGTATTTTGTAATAATCAGGAAATTCCGATTGACTGTGTATGTTTACATTCGTCATGTTTACGGTACTTTTACAGGGTTTGTACCACTTATATCATACTCATACGTAATCCTTGTACAATCGTGTTCTAATAAAATATGATATATCTATCTTTTATTCCAATATTTTTTTAATTTATTTCATGACCATGGATATCTTTTATTCTATTACAAAGTATTGTCAGGTTGATTTAATTTAATTATTTGCATATTTTGATATTTAACTTAACTTAACCTCAAAATTCATCATTATCAATATTCACAATATTGTCAAAGTGACGTATTGTCATTTTTTATTTCATGACCATGGCAACCCTGGCCTTCCGGCCCTTCTGTCGAGTCAATATGACGTAAAAAACCAGTGACCAGCTCTGAAAAAGTCTTTAGTGCAATAATTCGTCAAAAATTCTCACTTCACACCTAAAGTCGGATTTTTCAATTAGCCGGAGTAAACTGACGCAATTTTTACGAGAGCAATTTGAACTTAAACTTAACCAAATTGCTGTCGTAAAAATTGCGTCAGTTTACTCCGGTTAATTAAAAAATCAATTACTTACGTGTTTTCTTATTCATTGTTTTAAGAAAATATTTCTAAATAACTAAAATATAAATTACGATCTGACAAATCACTTTGGCTAATTAAAAATTCAACTTTAGTATTATTACTGAATGATGAAGGATCTTTAAGCAATCAAAGAAAAATAAATAAAACTAGTTCTTTGTCATGACGTAAATTTATTGGTATTTATCTTCTTCTTCTTTTTCTTCTCTTGGAGTATAATTAAAGTTTATATAGATATAAAGGATAATAAAGAAGCAAAAATTTTACGCAATCTACTGAAGTAAACGTGGGGATTGAACCCACGATTAAAGCGTGTAAGTATCTATATCAACATTGGTTCTGATGACGCGGTTCACGCGGTTGGCTCAGTATGTAAGCACCTGCCTACTGAGCCGGCGGTCCCGGGTTCGAATCCCGGCCAGGGGAAATATTTGTGTGATGAACTTTTGTGCTTGGGTCATAGTTATTCTATGTATTTAAGTATATATTTATCTATATTAAGTATGTATATCGTCGTCTATTATTACCCATTAGACAAGTCTTCTTGAGCTTAATTTGGGACTAGATCGATTTGTGTGAGGTTGTCTGATATTTATATTATAGATATGTATATTAATTTTTGTATCAGTTATTAAAATATCTTTAATACAAGTCACTAGAAAAATACGAAGAGTAACTCTTCAAGTTATAATGCTCGTAAAAATGTAAAATGTAGCTTTTAGTGTACTACGTTGGCAACCCAAAATATTTTTTTAATTTTGTATAAGTACAATGAGAAGCGATAATGCCTAAAGCAAGTATTGTTGTGGGATTGAAGAAATAAAGCATTATTTAAATGGAAATATCCTTAGAAAATTATAAATGATTTTGTAAAGTTAATCTTCTTTTAATCATCCAAACATTTTATGTATTTGTATGATTTCTGAACACACCCTAACATTAAATTAACAAACAACACAACACAACAAGCTGTCAACAAGTCATAACCTATGTTTCTGTTCATTATTTATTTAAGTTATTAATTATTATTAAATAATTGTGTGGTAAAAGTTAAACGACATAATGCCTACTTGGAATCAAATTCAGTCTCAACTGAGGCATCCCAACAACCCTGTAGTGTTCTTCGACATTACCGTTGGAACTATGGTAAGTTTACCACCAATAAACAAACATCTTGGAAAGTTTTAACCTTTTATCTCCTTACGCTAAATGTATACTATTTACAGGAAATCGGACGAATGATTTTCGAGCTTTTTGCGGACGTTGTACCCAAAACAAGTGAAAACTTTAGAGAGTTTTGTACCGGCGAATACCGGAGAGATGGCGTACCATTGGGTTACAAGGGTGCTACATTCCACAGAGTAATCAAGGACTTCATGATACAAGGCGGAGATTTTGTAAATGTAAGTTCTATAATGCCATAAAAATCTGGATGTTTGGTTTTTACATACTTTCATGAGCATAAAAAAGAACCGTCAGGGGCACGATTTTTTGTTGACGGCCTGACGCCACGTCGGCCACAGCCGTCCAAATTTCAATGATCAAAAACTTTGTAATTCTAACCGCTACCTTTACCGTCCCACTGACGCCAGAGTAAAAAAAAAGATGTGCCCCAAAATCAACAGGGATTGAAACATACTTGTAGCGGTTAGAATTACAGTTTTTGATCATTGAAATTTGGACGGCTGTGGCCGACGTGGCGTCAGGGGCACGATTTTTTGTTGACGGCCACAGCCGACTGTGGCGCTCAAAAGGTTAAAAGCGCCCACCTGGCAGGCTCTGTCAATGTCTGCCATAGGGTTGCACCTTCCTAGCGGGCTGTGTGGGTTTCTGGATTAATTTTTTTCCCTGGTTGGGAAAGTTTTAACCAACAATAATGTCAGATCTGCTCTACTGTTAGCAGCACCTAAGTAAAATGATTACCAAATAATAAATAAATTCTGATGCCTAATAATTAATTCCAATGTGGTACCTTTCTACAAGTTTACATCTTCTGTCTTGATTTTCAGGGAGATGGTACTGGTGTAATGAGTATCTATGGTGGAAGCACATTTGCAGATGAGAATTTCGGCTTGAAACACGACTCCCCAGGTTTATTATCCATGGCAAACAGTGGTAAAGATACAAATGGCTGCCAATTCTTCATCACATGCGCTAAGTGCAACTTTTTAGATAATAAGCATGTAGTGTTCGGACGAGTTATAGATGGACTATTAGTTATGAGAAAAATAGAAAATGTACCCACAGGGCCCAATAATAAACCAAAGATACCTGTAACAATTTCTCAGTGTGGGCAAATGTAAATAAAACACAATAAAAAAATTCTTAGCTTATTTAATTTCCTTCTAGTTAACTAGAGAAAGCTTAGCTTCCATTTAATTAAATAAATAATTTCTTTTAAGGAAATATTATATATCACTTACGCATAGGTAACAAATTTTAACGTCAATTTAGTATGTCATTATTTCATATCAGTAAATTTCTTGGCGGTATAGTGGCTGTTCCAAATCTATTACCAACTTCTGCTATGAATGCACCTTCCATTTTTTTGGCAACTTGATCAAAGAACAAATTTGAAATTTGGGAATGGAATACTGAGCGAAATTCGAAGTTTATATGGAAGTCCACTACACAGGATTGTTGTTCTTTTTTAAGGCCGGGGCTGAATCTCCACACAGTAAGTAAGTGTTCGAAGAGTCTTCCATCAGTACACTCTGCTTTTACTAGGTGAGGTTTGACTAGGGTTACAAATGATGTGTAGCTTTCATTAATTGGTGGGAATCCAACTACAAGTTCACCAATAAGATGGTCCTTGGCTTTTTTTGTAACAAGGGACTGTTTGCACCAAGGAACAAACTTGTGATAATTCTCCACATCAGCTACAACTTCGTACATCTGTTCCATGGTATATCTAAAACATAGAAAGTCAAAGTTAAGATTTACTATAATAATATTTTTTATTTTTTTTGGTATGTAAAACATTTATATTCCACTAAACTTAGGACAGTTTGTTGGCGGATAGAATAATGTCTCTTATAGCCTTCTTCCAAATTACTGAACTGTTTCCAATGATTGAACAATTATTATAATAACTCCAGTCTAAGATGACAGCACATGAATAAATGTAGGCGGTATGCATATTGGATATTGCTTACGTCATATACAAAATTAGAACAATGGTAATGGCTAAATGACGTGTTGACTGAAGTTCTCATAATATGAGATCAAACCCTGCTCTTTTATGATACAGGGCGTTTTGGTGAAAAAAAAAAATGAGGTAAAAACAGGTCAGAGTCTGAGACTCATGCACCGAGGGTTCCAAACCACTAGAATACTAAGTAAATAATATATATTTTCTAAATAAAAAATAAAATAAAATAGAATTTGTTAATTAAAAGGACAGAAATATAAATTGTACAATTAATCAATGATCCCACACTAGGCTAGGCCTGTATTGCGGTGACCGTTAAGCAAACATTGACATTTTCGCATTTGGGTGTCCGTTATATGCATGTATATTTTCAGAAGTAATCAGCAAGTACTGTGTATGAGCTGACAGAATGTGATTGTTTTATACCTGTCACACTCACTATGCATCCAGCTAAGAACCTGTTTTCACCCAAACCCAGGTCTGAGAGCTTGTGAGGTTTCTCTGCTGCAGTAGTTTATCCAGTTGTAATAGGTTTGCAAATATTCTACAAATAAATAGTATAGTACTGTAACAGACGGAGACAGGGAATGGCCCGATATCCCTTTCAGAGTTGTAAAAGGCTTTTTTGTAAGGGTTCAGTCAAAACCCATTCAATTTACTTGTGAAACCATTGTCATCAGGGATGCCCAGTCAATTAAATGGTATCCTAATACCCTTATGGTTTGCTTACCAATTCATGGCTAATGCCATAAAAACCTTAATAGGCCAACTATACGTCTGATGCCTAGGGCCAGCCTGTCTAGCATAACTGGCCATAAATTCTTTCTCTCACTGCATTGGAAGGTAAGAAACATACTTATATGATGGAGAAAGAGTTACATGTTACGGCAGGACTACCCTGAAGTACCAAATTCACACCGAGCCATCGCTCTTGATCTTGTATTATAATTATTGCTGTATTTTCGCAGATATGAGAGGTATGCGGTTTGGCCATATGTAAAAATGTGCAAAATCGGTTAACTTTTTGAGAATTTCTATAATTTAAAAATGGTTGCTGAAGAAAATTTGCCAATAACATTTTCAATGCTTTTGATAGATGCGCCTAGTGTGAGATCTGGATTTTTTAATTTAGCATGATATGAAGTTTGAATTTCGACATTGAGGAATGATAGTAGTATTATATATTTAATAAAATATGTACTCACCCTACGAGTTGTCTTCCGCGATACTCGCGGCTACGGCTTTGTTTAGGGAGGCTGAAGAATGAACGAATTTGCTGTTGCCATGTTGTTGTGCCCTCATCTGTTTTATTTATGTCGTGACCCTGAAATCTACGGGAAGTGAAAATAATTAACATAGAAATGTATTTTTATGTCAAGGTGATACACAAAAACAGAAATAGCTAAGAAGATAATAATTGTGTAAATTTGATGCCTATATAGCTGACTACTGCAAAAGGAAATTTATTGCTGAAAAACATTTCATAATGCGTCGAAATTCCATCTCCATTACGTTTCTATTACCTTGACTTTGAATCTGTTCTTGACAGAAGTCTTGTGGCAGCACGGTAAATTCTCATTATAACCATACCGCGCATATACTTAATAGTTCAAATCCGACTTGTTTATGATAGCACAAAAACATTTTCACCAAAATTCCATTAGAACTTTTAGGATTTTTTTTCGCTAAGTACGGAACAAATTATTAAGGAAGTGGAGTTCAGCTTCAGGTGACAACTGACTGACTGACAATGACAATCACATCACATCACATCACATAACTATGACATCACTGAACTGCGAGGAACCATAGATAAGATTAAAATTAATAAAAAAAAAGAAGTGCGACAGAGAATGAATTATTAATTAATTGGTATAAATGATATGCAACGATGATTACCTGTCCCTTACTATTTTTGTTTGGCAAAACTGGATAGAGATGGAATAACTATAAAATAAAATCGATAAAATAGATTCTATAAAAATATTTGGGCAGATCTATCTCGCTCTCTCTTCTAATAAATTGATTGTTTTATCAAAAACTATCATTTTATATACTAAAATGAATGAGTAAAATATGGTGAAGTGCGCTATTTTAAAGCAGTTTCTCATAAAATTTCACATAATTTTAGGAGATACTTGTTTCGGATTGGTTCCCATATGTCAATGTGACAGTGACAGTTAAACAGCGCGGTTTCATCACGGCAAGCTTCGAATTTGAGCACGTGTTGTGTTACAGTGTGCGTGGTAGTTATTTAGTGATTTTAGTCCTGCTATATAACAAATTAAGGTAGCCTTACAACCGTAAGAAAAACTTACAAAATGGGCCGTAAAGCAAAGTTTGATGAGACAAAAAAAGTAAAAAAAGGTCCCGGTAGAAAAGCTAGAAAACAGCCAGATCCAGTTTTCAGAAAAGAGCTATGTAAGTATTCTTGCTTTTAACATACGTAATTTTCATACCGCTTAATTTTGCTGTCTCAAATCTAAGCTAGGGGAGCTAACCTATAAATAATAGAATTTATAAACATATTCATGTGTCGCGTCGGCTTTCTATGGGGCTATTCGTATTTGTGTTTTGATAAAACTCTAAATTAAAGTTCTCTGAATAATGAAATGAAGGAAGCTCTCTTGTCTGAATAATCATGAAGAAGTTTTATCAGTTTGTTGATGAAAACTAGGTACTAAATTTCCAAGTGCATTTTAGGTTAGAAGAATGCCTGCTCTATAAATATTTGGAGCTGGATTATAAATACTTGGATTTTGTCTTGGATTTAAGCTTGTGGGGTTCTGTCGTATGGTTCACTCAAAGGCTGTTTACTACGGATACCAGTCAATGTTTTTATTATATCAGTGATTCCAACGGTTTATAGGTATAATACATGCATAATTTATCAGCATTGCAACCATGCTAAGCCGGGGCGGGTCGCTAGTTACATATATAGTTTAACTCAAAATTCGAAGCAAATGAGAACATAAAATAATTAATAAAAAAGAATGCTTTTCTACCCAAGTAGCACAACTGGGTCTAAATAGCTCGTATATCATATCTAATTAGATGCTTAAGTGAAATTTACCACCATGACTAAGTGCTATATAGGTGGCAATAACCCTTATGCCACCTATATAGAACCAAAAGGAGAAAAATTGCAGCCTATTTTTGGTGCTAAATAGAATCCATAAGAGCTCTCACAATTACCTTAAGTGGTAATTAGAACTATGGGTGAAAGTTATGCGTCCATAAGAGATCTCACAATCACCTTAAGTGGCAATTAGAACTAAGGGTAAAAGTTATGCGCAGTGAACGAATGAAAACATTTCAGTTCGCTCAATGAGTGATAAATGAGTCGCCAAATTATCTTTGAGTGGCGAGGCAACTGTCAAATTGTGTTGTGTGTAATACGTGATCTGCCATATTTATTTTGGATTTATACGTCTGTTTGGTGAGTGATTAAAACTTTACGTTATACAAGCATTGAAATAAGCACGAAATTCTTGCGAATTTTTTGTTACTGTGAAACTATAGTATGTTTTCTTTGTAAATTTCGACGGGCCTTTCATTTGATCAGGAATATTAAAAAAGAGAGTGCTAAATTAAATAAGGAATAGATACTGATAAGAAATAAAACTGTTAAAAACCTGACCTAATGATTGTAGGTTACCTACAATGTTAAAGTAACATCGTCAAAACTATCAAAAGTCTGTGATTATGCGTGAGTGTGATAAAATTCTGGTCAAAATAATTAATTTTCATTGGCTTCCATTTGTAAACATGGCGAAACAAAAAAGATCTTACAGTGTTTATTTTCACTTATTTGTTCCTTATTTGGAACTATTAGGTCTAATAATCACTTATTTGTATCTTGCGAGTGGCAAAGCAGTGCAACTATTAAATATATTTTGACAAGGCGCAATAGGAACTATAATAGAACTTTTAGTTCGTTAGTGGTTTGAAATAAGTGAAAATAACTGCTTTTGGTTCTAAGAATCTCCTATTTATGCGTTGGAGTGGCAATAAGGTACTTCTTAGGCCTTAAAGTTGCAATATTTTTTGGTTCCAAAAGAGCCGTAAAATTATCCCTTTAGCCACTATTGGTGATATAATTCGCTATTGTACTAGTCATTTGGAACTTTTAGTTCCAAATAAGGGTATGTTGCCACTTATATGTAAAAGTTGCTTATAAGTGATTTTAAGGCCTTATATAGCACTATTGCTTCTTATTGAGTGACTATTTGAACCTGCATGCAACTTTAAGTAGCAAAATCGACTTTATCCCACCATAAGTAATAAAGTAGAAACAAAAAACGTTCCTATGCAACTACAAGTGATAGGATGAACTCATATACAGTTTTGAGTTGTGTTTAGAGCTATAAGTTGCATCAAACACTGTTAAACCACTCATTTAGAACTTAAAGCTGTAAGATAAGCTGCAAAATTCACTAATGTGCTGCTTGGGTAGTGTCTTTAAAAAAAATTAAATTAACTTATATTGGTACAAGGTCCCATTGTGTGGCTTCTTATAAAAATGTGTTGACAGGCTATTGCTATAAAGATGTGAACAATTTTGACCTTATGGTAAGCCATACAATGGAACCTCTTACTAAAAGCAGTCACATATTTTTTTGTGCGATTCGTTAAGTTTATCTTTAATGTTACTTAAACACATTAAACATTGGATGGTTTTGTGGTGTTTTAATGTAAACACATTAATAAGCTACATAAATTGCAAATATCCTTTTGATAATATACTTTCTCTGATAAATAAATAAATATAATACTTAGATACAAAAAAAATAGTTTTTATTTTACTGTTTACCGTCTATCTGACATTTGTGTTATATAAGTAAAATGTATAAAAATATTTCTGCAATGTAATTGAATTTTGCTCAACATATGATAACAATATAGCTATACTAATACTACCATAATATGACTTTTCAGTGGAGGATGAGAATGAAGTCAAAAAGATGAGTCACAGACAAAAGCAGAGGGCAGCAAGGAGAGTGAAAAAGAAAGCAGAGTTAGCAGAAAAGCGGAAAGCATTGAAACAAGCTAAGAAAAATGTAGCAAAACAGACAGAAGTTAAGCAGGTGGAGGCAGAAGAAAACTCTGATGAATCGGGAGATGAAACAGTACAAGGTTAGTTTAGTATGATGAGATAAATAAAAATAAAAGACAATCAAACGGATGTTTTTATATAATTTTTTATTGATTCTGTTTTAAATGTGGAAATACCACACTTTCTGTCAATATTTAAATCAAAGAGATATTAAGTGTTGTAAAATATGTGTAGGCCTTTTACTACTTACTTCTTTCTATTTTAACTTCTCACAAACAATCCAGTGTCTATGTTAAGTGTCACTACAACACTTATAATATTTCTGTTACACTGCATTTGATATTGAAAAATTGAAATTTTATCTTATTATAGGATTCACTGATGATAATAAGGAATGGCTGAAGCCCAAGCAAAAAGGCAAATCTAAGAAGCCTGAGCCAGAAAGTGACAGTGGGCATGATGAAGGATCAGACGAAGATGCATCTGAAGAGGATGGATCTGCAGAAGAGGGGTCTGACCAGGAAGTTGACAGTGATGAAGAAGAAAAACCGAAGAAAGGTGAAAAATATAAGGTAAAAAGGAAATTCCTATGGTCACTGAATCAGACCTAGAGAAAGTCTTGCTGAAATTGGTGTTGAATGGTACAATTCTGTTGTAAATTAAAAGTTTTATTGTATAAACTTTCTAATGTCATACTTTCTTATTTTTCAGGTTGGAAAATTAGATGATCTATTTGCAGACTCTGATCAAGAAAATGGTGATGTCACATCTGAAGATGAAGGACAGGCATCTTCAAAATTAGAGTACGATTCAGATTCCAGTGAAGAGAAGAGTGATGGTGACGATGATGACGACGATGACATGCTTCCCATTGAGAAAGCTAACATTAAGTTGAAGAAAAAACAAAAACTGGATAAGAAACTTGCAGATGAAGAAATGCAATTAAACATTGCAAAACAAGACGTATTCGCGTTTCCCACAGAAGAGGAATTGCAAAATCCAAGCAATTTACAAGATGTGCTACAAAGGATCAAAGATGTTGTCAATGTTTTAGGAGATTTCAGCCGTTTGAAAGAAGATGGGAGATCCAGATGTGAATATACTGATTTATTACTCAAAGACCTATGCATGTATTACAGTTATAATGAGTTTCTTATGGAAATATTGATGCAAATCTTCCCTGTTCAAGAGCTAGTAGAATTTTTGGAGGCAAGTGAAGTTGCACGACCTGTGACTATCAGAACTAACAGTCTTAAAACAAGGAGGAGAGATTTAGCTCAAGCTCTTATTAATAGAGGAGTCAACTTGGATCCAGTTGGCAAATGGAGCAAAGTTGGTCTTGTTGTATACAGTTCTACAGTGCCTATCGGCGCTACACCTGAATATTTGGCTGGCCATTATATCTTGCAGGGAGCGTCTAGTTATTTACCAGTAATGGCATTAGCGCCTCAAGAGAAAGAAAGGATTTTGGACATGTGCGCTGCCCCTGGCGGTAAAGCGTCGCATATTGCTGCTATTATGAAGAATACTGGAGCATTGTTCGCAAATGACGCCAACAAGGAACGGACTAAGGCTATCGTCGGTAACTTCCATAGATTGGGAGTTGTTAACGCTGTTATTTGCAATTACGATGGCCGACAATTCCCGGAGGTAATAAAAGGCTTTGATCGGGTCCTTTTGGATGCTCCCTGCACTGGTACAGGTGTGATCGCTAAAGATCCGAGTGTAAAAACAACAAAGGATCAGAAAGATATTCAAAGGTGCTTCAACTTACAAAGACAGCTACTCCTAGCTGCTATTGACTGTTGCAATGCGAAATCCAGTACTGGTGGTTATATTGTGTACTCCACATGTTCTATTCTCCCAGAAGAAAACGAATGGGTAGTCAATTATGCTTTGAAACGGAGGAATGTGAAGCTGGTGCCTACAGGGCTTGATTTTGGGACAGAGGGTTTCGTAAAGTACAGACAGCACAGGTTCCATCCCTCATTGAAGTTGACTAGAAGATTCTATCCTCACACTCATAATATGGACGGCTTTTTCGTCGCGAAACTCAAGAAGTTCTCGAACGTTATTGTAAGTATATTTTTATTGACACTTGTTTATAAATACGTAACTGTAAAAGTGTATGTGTGTGTGCGTGTGTTGGTCTTGCTATACTATAAGACTACTATAACACAGAGTTGAGCAGTGGCGTGCACCTTATAAAGACAAAAAGACACTGCCTACCCTAGTTGATTACAGAAACGATATATATTATTTATTGTTACAAACATTACCTTTTTATAAAATTATATAAAACAAATGTACAAAAATAATCAATTTGCGATCCGCGCCATCTATCGAGTCGGTGCGCCAAAATTTCGTACGTATTGGTCGATTCCGTGGAGGTTGACTTGAACGATTCCGCGGCACTAGCGCCGCTTCGCGCCGTAAGCGGTAAAGACAGGCGATTTTCTGTCTAAATTTATATTTGTGTGCCTCGTGGTAACACGGACCGCGTGTGTGTGCGTTCTTATAAAAATATTGCACACAATAACAAAACTCACGCACACAAATACAGAAGTAAGACATTGTCTCATGTCTTTTACTTCCTTACGGAAGTAGGATGTTCCGACCCGCGACTAGACACGGCGAACAACATTCGGTGCGAGCGAGGCGCGAATACCGCGACGCCCGATGTTAAGCGAAAAATTCCGAACAGGTAGCCTGTCTCGCTCTCTCCTTAGCTATTATTTGTAGATTCGAACTTCCGATGTTGACTATGTAACGAATTTAAAAAGGCGCTTTTTTGTAACTTTAATTAGCGCAAAAACGGTACTATTTAAGTTTGTCGTATTTTGCTACCTATAGGTTTTGCATACTTGGACGCCATTATTGTTAATTGTTTGTTTTGATTATTACGTGTGATAGTGGTGACTAGTAGTAAATAAGCGAATAAAAACTTTTAGTGTATTCTTTTAATTGTGATAATTGTGGTGGTGTTTATTGTTTGCGGTCATCAGTTAATAGAAAAAAATATTTGGAGATGGTCGATTTGCTTGATATTTGAGAAGACGAAGAATAAAAACTGTCCCGCAGTATTTCTGTAAGTTATTAGTTTCTCAAAATTTTGTGTCTACCCTGTCGTAAAACTCTGTGCACGCCACTGGAGTTGAGCAACGTTTAGACGTCATTATTCATACACATTATTAAATTATTATATTATTGGTAATGGATCACTACTTATTCCAAAAATACACATTTATACAGGACACCCTTACCCTTACCAACAAACAGCACATCAAATGTCAAGTATTATTTGTACACCACCGTCCACCGGTGGCTTGGTATTGTAAAGTAATCTTCTTTTTGACTTATGATTATGACTTATTTCATCTCTGTGCGATTGAGGTTGTGGGCGCGTTAGAATTTGCTAATTATGGTTTTGTCTTACAGCCTGAACCGTTCAAGGACGAAGACGATGGAGAAGAAGGCAAAGAAAACACGGAACAACCGCAAGATGAAGCTGATACCAGCACCGATGGTGGGAAGCCCGCCGCCACCAAGAGACCAGCTCCTGGCGTGGCCACCAAGGCACCAGAGGCCAAGAAAGCTAAACCGAACAAAAAGACAGAAGCAAAGCCAAACCAAGCCAAGCCAAGGTAAGTCAGAGAATTAATTGACTCACACTAAAATACAAAATTGGACGTATCGTGGAACGATATTATGGGGAATTCCACCAGAATCTAACTTGTCACATGACGGTTATGAAAGCTACCTTAAAACATTTTAAAAGTCCAAGAATTCACTACCAATACAATAGCCAAGTTATAAAATATGTCATACTTATCAAAAATTTAGTGTCTAACTTTCTGAGAGAAAAATGTTTTCTTTATTACGCCTTATCTTTTGAACGCCCCAGTCGTCATATCACGGCATCCAACGTCGTCTAGTGACGACATAATTTCAATGTCCAACACTTTGTAATTCAAACCAAGTGTCTTTCAATCACTTGATTTTGGAGCACATTGTTTTTTGCTCTGGCGTCAAGGGCACTTTGGATGGCTCCACTGCTTGGCGTTCAAAACGTTAAATATGATAATACAAAGTCTATTCATCTATAATTCCAATATGTCACATAAAAACTTGCCTAAACTAGAATCTATTAACCTTAGTCTCGTATTCACTGTTCGCATCGCATATACATATTATACGTTCACCGTCATACAAGTTTGTTCCTAGGCCACGCTCCTGGCAGTGAATGCGGTATTCAACTTACAGAGTTTCCACTTTCCACATTACCATTTTATTTTTCAGTCCACAAGTCAATAACGCACAACCCAACAATCAAAAGAAAAAGAAAAAGAAGAAGAACAAGAAAAATAAACCAGGGCAAGATAATAAGGATAACTCGACGACCAATGGACTAACGGAAAACAAAACGCCAACAGCAAAACCACAAAACGCCAATGCAAATAATGAAGGGAAAAAACCTAAAGGAAAGAAAAACAAAAATAAGAATAAGCCTAATGCTAGTCAAGGGGTAGTTTCTAATGATACGCGGCAAACGCAAGATAACGCCAAGCCCAAAGTTGCAGTGAGTCCTAAAGTTGCAGCGGGTCCCAAAGTTGCAGCGAGTCCCAAAGTTGCAGTGAGTCCTAAAATTGTGGCGAGTCCCAAAGTTGCAGCAAGTCCCAAGCCAGTTGTCAATAACAACGCTACACCAAGCCCGAATAAAAATAAAAATAAAAAGAAGAAAAATAAAAATAAAAACTCTTCAGCAAACGTACCGCCTGTAGTTATTAAGAATAAAAATAAGATAACAGAATCTGTAGAAGCAGTTGCCGCGAAGAAATTGAAAAATGCTATGAAGAAAAAGAATAAGAAACCAATTGGACAATTGAAAAATGAAAAGACTAAAACTGACAGCAAACCGGGGCTACTAACAAGCCAAGGTATAGGTAAGAAAAATAAAAAGAAGAATTTTAAGAAACCTAAAGCTTAGGAACAATTTATCATTGCTAGATAATAAATAATTTTGTTATTTTAATTATAACAATAAAGTTAATATTTTATTTAATAGCATTATTTGTTACCTTTCTACTGTAAAACCTCGCTTGTTAAAATTTATAATTTTTGGTCAACGGGTAATACCCTGTACATTTTTTTATTAATTTAGCTAGAAGTTCACTATAAATAATGACACAAAGGTAAATTAAGAAAGAAAAATTGAATGCGATCTACTACAATCGAAGCGGGGTTTGAACCCGCGACCTCTGCGTTACCGGCGCATTGCTCTCCCAACTGAGCTATTCGACCGCTACGTCAGTCACACCAAATCTTTCATCCCTTAATCCTTTACGCTACTGGAGCGCCCTCTGCGTCATATATGTTTTTTGAAATGCTTATTGCGCATTAGCCATACCCTAGGATGTGCGTTTTACACGCACGATCCCCAATCCCCATTGCTTTACACCAAGTGTGAAGACTGCGAGAGAGATGGCGCTGTTCTAAATATTTGTATATAATCTTTTTATCGATTCTATATTTTTTATGTGGTAATACCACATTTTTATTTTTATAAATAATGACACAAAGGTAAATTAAGAAAGAAAAATTGAATGCGATCTACTACAATCGAAGCGGGGTTTGAACCCGCGACCTCTGCGTTACCGGCGCATTGCTCTCCCAACTGAGCTATTCGACCGCTACGTCAGTCACACCAAATCTTTCATCCCTTAATCCTTTACGCTACTGGAGCGCCCTCTGCGTCATATATGTTTTTTGAAATGCTTATTGCGCATTAGCCATACCCTAGGATGTGCGTTTTACACGCACGATCCCCAATCCCCATTGCTTTACAGCAAGTGTGAAGACTGCGAGAGAGATGGCGCTGTTCTAAATATTTGTATAGAATCTTTTTATCGATTCTATATTTTTTATGTGGTAATACCACATTTTTATTTTTATAAATAATGACACAAAGGTAAATTAAGAAAGAAAAATTGAATGCGATCTACTACAATCGAAGCGGGGTTTGAACCCGCGACCTCTGCGTTACCGGCGCATTGCTCTCCCAACTGAGCTATTCGACCGCTACGTCAGTCACACCAAATCTTTCATCCCTTAATCCCTTACGCTACTGGAGCGCCCTCTGCGTCATATATGTTTTTTGAAATGCTTATTGCGCATTAGCCATACCCTAGGATGTGCGTTTTACACGCACGATCCCCAATCCCCATTGCTTTACAGCAAGTGTGAAGACTGCGAGAGAGATGGCGCTGTTCTAAATATTTGTATAGAATCTTTTTATCGATTCTATATTTTTTATGTGGTAGCGTAAAGGATTAAGGGATGAAAGATTTGGTGTGACTGACGTAGCGGTCGAATAGCTCAGTTGGGAGAGCAATGCGCCGGTAACGCAGAGGTCGCGGGTTCAAACCCCGCTTCGATTGTAGTAGATCGCATTCAATTTTTCTTTCTTAATTTACCTTTGTGTCATTATTTATAAAAATAAAAATGTGGTATTACCACATAAAAAATATAGAATCGATAAAAAGATTCTATACAAATATTTAGAAGTTCACTACTTATTCTGTATGAACGAGTTTTTATCTCAAACTGTACTTGTGAGAACGTGTGAGCGGAGCGGAGAATTAAATCAATCAGGGTGCGTTTTTGTGAAGCCCAAGTGCGTATCTCCGCTCTGCTCTGTGGCCAGGCAGCCTTAACCCTAGGTATGTCTGATTGATAAGGTTCATCTCACATATGAAGAGGAATTATTCCTTTTTTTTTTCATATGAGAGAGAAATATATTGGTAACAACCAGTCGTTGTTTTGAAGTGAATAATACTTTTCCCTAAGTTTTGGATAGTTACATAGCTATTTCATCCTTTCATTGCGTGCGGTCGAAAATAAGTTGAAAAAACTAGTTTTCTGCGTGGATTTTGTAAATTTCGTCAAACTGTAGGTTTCAAACAAATCGTAATGGCCGTTCTAATTCTAACCTCTACTTTTTTTCTTGAAACCGCGAATAAATACCTACATATTACTTTTTTATTCTCTATTTGAAAAAAATAAAAGATTCCAATGACAAAGGATTCCGACTTCGTTGGTCGCAGAGTGAGTTACAGCAATTTCAGTTCGGCTATGCGCAAATTGTGTCAGCGCTGCGCGCCGCCCTGACGAGCGCTTCGCCACTTTACCGTTTTTTATTTGTGAAATCTGACCGGCGATAGACCTCAGTATCCCCTAATGGCAAGTGACTACGGGGTCGAGGATGTACCTCGCTGGTTCAGTAACATCACTCATCGCTCTTGCAAAAGAGACAAGATACCTAAATTATAATTTTCTGGAAATACACACGCATATAAAATATTCGTTATCACATCCCTTATAATTAAGTTTTTTTTTATGTTAAATTTACCATTTTCTTGACGGACCCGTATATTTTGACAACACTCTCATCATCATTATCATATTAGCCTATCTGTAGACGCCCACTGCTGGACATAGGCCTCCCAAACTTCTTCACAGCGATCGGTCGTGCGCCGTCCTCATCCAATTGTTTCTCACGATCCTGCATGATCAGGTCGTCCACCTTGTTGGGGGTCTTCCCACGCTGAGGCTTCCGGTACGCGGTCGTCACTCAAGAACGTCCACCGCCACTTTACTGTATCTACGTATGATATTGTGAATTCCACTCTAGAAACATATAATATTACGTCGCTGACGTGGCGCGAATTGTAAATTATAGAATGTAGTCAGAGGCATCCTTACCCTACTCGTAGCATCAGACCATAGAGCAATCGTATGTGTCCAACTGCATACTATAATCTAGCTAATTTATAGCAATCAGTTTTTCTTCCACACAATATAAATCATCTTGTTACTTGCTTTTTATGACGCATTTCTTAGTCGTATGTTTAAACCGCGTGTTTCAGGTTTTTCATCTACTAAAGTTATAAATCGATACCTTAGAGCACAATCGTACTTATTCGGACAAAGGCGTTGCAATTAGGACATAAGTGCACAACTCTATGTGGTTTAAATTTCATTGGCAAAATAATTAATCAGTACGAGTGTGAACTAAGGTATCGAAATGTTACAATATGATTTTCAATCGCTGAACAGGACCTGATCATCGGGTATCAATTAATCGTAACTCCAGTAATTGAAGTGGTCACATTTAAGCCGCACAAACATAGGCATATTAAACGGGTTTACTCACGTCGTAGAAATCGTATATTATTATTATTTGTTTCTCATTTTTTGAGTCTCGGGCTCACACGTCCCGGTCTTTTGGAAGGCTTGCGTGGGGATATGGATCCAACACGTAGAGGCCCCTTGGAGAAATTTGCTGTGGCTGTTGCCCTGCTGGGACCCGTTCCTGATCATATCAATAAGATGATACATCCATGAACCGGTCCCAGCAGGTGATTGAACTATTGCATTGATATGGAAAAGAAACCGGGCTATTAAAATGAAGTTTGGATGGACTATTTATGTGGGCTATTGCAGTAGAAAAATGTCACCCGCCGTAACCATCTATGCGACTGTTACCTCTGGCGGGTGGTGACTCGCTCCTCACTAGGTGGGCCCCGTAATGCCATCGTGCAGACGGCCGGAAGCAACACGAGCGTGAGGGCTCAGGGGTGTCGAGAGGTGTGCTGCGCTTTCTCCGAAGTTACTCGCGGCGTGATGCCTTTAACACTTCCACCCCTGGAGCATATAGCTCTAACGCTCCTCTCTGGACGGCCAATGAAGGCAAGCCAGAGCTGAGAGTCCTACGGGTCCTCTTGGGTTTCCACTCCGGCCGATGAAGGCACACCGGAGACGAGGACCCTGACCGACTCCCTGGAGATCTCGGGTCCGTGGGGTCGTCACTCCCCAACAACTTCGCCACAAGCTGCCCTGCGGGCTTATTATTATTATTATATATTTATTAGGAACTTTACAATTTCCTTAAATCTAGATACATTGTCCCACAAAACCAGTAGCTGGTTTGACTGTGGGATCTTTGTGGAATCTCTAGTTTAGGTACAAGGTATGTATTACAGTAGTATTGGTAACAGTGTGAAAAAGTGTTTTTTTAACATTCTTTTGAACTTGTTTTTGTTTGGCTCTCGTCGTATTTCCTCCGGTAAACTATTGATTAGGTACGGGATGCGTTTTTTTAGGGTTCTATCCCCAAAGTAATTGTTTACCCTTGGTACCAATAGTTTACCGGAAGTCATAGACTTGGTGTTATGAATATGTTGTACAGGTATGTTTCGAATCGGTACGCGATTCATCGCCAGGAGAGCCGTTCAGTCTGATATTGGACTTCTATGACGTGAGTAAGCCTGTTTTTGTATTTTAATAGAACTAAAATTCTCCATACAAATCGTTTACGCAGTCGCTAGCGAGTACAGTCAATGTAAACTCATGGTAAGGGAACTGAAAATCAACGTTGTACAGTCGCCATCAGATATATCGCAGCATAAATATCTGAACATGTACTGTAATGACCAGTCAATAAGATTCGTGTTCAGATATTTATGAACGCCTTATATGCTGCGATATACATTTCTGATGGCGACTGTACCTTCGCGGAGGCGAATGTCCGGTATTTCATCGTTTGGTTCCAATTTATTTGCCGTCTCCGGATGAATATCAAAACGATAGAGCAAATCGTCATAATCGTGATCAAACTACTACTAGTATTATTGACCGAGCGAGCGAAGTGTCTCCGCTTCAGCTTCGCCAAAATTTGTTTCGTATGTCTGGATGACCGTTTGTCCGGATTTCCGGCTGTTCACGCCTAGCGGTCGCATTTCTGAAGCGTTTCCCATAATATTTTGTAAGAAGGTTTGTTAATTAGGTATATAGGTTTTTTGTCGATTCCGTTTCTCAATTTTTTTAATGGTGGAGCGGTTGAATTGTACCTACCTAAAAAATACAAGTTTTATTCCAACCATTTGAAACAAACTCTCGAGGTCTACATCTCACAGAGCCACTGAGTGTGAGACCTCTTTATATTATGTAGGTAAAAGAGGCTATATAATAAAGAAAAAAAACCTGGTAGCTCTACAATTTACAAGCAGCGCATAAATGCAGGTATCGCATTAACAACGCTGGTACTAGCGTAATATCTGAAACAGATTACAGCGCCATAAAAACATTCCCACGAACAGGCGGCCCGACGAACGATCCGCGAATAAATCCCGGGACACCGAGCGTCGACCGGGGCGGGAGCCCCGGTTAATGAAAAGGCAGGCCCGCGCAGCCCCCCGCGCCCCCCGCGCTCGGAGGCTGCCAGTATCCCGCGACCCGCGTAGCCGACACCACACGTCCACCGCACATAAGTACGTGTACAAATATCTTAAATCAATGCTATATTAGTTTTTTGTGACCGTTCCGAACTCTACTATGAATTTGAGCATCAGTTCCATACATGAAAAGTGCGGTTTTGGATCGAATAGGGGAAGGGCGGGACGCTTTGTTCGGGCGTAGTACGCCCGAGAAGGCTGTGGCGCGCAGCATCCCAACCCCCTACCTATAACTGAAACGACCGGTATATGTATACATCGTGGTTGCACTACCATTTCTATAATATCTATACTTGTAAATAAGTACAGTTCGCTTTGTTTTGGTATGTCGCATTGATTTTACCGCGAAATGAATGCGTTGGGTATTGTTTTGTGATTTATACGGAAATCTGCGGTTGCGATTACGAAAAGTAAACTTGTTTATCAAGACTTATCAAGATGCGTTGACTTCAGCAAACAAATCCCGTCAAAGGAGACTCTTTATGGATAAATTACAATGTAGTTACGAAACCGTCATACAATTTATGAAAAGCTGACCAAAGTATTTATACAAAATACCTACTTAGTTTGAAATAGTATACAATTATAATCCATTAAAAATAGTCGTAAGTGTTATTAGGTCATGTCATTTCGGTTTACCTATTCAAATTACGATAGGTAATAAATTAATAGTGACTTCTTGCACCTTAGTGCAATAACCATGAACAAACTTTTTCTTCTTAATATATAATGCGTTAATTTCAATAAATAAGCAATACGATTTATATATCATTATTTAATATATTATTATCAAATGTTATTTAAAGACTTTGTAAAAATTGCGCGCCTAAATTAGCAGAATTTCATGAATAGCCATATTTGATACCATTTCCACCAGGGCGGCGCCACTGCACTGGGGGTTCTGAATGGTGGACCGGCATAGTAGAGTAAAGGATAGTAATGAAGTCATCGATTAGATCAGGGGTTCCCAAACTTATTATTTTATGCCTCACTAACAAGTTTAGAATATTGCTTCGGCGCCTTAGCAAGTCGAAATACATAGCTAGTTAAGTTAGATTCCGTAGAAGAGTAAACGGCGCCCCTCTTCAATCTTCGGCAAGAGAGAGCCCCTGCATTTGACAACAATTCATATAATCTCATCTACAGAAGCGATATTATTATGAACGTTATGTTATAATTCAACTCTACCTACTACAGTTCGTTAAAACGGTCAGTAAAAGCTACACATTATTTTACACTTTAACCTTTAATTTTTCACGCATTAAATGCTTGAACGACCAAACAGTTTTAAGTAGGTACAAGTGGTCATTAGCCGCTCTTTTGTCCAACACGGGACATTATTTAAATGTAAGCCTCCCTTAGGCCCGTGTGGGCTAAGTAATTACCGTCATACTGACATAATAGTAACAGTGCCAAGTAACCACATTATGCGTGTTAGGGCGCGCGTTACACCGTAGCGAGCAAGCGTAACGGTCACGGGCGGTAAAAACCGATAAGGTTGAGGTAATACCGAAACATAGGGAAAATCGGTAGAGTAAAAATATTCTGGTACTATGAATGAACATTTTAGATTCATTTTCGGCTTAACCCATCTTCATCAGTCTTACCATTGTAGTACCGTAGCTTAGTTTCGGGCTGAGATATTTTATGGCCTATTTTCAATAGAAGATAGTCAATTGCTTATATTGTTTTGAGCCCCTGTAATGAAATATAATTAATTGTTTTACTCGAGCAGGCCAATAGGTAGCTATATACACAGTTCGCGCGCAAATTAAATGCCAAGTTGGAATAAACGTAATCGGTATCGGTAGTACGATCGTTATCTCAAACCCCGATTGTATTCAAGTCGTAAACCGAGACTTTGATTAGTGAATACAGTGAATACACTGTATTAAACGTGCAAAGCACACGATACTCCATCATACGGTATTCCAACAGCAATCACGTAAAATACTTGTATGTAAACGAGTTAAGTTTCTATTTGCCTTGAAATCAATTAAGGATTAAACTTTGCTTTCTGGTCTACATCTAACATTCGTTTTGTGATTTTAGTAGATTTAGTAACGTTTGACAGTACCGATTAAGGTTACATGTTGGAATAGTTTATGTGCTGTCATGTCACACTTACTTTTGTCCATCCAGTCGCGAGTGACATAATTTAGGTACTTTATTAGTTCACGTCTGACAGATTGCAATATTACCTAGTGAACCCCACTGGCGGAGCGGAAATACCTGCCTCGGTTCCAGGCAGTCACAATTTGCACAATTGGCCGTCGAGTTTGAGTCATGCACAGCTATTTCTATTCTAGGGCAGCTATGATTTAGTTCTGGGAAGATGGGAATGGGAAGTTTAGTAGTGACAGGTATTTATAGTTTAGAATGATGGTATCCTATGACTATTCACTTACCATGTGTGAGCGGAAAACGTGATTCATATTCTTTAAATTTGGGAATACTTCAGAGCCGTGCCAATGTGAATTTCTTCATTAATAATCTCAAAAATAACACAAATAAAGAAATAAATACGAACGCTTTCAACCTGAGCTCATTGATTGGGGGTTCGAGCATCCATGAATCTAAATGCTTCGTTATATAAATGCCTATGAAACGATTTTTATTATATGAAAATATTACAAGAAGAATGAGATTATAATTTTCAATCGAAAATATCGAACTCAGCGGTTTTCCTGTAAAATAACTGAATGAGTTTTGGCTTTCTTCTCAACAGACGTCTCCTTCATATAATAAATGCCGCAGACTCTGACTTATTAAAGTGTCCATCTAGGCCAGGACTTACGCAAAGTACGTAGTGTACCTATGTTCGAGTCGGTGTGAATCCGTTCTCAAGAACTACGAAACATCGAGTGCATAGTTTGCAATTAATTGAGCGTGTCCCGAACATACTCGATTACTTCATTGCATTATGCATTAAACGTTGTATGTACTGGCGTGATAGTGTCGCATTGGCGGAGGTTCACTATGGAAACTTCCGAACTACTTAGCTATGAGATTTTAGTTTCTCTTCTGCTTGTGTCGTATTCCTCATTGCTGAGGGTCGCGACCTCTATTTATCACTCTTCGGACTAGGCAATGCAAACAGGTAATATTTTTTTTAGAAAATTACCGGATTGCCGGTAAATTACCGGTAATTTCTCCTCCACTTATTTCGAAATTAAAAATGATCCTTTATTTGATCAGGCCCCAACCCTCTACTCTCCATTCACTCTTGAAAAGAAAAGGTTACCTGGTATTTGACGAAAACGCTTTTGGGAAATGAATGTGGCAACGTTGTTGCCGTCGACCGTATGTGCCGAACGTTTGCTACATTTTTCATTCAGTCTTGTTTAACAAGGATTGTTTATTTTTAAAGCGAATTTCGAAAGCCTTTGATATGAACCTTGTAGTGTTTGCCATGGCTTTAAACGAGGGTACCTACCTATATGTTTGCGCAAGTTAAGTTTTGTAGTTTGTTCGCTGTTCAAACTCAACATTTCCGGTTAAAATTGTCGAAAATGCTTCGGTTACTGTAGATCTATAGCGATAAATAGTGAAATTGAAATAATACTTACTTGGAATGAAGTATAATATATATGTTGTTTAGCTTAATGTTTACATATATTATAAGTGAGTTTCTTGTTAAATTAAGTACTTAATTCTAATAAAAATACCTTAGTTGATGTTCAGTCTAATAACTAAATTGTGTTATGACAATGTTTAGGTTATTTGCGCGTAGAGCTACGGAACCTTTAGTCTGCAGGTCCGACTCGTACTTATCCGGTTTTTGTTTTGTTACACAAATAAATAAAAAAATCTTGTAGATTGGCTTAAGTTACCGATGTAAAAATTAAAATACAGAGACAATGTCATTAAAAGCGATCACGATCACTTTTCCAGTTGCATAGTTTTTTGGTATGTTGGCCGCGATCCAATAAGATAACAGTTTCGAAAACAAAACGTTGCATCAGCGGCTTGCATCTCCGCGCAGATGAGAATACTAATGGCGGACGAATGTTATCAATAAAGGTTGCGGCAATCGCGCGTGCGCGGAGAAAGTCATACGCGATGCGAATTGCTACTGGGCTTTACGGTGCGGCCATGAGATCGGCGGCAAGCGGTAGCGATACGGTACGCGCTCACCACTCAATGTTTCAGACCTAATGGCTATCGGGTTCTACCAATGGTCACTACGTGGCGCAAACGTGAACTGTGCTGCTGCAGGTAGCTTACGCATCAACGTAGATGCACCTGGGTGCTCGCTTCCGCCGTCTACCTTTATTCGTTTAAATTTAGCGCGCGTTCTGCTTCTCTAAATTCGAATTCGCTTGACATATGGCGACGCAGATGTATTTAAGTATATATTTATCTATATAAGTATGTATATCGTCGTCTAGTACCCATAACACAAGCCTCTTGAGCTTAATTTGGGACTATATCGATTTGTGTGAGGTTGTCTGATATTTATTTATATGGCAATTTGAACGATGTATTCGCCATATCACAGACATAAATACCCAATAGGTATAGGTTTTTCCTGCGCCAGTTGTTTAATGTGACATTTCCAAATTGTCATTTAAAAATACCGTGAGATTAGGTATAAATAGACACTGTCGCTAAAATAATGTTATAACAAAAGTCGAATTTAGCCCCTTATTTTGCTTTCAGGCAGTTGAATGGCCGCTTGTTTATTATGAGTATACGCTGTATCAATATCGTATCTTAACTCGCCTCGCTGGGTATCATAATACCAACTGAGGCGGCGCTAAATCTATTTCTGCGGAGCTCCGTTTAAGCGCTATCCTCCATAAACTAGGGCTTAAGTTAGGTTCGGGAGATAGTTTGAGCTAACAAAGTTGTTTATTTTCAAGTACTTAAAACGGCCAAGTGCGAGAGGAGGGTATATACTAAACAGATGGTACGGTTATTGGCCTGAGGGGATTATATTCTGGGGTTTCGTAATTTGAAGTTTATATCGTGCCGGCCTTCCTGTCCCCGTGTAAATATGTGTGTAAATGATATGGCTATTTATCGTTACCATAGAGCGCAACCGTACTAACAAGGTACTAACTATTCTAAAGAAAGGCTATTAATTCATACGTGAGTGCACAAATCTTTGTGATTGAAATTATATAGGCAAAATAATTGTAATTAGTATACTAGTAAACTAGGCTATCATTAATCAATAAGGCACAATCGAACAAGGTCCTTATTCAAACAATATTAAATAAAGGCACGCTCGAGAAAAGGCTCCTAACACTTGACTGAAATTGGAATTGTATTCACTAATGACTGTCTTTCATCCAAACTTACTGACGATGAAAGCCACAAAGACAAATCCGCTCCGCTGCTTCAATCAATAAGCTGGGAGGAAAACAACAAGAATTATTCGAGAAGAATAGAATTGTTTCGAGAAACAATAATGGCCATCTGAATAGCTGGAGGGAAATTGCCTTAAATCCTTAAGTTAGATCACTTTACTTCAAGTAAACATAGTTTTATTTTTGAAAAGCAACAAAACTGTATTCAAGGATTAAATTTCAAACTGCTTAAAAAGCGACTAGCGATCGCCATGTCATTACAATCATACTGCCGTGCTAAGTTAAAAGGCGACCTTTTTGTATGGAGCTTCATAGCAAAGGTCGTCTTTTACATACCGACCAAAAAGAGTAGAAATTAAAAAGTGGCAATACTGTAGTGTCGTCCCTTTCTAATCAATCTAAGAAAACAGGGACGACACTACAGTATTGCCACTTTTTAATTTCTACTCTTTTTGGTCGGACTGTACCTTAGCACGGCAGCATAGGCTGTATAGCAGACTCGGCAGTTCCGTTGCCGTAATAATCGTGATAAAATAATTAAGTACGTTAGAACCGTGCAGTGAAAACGAGATTTATCCCTGAATGACAGTGAAGAAACATGTATGCAGTTGGGATTTCTAATTCTTTCAGTTATAGGTACCAGTTTCATAAACACTGGATTAACTCAAAAAGTATGTCCTCACAATAAATGCTGAAGCCTACTTTAAAAAACGATGACAATATGTTCTATAATTTTCAGCAAAACTAATGATACTATCAGTCACATAAAAACGTTAACATAAATGTGTGACAACTATTTAAGAACTACATTGCAAAACGTATGTTTTTTCATACACTGAGTAGCATATTCGCGCACTTGTGACGTCACACCTGCGCGATTTTTTACAAGCTTTTATTTAACTTGCATTGTATGTTTAAAGTATGTTTGTTCGGGTGAAATCTTGCAACTCAATTTTGAAGCAGATATCGTCAACCGATTGAACTAAAATTTTGCATACTTAATTAAATTTGATGACAATACAATAATATGGTACCATGGGGCTGATCTGATGATGGAGCCGGAAGGTGGCCATAGAAACTAACTAGGAGAAAAAGCCATCCTACCGAGCTTGGGCTCGTTAGAATCGTCTCAGTGAGCATTTGGTGGATATCCAAAGAAAAGTACAGTCGGCTATAAAAGCTTGCCACTAAAATGTCATTTTTGACAGAAACTTATTCCATGGAGTGTTCTTAACGTTCAGTAGAAACGTCTTGTTTAATTCCCATTATATTAAAATTGTCCAGTATGAAATATATATTTCGTATCATAATCTCATTTGATTGTTACAATGTATGCTTAGTTGCATGTTCCCAATAGTTGCATTTTTTTAAATATGGTGTCTTTTATCAATAATGGTAATCGATATGCGCCTAAACTAACAAGAAAGTCTGAATCCCGGAGCGAATAAGACGCGACATCTGAGTTCAGTCTCGCGCCGAGCTGCCTAGATTTGCTCCAACTTATTACATGATAAGGTCTGACAGAAACCTATTCTATTGCAGCTGGATCCGTGCACAGTGCAACGAACTTGAACGAATGTTCCTCAGAAGCATTTCGATGTTTCGGGTCTTTGCGAAGATAGAATAGGTACTGTAATGTACAGTTAGCGTCAAAAGTAGCTGACCATTTTACTACTGGGCTTATGCCGAATTGCATAAATACTAAAATTGACAGCTACATATGTTACATACATAACTTATAAAATCTCTAAGTCTAATTTATAAAATTGACCATTGATTTTTCATTGCCATGTTTGGCCACATTTTTCTTTATTTGGACGTTTCATATTTTAACGAGAAGTAAGAAAATATTTTTATTTTAAATTGTATTATAATTAAAATATAGGATCATTTTGCCAATATTGAATGGGAACCTTTACAATAAATCAGAAATCAGAAATTATTTATTCAATCAACACAAATTATAACGGGTCTAACGCGATATTTCCTATTTACCTTCATAAATCATAATCTAACGTTTCGGCGGCGGCGTTTGCGCTTTATTATGAGTACAAACCGCGAGAGTATAAAGTGTCATATTTATTCAATCGTCTGTAGTAGTCTGTAGTCCGTAGAGGCACCGTAGGCCCCGCTACGACCGTAGCAGTTGCTACGCGTAGGTTCACTGTTCACGTGAAGCCTCCAAGGTTACTCGATGCCTTGTTGCGTTCTTTTGTAAATTTCCCAGCTTTTGTGTGAAAGTGGGCCATCTCAAGTTGACTCTTGATAAAAAAAAGGTTGAATAGTAATCAACGATGGGCGGAACGTGGGTTAATAACTATTGTCGCGTTCTACATACTGTACAATGTTCGTTCCCACGCTCATGCTCTGTAAAACAGCAGGAAGCCTGCTAGGTAAAAAAAAATGTCGGATGATTTCATTCATATTGACGGTTAACTTGACGTGTGATATGACTGACGTGATCAAGTTTCTTCCTTTGTACAAAAGTGTTGCTCGACGGAATCAATGGAGCCATATATAACCAACAAAAATGGATTTGTACGAAAACGAAAAAAAAATGTTTTAATACCCAATAGTGAAACACATTCCTTTCGGCGTCTGGCGGCATTCATTGACCAACAACCTTGATGCTTTTAAGTCTAGATTGAACAGGTATTTTCTGAGTAAGGGTGTTCCATCATGGACTGTCTTTTCTCTCCATCAAAGGAGATAATAGTCAAACGCAATTCGCAAAGTCTCGTATACATTCATGTTAGCTCAACATCTTCACAACGAAAATATATAATATACCTAATAACAAAAAATACCACGTTATAATCAAGTATAAATTATGATGTTCGCGTTCCCCCTAACAGTTACAATCACTTTTAAAGTATAATAAACAAACAATAACAAATGCTCATTAAAGGACCACCTCGCGCTCCTGTAAATATTTATCTTTCATCCATTTGAAGTAACGGGTGCGGTTCGTCCTGAACGAGTTTACAGGGGGAATTCCGAACTCAATTTCATAGAAAAATAGTAATTATGAGGGAATATTAATAACTTACGGGAGTTCGTGTTACTAGTACTAAGGCGGCGCCGAAAAATCTGTGTTCTAGCAAAATAATCAGAAAATGAACCTCATTTTACTCGACGCTATTTGGAATGGGCTACTTGGTGAAATGCAAATTAAAGGTTTAGACTTTAGGCCCTAGTACATATTCCCAATTATAATAGTTGGTAAAAATGTCTTAATAACTGAAAACATGCATATTCCTAATATTCCAATGGCAAAAAACGGACTTAACGAACGAAACGAAATACCCTTTGGATACCAAATAGCCTCACCTTATGGTATTTAAAAATGCGATTCCTTAATTATTCTGAAAATATCTTTCAATATACTTACGTTCTTCATTTTAAAATCGTGAAACATTAAAATTAAAATAACTATATATGTAGGTATTCAAATAATATTTATTCTCAAATGTTTTACAATGATCATAGCCTAGAAGCCTAGTCAGCGCTTGAAAGTGAAGCCAGTTTTAGTAAGCCACGGTCTGTCATGGGTTTAGTTTTGTCCGCGTACGCATCTGTCACAACGTTATGTCACAAAAAAAAATCTAATCTAATCACTAGCAAACCGTATCTATGATTAGTACGTAGACACATAAAACCAAAACCGCCATCATATTTCTCAAATCTCTTGTATGAAGATTCTCGTTCTAGGCGTATTTATTCTCAATGATCTGATCATTATAATATAAGGCTACGTTAATGTAAATTTTTTACGAATAATTGACCTATACAACTAAAAAAAACTTATCTTTCTATTAAATATCTAATGTTTACACTGCATGTGTAAATAGACAATGAACCAATATAAGGAAAAAATCTTATCTTTCTACTATCTTACAGTGTACACTGTGTGCAAACAGGATTTCAGTTATAAAATAATAATTGGAGCGGAGCGAGCGAAGCGAGCGAAGCTCCCATGGATCGACTCGAATGGACTTTGTAACAATGCGCAGATCTCAGCGAGTTCTCAACCGATTTTAGAAATTTTTGTTTTAAAATGCACAAATTAAATTTCGCTAGGTCGTGACGAAGAGAAAATTTCGAAAAAAAAAAAAACTCCGCTCCAATCTATGGTGCAAGCTTAGCCGGTGGCTGACTCTGCATCGACCTAGTTATTGGTTAATTTAGGTTAAACAAATCATAAAATGTACTTCGTACTAACTAGATTGAACGTAATATTTTCAAGCAATTTCAGCCTATGCGCGTATTTTTACTAGCATTGAAAGTATTACGTTGTTATTGCAAAATTGTGTTCCTGATAAAGGGAATGAACTTGTAATACAGAAATAGGCTGATATGAAAGTGTACTAGCCTATCGTAAGTCCGAATTTTTGTTTCCCAATTGTAACGTAAAATTATTTCGCCAAATTTCCTTTGTCAGAAAGCCATTTTTTTCCAAAACTGTTCATATTTCAGAATAATTATAAAACAAACTGAACCTAAACTAAGCCAATGGGTTTTTTGAATCGATGTTTATAAAACCCTGATAATATTGTGGGTTTCAGGAAAAGAATACTTTCGGACAAATGAGAATTTGGCGAAATGTTAAAAATGGGAAACAATGTTTCGGAGCTGTGATTGCTGTATTGAATATCTTACAGTCCTTTTTAGGGTTCCGTACCCAAAGGGTCCGTCCGTCCGTCCGTCTGTCACCAGGCTGTATCTCAAGAACGGTGATAGCTAGACAGTTGAAATTTTCACAGATGATTTATTTCTATTGCCGCTATAACGACATATACTAAAAATTTAATAAAATAAATATTAAAGGAGGGCTCCCATACAACAAACTTGTTATAGATTATGGTACGGAACCCTTCATGCGCGAGTCGGACTCGCACTTGCCCAATTTTTCTATAGTAGGAAATTATAGAAAACCTACACTAGAAAAACATGCCAATTTACGAGTTTTAGTAAGTAGGTAGTGGTCTTAAGTGTTACATTTATTTATTGCCTTCTCTCGTTCGCTAGTAATTCTGAGCATTATCATTATCGAATAATTTGCATCCAAACATCATTTCTGCCCATGCACCTGTCTATTACAACTGTGCTAATTATGGAGGGCGATAACTTCTTTACTTGATGGATCTATCTGGCATCGAGTTATTAGGACTTCTACACGTTCCAACTACGATCAATTTATTTAATTATATGTTTTAATACTTTGTAGATTTCGAGTTCGGGTACCCGTTAGAAATTATATGGGCAAATTTTTATTTTGTTGTCGTAGTTGGTAGAGTTGCTTCTTCTGACCATGGTAAGCCCAATTTCACAATATGTCCTAAACATTTCTTGTACTAAAAATGTACTACAGAAATTGGCCCATGGGCCAATTTTTATTATGCTGTCGAAATATTTATTTTTCATTTAGAGCTACTCATTTTGTACAAAATTTTAGTAAGTACAAAATATGAAATTTTGTTAAAAATCATCCATACATTTTTTGTAACTCAATGGAAAATTTTGTAGGACATATCGTGAAATTGGGCTGACCTTGTTCAGAATAAGCAACTTTACCAACCTGTTACCAACTCACCAAATTTTATTGAAATCTGAGAAAAAAACAAAATCGACAACAAAATAAAAATTTGCCCATATCATGCTTTTCTGTCAGACTCTTCATTTCTTTTAGTGCAGCATTTTGTTGTAATAGCTATAAAGGACATAGATTTAAAGGTTGGCAGGGTATGAGCGACTTTTTAAGGTTTGTTCGTATCTATGGGTGACATATAATATGTGTCTCTTCGCTATTTATGCAATTAAGGCATAGAAATGTCTATAATAAAAATTACAGGTTTTTTGCTATGTAATATGGGAGTGGACGAGCGAGGCAAGTAGGTGCCCCATAGATACGAATTGAGATCACAGTTTTTTTTTCACATGATACCTATAATAATAATTATTAAAGTGAAGTTTTGGCAAATGCAATTGGCAAAGATACTCTCAGATCAAAGAACTGTTCGGTTATTAAATTGTATCGATACTCCGAGCCGCCGGCTCGGTATATTTACCTTTCCCGCCTTTCATTTACCACGATTTTCAATCTCCGCTAATTGGGATGGACTGCTGGGAAATTTAGCGTAATTGTATTTTATAAATAAGATTCTGGATTTCGTAGCGCGACTTGTGGAAAAAACTTTCAACCCCGTTTTATCCCCCGAGGATTTCAAATAAAATAATGATACAATTTTACGACACCGACTAATGGTTTTGGGTTGATATGTTTGTATCTCACTTCATTCCCACACACGGGGATGCCGACTTGCGGAAAATGCCCAGTGAAATTAACATTCCCTTTAATCCTCGACATACCTACTTACTCGTATATGGTAAAAGAATTCCCAATTAAAAACCTCTAACAAATTCAGAAAAAAAGCAAAAGGTTAATTGTTTTTAATGATATAATAAATCTTAATATTAAAATAAATCTTAAAATTGGCTATCAAGCTCACTGTTGTGATATATTGATGAAATAAACTTTACATTGGTATAACCATCCCCTCCACGAGAGTGCCCACGAGTGCCCGCAAGTAGCACAAGGATATAATTTGAGGGCTCTTCAGTCTTCCCTTCTTCACGCCACAAATTCAAAGTGACTTCAAAAGCGTTTAATTGAGCCCAGCCCGTCTAGCAGAACTAAGTACCTAAGCTTTGCAGTCTTGTCGCGCGACATACCGGCGCGCAGCACTCTCTCACAGTCCCGCGAGTAAATAGTCGCGTGTCTCACTTGTGCTGTATGTCTCAGTTGTGCTGGAGTCGCATTAAGATGTCAATTCGTTAAATTTGTAAGTTCTGAAAGTTTTGTGCGTAAAATATTTTCTCGCTTGCTCACCTGAATTCCGAGTTAAGGGATATATAATTTACGTTCTAATTGATTGATTCTTAGCTTTAAAGATTGCTTCTTTGGTATTTTAGTGAAGGACGATGTATTTAGTGATTTTAGTGTTATTAAATTATAAAATTAGGCGACGCATTCGATTAAGATTTTGGTTTCGGTTTTTAATTCAATGTTAGAAGGCAAGGTAGACAAGCTTCAATAAAAGTGAGGTAAATACATCAAATTAGAACCTAAGCAGTTAATAGGAGTTTTCTGGAGTATATCTACTTATATACAAAAATGGTTAATTGAACACTGCAAAGTCGGACAAAGACTAATTTGCAAGACAAGTGTATTCTCCATATCTTGTGACCTTAAAAACGTGAGACCAAAAGGAAACGCTTGCCTGTATTCCAAAAACTTTTAGCAACACTGTGGCAACACTAACACCATTAACATTAACTGTCAAAAGGAAACAAAATTGATTCGCTAATTGAGCTCCTCACAAAAATGACAGAAAGTGACACGGTTTCATTATAGGGAATGATATAGGAAGACACTCCTGTAGAAACGTCAGGGGGACGCCGGGGAGCGCTGGTGTTGTGACACGTTATTATAATTAATTACAACGGGGATTAATTTAATTTTGGGCACAATAAAAGATACGTGTTTTCTGTAAACTTTACAGAAGGCGCACTTTTTTTCAAATATATTTGAACATAATTTAGAATTTTTGTGAAGTTTGTTAAATCTATGATACAGCAAAGTAGGAGGGATCGTTACCGTTTGAGAAGACGGGAAGCGTTGGTGTTGTAACATGATATTATAATAGCAGTGGTTTTTTTTGTTTACTTTTCAACCCCCATAACTCCGCCAAATTTAAATTACTATTAAAAATATTTCAAAAATCTAAATCGATACCAATATTCTATATACTTACCTAACTTATCGAACCTACTCAGAAAATTTCATAATATTGGGAAAAAAATTAGATGACCCTTTTTTGTAATTTATTTACTATAATTTTATGTTGATTTTAGGTTTTTCTTAAATATAGTAATTATTAATAAATTGCTTTTTTGACATAGTTTGGAATGGAACAGAAATCTATTGGATTTTGATGTCTGCATATATAAGTAGTATAATAAAAGAGGCGTTGGGAAAAACAACCAATAAAATTCAGTTCTCAGGCGGCGTTGGTTGAAAAGCCTTCTAGACTCTTATTCTGTGCCATAATCTTTACACGGAGTCAATTTACCCAACAGGATACCGCTGTGTTGGTACGAGGTCGTAAAATCAATCACTTGACGCCGTTAAGTATTTGTTTTATACGTGTCGCACCCGGTTGTTACTTTATATTACTTACTCGTAATCTCGAGGGAAAAACGCTTCGTATTGTAAAATTTTAAGAATATATGTGAAACAGGGTGCTCATATACTCTAAAATAGGCAAGACGGTGGGAATTAGTTTACATTTATCACGGCTTGTAAATGCTATTGATTTTACCAAAGATATTTCGGCCTTGCTAAATCAACATTCTTTTTGTTCCATTTTATTTCAATTGAATAAATTTTCTGACTACTTAGTTTTGGTACTTAATTAAAGCATCAAGGAGCTAAAGTGTACTATAGGTTTCTAGTAATAACTTTCAACGACAATAGACACAACTTTAGCCTGAAAAGTTGCGGTTTAACCCTAGGATAATGGCACTACAAACAAATTTCATACAATAATGCTTATGCGTCATATGTTTATGCATCATAAAATGTCAGTAGCTGTGTCTCAACCAACAATTTTATAACATTGTTAGTCGGAATACTACTTAATCCTTAATTTTTATTATGAAATAAACATTAAATCGTATTGAAAATAACTTTTTCTTGCAATGCTGTGGCTTATTATGGTCATTGTGGGAAGATTATTTGAAATTTGTGAGATGTTTATTTACCTCCATTTTCTCTTCGTTTACATCTGTGATATGAGAGGACTTTCAACGTCAGTTACGAAAAAATACCCATGCCAGCAATATGAATGAGTACCAGTAAAATTCAGCAACATGGCGAGGGTTAGAGGGTAACTTTGTCGGACTATACATGCGCCATTTACAGTCTGACCAAAAACAGCAGAAATTAAAAAGTGGTAATACTGTAGTGTCGTCCCTTTCTAATCAATCTAAGAAAACGTGGACGACGCTACAGTATTGCCACTTTTTAATTTCTACTCTTTTTGGTCAAACTGTATAGCAGTTCGCTTGACCGCCCTTTGAACCAGCGGTCTCACAGAGAATCGTAAATCAACATGACAAGCGCCGTCTCTGAAAGCTGGATTTCACGCAGGGTTACACTCCCAGGACCAAAATCGTGATAAATTACTCTCATTGTTGAATTATTAAATATGCTATGTCAGCGATATTGTTCTGGTATCGCGTGGACCGGAATGTGGTTTTACTGTAGCAGAAAGCGACATGATTTGAGAATCGTATATTAGTCTCAATTAGGATTATTAAATGAGTGTTGTCTGAATTTTGCGTTGTCTTTCGTGTTGGCACATTTTTTAGTGGTGTTTCTAATACCTATATTGCATAACATTTGAAAACTGTAGAATAAAAGGTTGTCATAAACACAATGGAAATGTGTTATACTGATTTGGATCAAAACCGTATTGCATAGGCACATACCAATTGTTTTTACTTTTATTACTTATCTTCTTCTACTTCTTCCTCGCCTTCTCATGACTGAGGGTCGCCGACGTGACCATTTGAGGTCGTTATCTTTTGCACCAAAGCTCTCAACTCCATACGGTTATTACTTTTAGCCGTTCTAAGATAAGAGCACTTTTTACCACCCAAACTCGGGTTACTACTTCGTTTTATACAGAGTTTCAATGATCGCCAATTCCATCAAGAGATCAGTTGTATTTATGCTATCTTGATATTGCCTTTTTCTTTATTATGTCAAAGACATACCAAAAGAAACCTCCTCTCCTAATGGCCTTATCACACTTGCGATTTGCGAGTGAATTTTGTATGAAGGCAATCACGCGAGTTTGTCACGACGGTGATTTTGTTTAGAAAACTCGCTCGCAAATCCAACTGAGATAAAGCCCTTAGTCAATTCAAAACAATAGGTAATGTATTCGACTCTGTAGTTAACTCTCACTTAAACTATCTTAACTGAAATTTGTATAGATTATTGCCTTCCAAATTAAATTAATCCCCAGCCTAATTAGTATAATGACTTGTCACAATTCCAACGTTTCCCGGTGTCCCGGCGTAGGTAATGCTTCCGCGGTAGTGCCCTATTTCAAGATGAGCTCACTTCGTGTCGTGAACAGTGCTAGTAGTAAGGTTTCCAATGCCGGATTATTTTGTATTGGCAACCTCATATCCTGGGATTATCCATGCAAAGAACTCCGGGTTTGGAAGCAAAAAGCTAGTAGCCTACAATGACGTGGCGTCAAACAGAAACTCAAGACAAGCCGGGTAGATTTCGCTCGCTTTTCAGTAGTAATGGAGTAATTCCCGGTCTCTTCCTCTTTGTATTAATGGTTTAAATAAAAATTGTCCTACCCCCATAAAAAATGAGACATTACATGTTTCATAAATTTATAATGGAGAATAGTGTTCAATCGTCGTGAAAGAAAGCCGATGGGAATCTGGTTCTATGGTAGTAACGTGGTGTTTACTGGTAGCCTATGTACCAGCCTAGGTCAGTAACTATGTACCACCTACGGTATCAGTGTACTAGCGTATTAGTTTACGTGCTGGACTGGCTATGATTTCAGCAGGATAAAGGTGAAAGCTGGAAACCAGGGACCTAATTTTAGAATGCCGTTTGAGAGATCGCAAAACGTCAAAACTCTATTAGATAACAGTGATTTCACCTTTGAACTGTCATTAATATGCAATGAGCTTCAAGTGACATATCTCATCTCAATTTTGGAAATACGAAGGCGATAATGATGGCATATAATGGCATATGAATTTCTGTTTTGAACGAAACGTAACTGACTAATTTCACGCACTACACGGTCAAGTTAAAGTATGCGCCTGTTATTATGCCGTCACATAAAAAAAAAAATAAGTAGGGACACGTCAAAAGTGACGGATGGCGATGAAATGGAGAGATCTCCATCATCTCTCTAAAATTGGTCGAATTACCCCCCAGCACTCCAGTACGTTGGTGCGTAGGTTTAAGTAGCCTAGTGCGCGGTTCACAGGCCGTATAGTATAGTCTTGTGAGTGAGTCTTGACTTTAGGTATGCTTAGATCAGCTGAAGATTAATAAACAGGTGGTTCAGCTAAATGGCTATGATTACTTATATTTAATGCCATTCAATCTCATCCTAGACGTTTGCATACATTCTAAATCCATGAGCTTAGGTTGAGTGTCTCTTGATTCATGATAAACCCCAATATACTTAATCCACCGGATCTTTGGTAAGCGTACATACAATTTCAAAACTTGTAGCAGTAGCACGATGCTTGCTGATGTTTCTTTATGACATATATTGCATAAAACAAACAGCCGTCTAGTTACCGTGCGAGGTAGGACGGATCCTACGTATCCCCCTCCGATTTGAGGTCGTCAGTAAATCGCCCTCTTCCTCACCACCAGCCGTTGCATAATTGCTCCTATTCCTTCACACGTAAGCCTCATAATCACTTGATCCGACGCCCCGGGAAACGGGATAGTTAGCGGGACGGACAGATTGTTATACTTAAAACATGCTTTTGTACTCAGTGGATATTAAAATCGGTCGTGGTATGCGGGAATTTGTTGGCCAGATGTAATTAATTAAAGCGATTTTGGACCAAGCAAAAGTTGGTGCGCAGGTTACCTAATTAAAGAGTTCTGTGGAACTTATTTGACAAATGTATACACATAAATGTATGTACATTGTGCGTGTAGGTTTGCCAGGTCCAAATCCAAACCCAAAGCCGAACTCTGTGCTTAATTTGACCGGAAACTTTACATATTATACAGCCGGACTTTGATATAGAAAATAGAAACAAGACGAAAACCTTAAGCACTTATTAATAAAGCCTCTATCAAATAACGTCTTTTAGAAAATACCAGTCCAGTCCCACTCCATCCATCCGTAAAAATATGGTTTGGCATAAATTTTTTATACGATCAATAATAGATAGGTATATGACTATTTGCAATTACGTTGTCTATTATTAAGGTACCTACGTCACCACCTCCGTATTTGGTTCAAAACACTTCCAAGAACATTCGATTAATGGAACAACTGAATAATGAATCAACGTATCATTTTCTTGTCAGGAAACAAGTTAGGTATCATCTACACAATGTATTCGTTTCGTTGACAAAGACCTAATTTTGGCTGAAGCTTTCCAAGTTATTAGCTCCACTGACATTTGTATCGGTAATTTAATTTTCATAAGTCCTTGATGCGCCACCGTCCACGGTTGACATCGGCTCTGCTTTAATCCGTTAATTAAAAATATTATAAGTGATTACAAACGTTATAAAGAGATAAAAATTAGAAATGTGAAGTGTTAGGAAGCTGTATCTTTAATAGACTATCTGCAAAACCTGTGAAATGTGAAGCAACGGACTAAAACACTTACGGATTATAATGAAAACAAACAGTTAAAAATTGGACATAAAGTTGATTCGGCAGTGATATAGCAACTGTGACGGTGAAAAAGCGTGACTATGTTCAAATAATTGTGTTTAAAACGTGCTAGAAAAATAAAAAAGTGCTATACATAACCTCAAAACTATCAAATTTATGCATATTCATAGTAGACACTCAATGTCGTCATGCACAGCGCCATCTAGCGCGCAATAGCGAGACTTGTTCGATCAATAAAGTTCATCGAAGCTATAACGTTCATATTTATAAAAGCATTTCCACTACTCGCCACAAGAGGGCGCAGAAATCAACAAACTATTTAACAAGACATCTTATACACATCAACAATGGAAGAAATAAGAAATATGCTATTGAATATGCAACAAGATATAAAACAAAACAAAATCGACATGATGGAAATGAAGGAGGACATTAAAAACACAATTAATACAAGCATAAACGAAAAATTTACCAACCTAGAACAAAAATACGAAATTCTTGAGAAGAAAATGGAAGATCAAGGTAGAAAGATATGCAGTTTCGATAGATATACCAGACGTAAAAACCTAGTGATGTTTGGACTAGAGGAGGGAGAGAAATCCTATCATCAACTAGAAAATTCGGTAATAAATATAATAAACACAAATTTTAAAGTTAGATGCGATTACAACGACATTGAAGCTGTAAGACGAGCAGGAAAGAAAGGTGAAAAAATTAGACCAGTCATAATAACGTTTACAAGAATGGGCTTCAAGATAAAACTTCTAAAAAATAAAAAACATTACACACAAAACATCCCATATTACTTAAAAGAAGACTACCCCATAGATGTCCTCAACAAACGCAAAGAGCTACAAGCCCAGCTACAGAAAGAGATAGAGGCAGGCAACACTGCCTTTCTGAAATACGATAGACTTATTGTGAAAAGTAAAGCACATAGCTCAAGCGAACAGCAAACAAATACGTCACCTGAACCTTATGAAATACCTTGCTCTACTAACCAAGCAAAAAATAACAAGAGAAATTTGTCTGAATCACCCGAATTATCACACTCTAGCGGCTCTGAAGTACAAGCAACAAACCGACCCTCGAAGAAAAAGCAAAATAAAATAACCAATATGAAAGACTTCGTTTTACAGACACCAAAGTTAATCTCAAACCAGACTGCTACCTCTGAAAAAGGAACGGAGACACACAAGAACAACAATTTAATAAAGGCTCCATCATTCACATACCCGGAGAGCTGCTATTCTCAAACACAAGGACAAGAAAACAAAATTCAGGACACATAACAATTAACGCCTCCTCCTCTCAGCCTCCCAATCCGGCCTGTCACCGTGGGAGAAGAAGACAACAACCCTCCAGACAACGATACGACGACAAAAACAAAGACTAATGATAACAATATATTTTACGTGGCTACCTACAACGTGAGAACTCTATCTACTGATCAACACCTAATAGAGCTGATGGACTCTTTGAAAAACATTAAATATGACATAATCGGTTTATCTGAAGTGAGGCGACTTGGCTCATCAATACAAGAATATGATAATTATATTCTCTGTTATACTGGAGAAACACAAGGGCTCTATGGTGTAGGATTTATTATAAAAAAGTACCTCAAAGGAGCTATTGCAAGTTACATCGGCCTATCCGAACGAGTGGCCGTATTAAAACTAAATATCGAAGGTTTTCAAGTGGACATTATACAAGTCTACTCATATACAGTATCGGCGAGTGACGAGCAGGTCGAACTTCTTTATAACACCATAAACAAGGCTCTAGAAATGTCCGGAAACAACGTTATAGTCATGGGCGACTTTAACGCCAAAGTTGGTCAACCGAAACCTGAGGAATTTTTAATTATGAAAAAACACGGCTATGGAACAAGGAATAATAGAGGCGAACGGTTAGTAAACTTCGCACATGAAAATAAATTAAGTATTATAAACACGTTCTTCAAAAAACCAAATAGACAAAGATGGACCTGGAAATCTCCGGATGGTGTTACAAAAAATGAGTTGGATTATATTTTAACAAACTTACACAAAAATGTACAAAACATCCAGGCTCTAAACGTGTGTTATCCCACAGACCACAGACTCCTACGAATAACTATAAAATTAAAACAAATGAAGAAAAACAGATCTAACTACACTAATGCAACTCGGACCCTGAAAAGCGAGGAAGAAATAAATAAGTACAATGCATCTCTAAATAGCTTCAAAAAAGACCTCATGACCTGGAAAGACAGCGATACTGTACAGGATTATTACGATAAAATTATCAGCGCTATAAAAACTAGTCTACAAAACGCTCACATACCGAACGAAGACAAGTCGGGAAGTAATAACATTATTTCGGATCGCACTAGAAAACTGATACGCCGTAGACAAGAGATTCATAAAATAAAGCCTAAAACGCGAACATTGAGAAATGAAGTTAAAGCTCTATATAAATTAATAAGCAAATACATAAAAAGAGATTATGTGAACCACAGAACTCGTACAATAGAAAAACATATGAATACTACAAGCAGCTTAAAAAAAGCATACAGAGAGCTGAGCTCTCACAAAACATGGATAGAGGGGCTTCTTAAATCAGGAAAAGAATCAAGAACGAGAAAAGATATTATCGACACAGCAACCGCTTTTTATAAAGATTTGTACAGTGCACAAGATTCGGAAAATGCTAATAACTTAATTTCTCAAACATATCGTGATAAAGAAATATGTTTGGTGGACGAGCCTGAGATTCTCAGGGAAATAAATAGATTGAAATTGGAAAAAACTCCAGGCCCGGACAAAATAACAAATGAAATGATAAAGACAGCGAAACATCATTTAGTAACACCCTTGGCACGATTATTTAACATGATTTTAGACACGGGTTCTACTCCCTACCAATGGTCAGAGTCGGAAATGATACTTCTTTATAAAAAAGGCGACCCGAAGAATATCACAAATTACCGCCCAATCAGTTTACTCCCGGCCGTTTATAAATTGTTTTCATCAATTATTGAAAAGAGAATCAGTGTAACTCTAGATAAATACCAACCGATCGACCAGGCGGGCTTCAGAAGAGGATACTCTACAGTGGACCACATTCACTCAATAGAACAGATTGTAGAGAAGTACCGTGAATATCAAAGACCACTATATATAATATTCGTAGATTACCAAAAGGCCTTCGACACGATCCTTCACTCTTCGATATGGGGAGCTTTAAGTTCTCAAGGAGTTGAGAATAAGTACATAGAGGTGTTAAGGAACCTCTATAGCCATTGTAAAAGTCGAGTAAAACTCGAGACAACCGGACCACTTATACCGATCAAAAGGGGAGTACGACAGGGGGATCCACTTTCACCCAGGATTTTCATTGCGGTACTGGAATCAGTTATAAGTAAACTAAACTGGACAAAAAAGGGTCTAAATATAAATGGAAACTATATCAACCATCTCAGGTTCGCAGACGATATAGCTTTGTTCTCAGAAAAACCAGAAGAATTGGAGACTATGCTAAGCTCGCTACAAACTGCAAGCAGAAATGTGGGACTGGAAATAAACTTAAGCAAAACAAAAATTATGTCAAACTCTTATCAGTATCCCGTTGTTCTAGAAGGCAAAGCATTAGAATACGTAGACTCCTATATTTATTTGGGCAAACGGATTTCTTTCTCAAATCAAAGCAACGAAGCAGAAGTCGAGAGAAGAATTACGGGCGCTTGGAGAAAGTTTTGGAGTTTGAAAGAAGTTCTAAAAAGTGATATGCCTATAAAAGTAAAGAAAAAGGTTATGGACTCCTGCTTACTTCCTTCAATAACATACGCATGTCAGACATGGAAATACACACACCGGGTGAGAAGTAAAATAGTTTCGTGTCAGCGTAGCATGGAGAGGAGTATCATGAAAGTAAGAAAAATGCAAAAAATACCTCACTCTACCATCAGAGACAAAACTAAAGTGACCGACGCCCTAAGTCACGCACTAAAACTAAAATGGAGGTGGGCGGGCCATATTGCCCGAATGACTGACGACCGTTGGACAATCCGACTCACTTCATGGTCTGGTCCGAGGGGCCACAGAAAGAAAGGACGACCTTTTGCACGATGGGAAGATGACGTCACGAAATACATCGGAAAGAGATGGGTACAAAAAGCCAAAGATAGAGACCATTGGAAAAGTCTGGAGGAGGCCTTCACCCTCACATGAGGGGTTCTTGCACGTTTTTTTAAATAATTTATAGGAATGTTAATTATTGTAATTATTAGAATGTTAGTTATTTTATTCATTATTCATTTATACAATTTATTAAATACAATTTTATTATCTTTTGCATGCAATTTGTTCAATGATTTTATTTTTCAATATGATAACATAAAAAAAATTTGCTTTATTACTTTTTAATTATTGAAATTATAAATTTTAAGACAAAATGTTGTATCAAGATAATTATGTAATCTATGGAGAATTACTTTCTTACCATTGACATTTAAATTGTAGCTCCAACTAAATATAAAAATTATTTAAAAATCAATGTTTTAATAAAAAAATATTGCTGTAAATATTATTTGTAAACCTTACTATTTTTTTTGCAAGAAATAAAAGGCTATTTTATTTTATTTTTTTATTTTTAAGTCCTTGATCGAGTTCTACTAACACAATGTGTCTTGCACCTGGTATCAATGGTGTTGCTTACGTCATAATACCATTAATCATGATATACCAATTTTTTACACGAGGTCCTTAATCAATAAGGAATGTCTCGGATTTAGTTCGGTCATATATTTTTACTTTTGTTGTATCAAAATCCGATATCGTTCCCTTATCATTTGCGCTTTAGCGATATGGCTTGCATTGTACGCTTATCAAAACCGAATAGATTTATTAAAAATAGGAAGGAAACTTAAACGTAGGACGTAGGTGCATAAGATATTGTATAGAGTTATTCATTGTTAAGCAACAAGGTCGTTTTAAAAAGGCCGTGACAGAGTGTAAACAAGAGTGTTAGAAGCAGATAAGTAACAAACTCTTAAAAGAAATTAACGGACCAACGGCTCTGAATATCGTGACCCTGTTAGTAGTAGGGTTGCCACAAGATAAATTCCGTCCGAATTGACACAAGATGTTGCAAACTAAAAGCTCATATTATGTCTAATAATGATTATTAGCTTAAAATCACGTAAAAATGGCCAGGAACGGCTGACGTGTTTTGAATTCGTATGAAGCTCTTCAACAGGGGCGTGCTCTTACGCGACAAACGGTTGTTTCCTGAAAATGTTTACGTTAGTTGAATTAGTTTATAATAATTAGTAAAGATGTCTCATATTGTGCGCCTCATTTAAATATGTTTTATACTGTTATGTTTGATATCGAAATGGGAACGAAGTAGCACGGTACGAACTTCAAATGAACACTTCAGAGTAGCTCTTCTAATTGTTATTAAGTGTTATATTATCTAACAAAATTGACGTTTTCCCGTAGTGACATTGGTATCTGCCAGCACTTCTTAGTAGGTATATTATATTTCTTCAAAGCCCAATAAGACGGTGGGTTAACTGCATTTAAATAGTAAACGAGCCGACCTGCCATCGGATGGAAACCGGGTAATATTGCTTATAAATAAATAAATAATAAATATAAATAAATATCGGACAACCTCACACAAATCGATCTAGTCCCAAATTAAGCTCAAGAAGGCTTGTGTTATGGGTACTAGACGACGATATATATACTTATATAGATAAATATATACTTAAATACATAGAACAACCATGACCCAAGCACAAATATTCGAGTTCATCACACAAATATTTGCCCTGGCCGGGATTCGAACCCGGGACCGCCGGCTCAGTAGGCAGGTGTCTACAACCGAGCCAAACGCGTCGTCGCTTATGGATAAAATTGATCAGAAGAACCGTCTAAATGTTTTCGACCTTAAAATGTACTCTTTACCTTACTCGCTTTTTGAAGGACTCAATGTTATTGCGCATATTTTATTGTCTTTAGTGGATCGTGTCATAATTAGGCTTTCTTTATTATTAGCGCTGAAACATCCTTATAAAAAATGACAGCCCTAGCCCCTAAGGTTGACGGGCGCTTTATAAATAACTAGCAAGAAATCCTGAAGTTTACCGTATCCCGGACAAATCTCCGTTATTTGTCAACGCCTTTTTTGCTAAAACGATTACGTTTCGGGCCCGGCCGCTTTTTCAGAACGATACGAGCAAATAATGATTGCGGAAAAACATCACCCTCCTTAACTTAAGCAATCGAGAAAAAATTGTACGCGTTAAGACTACACAAACAAGTCATGGCGGTTTTAAATAAAATAACATCGGAAGCTAGTTCCGTTCTAGATATTTATATAGAGCCTTGGGAGATTGTATTCTCTGCAGTTCTTAATCTATTTCCTGATAGTCCATATAACAATAATAGAAAAAGTACTACATCGAATGTAGTAACATCGTATCCCACTTCTAACAGTCGGTTTTTGGACAACTACCGGGGAATATATATATTTGTTTTATTACTTAACAGAAAATGACCGCGAACGTAACATCCCCGCCGCGTTTTTTGTTATAATAGTGTTTAAAAATCGCGCAAGTTTAAATCAATAGATTTAACAAAAAAATATTCCAAAACTTATTTGAAACCATGATTTTTTTGTATAAATACAGACACTGTTCACATTCTACTTTGTGTGTTGCGGTTCATCGTAATTTTGAATATTAATCGTTTGATTTATCGGATGGTATTTCGCGTGTGAAAACGTTACGAAATTCGACTCATTGTACGGCATGTTACTCGTTTGAGAGTTGCTAGTCACTGGTACCCTTAGTGCCTTTTCACACGTCCCGGTTGCCGGGTAGCCGGCGCCGGGTACCTTAGCTTTCACAGTCTCAGTCCAAGTTCAATTTTAGGCCACGAACCCGCGATTTACTGGCGGTTCCTAAAGCGCGTACGTTATCGTACAGGAAATCACCCCTTGTTCGCGCTTTACGATACCTGAACGCGCTCCTCGCATCAGCACCTGACTGTGATGTTTTTGCATGTAGCTGGATGATAATATGTGATGAATGTATGAGGTTCTGTGAGGTGATGGATGACCGCCCTTCTTTAGTTAATTATTTGTAATGTTAATGTTTTATCTGTTGTAGGTACTATACTAGTGTCTTGTTTCGTTTGTTATATATTATGAATTTCACAGTGCCTTAGTGTCAAACTGTAATACTGTGTGATTATTTTAATAGTAAATAAATAAATAAATACGTACCGGCGTAATGTAACGTACATGGATACACTTTGCCGCCGGGTACTCGGCGCGGGCTACCCGGCAACCGGGACGTGTGAAAAGGCACTTAAGGCTTGTTCGGACTAGGCTAGTATTTTAGTCTAGTAGCGAGTAATTTAGTAGCTAAACTATTCGCTACTGCCTAAAAATCGTTCGCATTACTGTCGAGTAAAGTTCACAAGTCAGTGGTATTCTGCAATTTAAAAGTGGTTTCGTCGCTCCAGCGAAACGACATTTTCACGCCAACTAATGAACTCGACTAGATCCATAATACCTACACTCTAATCTATGACTAAATCGACAGGTTCGGAGTTGTTTAGCCGGCGGCCGAGTAAGCACGGACGCGTGGTGGGGGTGCTACTCACTACTAAACTACTAAAAAAAATAGAATTAAATGGATTGACTCGACTAAATTACTTACTAATCTACTCGACTAATTTTTTGGTGTTCAGACACGTTTAGCTACTAAATTACTCGCTACTAGACTAAAATACTAGCCTAGTCTGAACAAGCCTTTACCATGAGTTTACAGTGACAGTATCTGCTCGCGACTGCGTAAACGATTTGTATAGAGAATTGTAGTTCTAAAAGTAATCGCTAGGAGCGCTGTACTATTCTCCAAACATGTAATTTATGCTGTCGCTAGTGAGTACGGTCAAGTTAACTCGTGGTAAAGGTACGGTAAGTAGTCCCTTCACACCTAATACACGATAATGACAGTAGGTTCGTGTTCGTGTCGATTGGCACACTTATCTAATCTAGACCACTAAACAACTCCCGACCTCGCGGGATGTAAGGGAATATGACACGTCACATTTATAGATTAAGAAAAGAAAAGAACTGGCTTGATAAAATAAATAAATCTAATAAATCTTACTTGCTCCTTTTTCGCTCAAAAACTGAGCCTCGCCATTCAAAGGGGAAACGCGCCGAGCGTGCTGGGGACGATGCCTCAGACGGCCTCAGTATTTAGTATTAATTTGACGACGCGGTTGGCGCAGTGGTTAAGCAACTGCCTACTGAGCCGACGGTCCCGGGTTCGAATCCCGGCAAGGGCAAATATTTGTGTGATAAACACGAATATTTGTGCCTGGGTCATGGATGTTCTATGTATTTAAGTATTTATTTATCTATATAGTATGTATATCGTCGCCTAGTACCCATAACACAAGCTTTCTTGGGCTTAATTTGGGACTAGGTTGATTTGTGTGAGGTTGTCTGATATTTATTTATTATTATTAATTTATTTTGCATTTTAATTATTAATAAAGAACTGGCTACGTCACATTTGCAAAATTTTAGGGCCAAAATACAATTACAAGACACGACATCGCATCGTCGTACGACGCGACATCGTGCCCCGATGCGACATCTTGAGATTGTAAAATGAATTTTAATTTTGGATTTTGTCACCTGAAGAAAGTTCATTTTGGATTTATGCATTTCCACGACACGACGTCGCATCGTGGCACGATGTCGCGTCGTGCGACGATGCGATGTCGTGTCTTGTAATTGTGTTTTGGCCCTTAGAGTAGGTATAGAACATTGAAGTTGTAAATCCTTTGGTGGCTGTATGGATCAAGTAAAAATATACAGGGTGTTTTTTGGGTCATGGACCAGGAGTGAAAAGAAATCGGCACACAGACAAATTTTTCCCTTGTTTTTGATTAATGATGAATTATTAAATTTTGAGGCCATAGACTAAAAACATAAATGGGTAAGGCCGCGGGAATTTACCAATGTGACATAGAAGTAACATAAAAAGATTTACGTTATGTTATCATAAAACGTAACATAAGTCGTTCTAAAGCTTAGATCATACTGGAAAATTTTCCCATTAAATAACGTAGTTAAGAAAAAAAATCAAGTTATAAAATTATTAGCTTTATATTGCCTGTAAACAAAATTTTCATGGCACATTAAAATTAATATAATCAAACACGCGTGTGATGGAACTAATGAAACCCAAACCGCTCGCTCTAGTGCTTTAAAGCCTCTCATTTTGTACCAGGTGGCAGTAATTACTATTTGTTCACTGCAGGTACCCAATACTAGTAACAAGACGACCGTATAACAATAAAACAGCTTTAGAATCAATGATTCTACTGTGCCTTGAGGTCGAAAATAAATTATTTTCTTCTTAAAACAGTTTTTTTTTTTATTAAGATGTTGTTTTTATTTATTTTATTATTGTACAGGAGTTTTGTTCGACTTTGTATATTTTCGTGTCATTAAAAATCTAATAAAACTCATTTAAGTTAGTATATTCTGTGTGCACTTCCCTTTACAACATTTATTCGTTATGTTACGTAGAAAATACGTAACATTTTGCAAAAATGTAACATATTCGTAACGAAAGTGTAACGTATTTTTGAAAAAAAGTGGATTTTCATGGTGAAATAAAGACATTTTTAATACAATAATACGTGTCACTTGCTTGAAAACTGTTACGCTATTGTATAAAAAAAACTGATTAAAAACAATCACTCCTTACCTTTAAAATCACACACGACACTTTGGGGGACTTTCACGAAACTATGACTGTGTCTACTTTGAATTGCGTTTGTTGACAAACTGACGGATTTGGACTTGCTCATCGGTGTTGCCCTACTAGAATATGAGTTGCCAGTGCACGTAAACGTATTTTCGCCAAAAAATATTTAAAAACAAGCTACATAAAGCGTCACGAAAGTATTGTAACATAAGTGTGGAATGCTGATCCATTAAAATAATGTAAGATAAAAAATTAAAATGATTATATTATATCATTATTCCGTAATCAGTAGAACTATCCTTATATCATAAATTTTAGTTTAAAACAAAAGTATGCCCATGAAAGTTGAAATATCATAAAAATAACAGAGCTTTTAGTACTCGTGGTCGAAAAATTTAACCAACTTTCGTTACGTTTTGGACGGAAATATATTTTTAATATTTTTATAAAGGGGTTTATATTAATTATCTTACTTGCGACCACGAGAATTCCTATATCTACATATGATAAAAATATTTATGAAACAGTAGGGGTTACCAATTTTTTTTAATCAGCTGGGTAAATTTGAAACGTCCAAATTGGTAACTTTCCGCGGCCTTACCCAAATAAATAAAAAAACTTACTTAGCCAGTCATTCCCTTTTCAGATATTGAATTAGATTGAGACACGACCACAACATATCCTGAAACATATTGTATACCTATTTCATAAAATGCTATTTACTTGATTGACTAGCGACAAACAAAGCTTCTAATGATTACAATTACATCTCGATTGTATGTTACTTAGATGACACCATACTCTTAAGGACGTCCTTCGTCTTGTTTCCCAGTATAAACATGTTGGTAACCTTCCTTAGCGCAAAGTCGAGTTAAACCAAGCTTCTAAGTAAATAAAAACAGTAGGTACCGAGTTAAGTACTGTCTCTAGTCCCAGTGGAGTTACTGCTGAGTGCCCACGAGTGCTAAGACTAGCTCCTTGCTTGCTTGGCAAGAGACTTACGTTCTTGCGTTAAAAACTACTAAAGTAGTAACTTACCGTGCTGTAGAGTTTATTAATTAAAGTGTCGAAAGGTCATAGTTAGTATTTGTTAGGTAAAATATTATTGTTATAGGTAAATTCACATATTCTTATATGATGCTAATGTCAACGACTCTACTTATAAAACGCCACGTGCTGAAATAAAATCCGTTTTTAACATTAACGAATTTGCCTTAAAAGCTGCTAGTGACATTTACTTTCAAAAGTATATTTTTTGTTATTTTAAACTTCTTTTAGTAAATCCCATGTAAAGGTCACATTTATAAGGTAAATGTTTTGAACACAACTACAAAAAATTGATTGAGTTAAAAAAGAAAATTGCAACCTGCCAGTGTCATCGAATAAAGAGGTGACATTTACATGATTTACATTTCATAAAACCTGCATGAAAGAGCCATAGATAACCGGGCGGCGACGAGAGGGTGAAACTGGGCCAGGATGCTCCAGCCTTGTCGAATGAGCGTGTTCTGAATACTTTTCACTCTGCCGAGAAACTTGCTTACTCGTAATGCAGCGCTGGCCTTAAAAGGGTTTGTTTTAGGGGGTTAGGGGTCCTGTTATGTTTTACCCTGTTGACCCAAATACGGAATGTTTTTTTATTGTTCCTTTTGTTATTTTTACAGAGTTCCGGTACCTACTTAGTAAGAAATAGAAATACAGTCGTAACTTAGTTAGGTTAATACCCCAGCCGTAATAAGATAATTTTAGTGACAAATTGGAACAATGTGTACCTTAAACTGATATTGCATAAAAACCATATTTAAGGTTTTCAAAACTAAACCCACTTGTTTTCAAAATTACCCGCTCTTTAAAAAAGTGTATTAAAGATATATATGTTTAATACTCATATCTAATTACTGAACCCTTTTCTGAATGAATAAGAATACATGTTGAAGGAACGTATACGTACTTAATAATAAGATCTGTTATGAAAACTGTATTCAGGCAAATAAACAATTTTGAATTTAAAGTATTTGATAGGTACCCCGAAGCACCTTTTGGTTTTAGTACACAAATATATTTGTTTACATTGGAACTTCTACAATAAAGTAGATAAAAGCTAATACATTGTTTTGAAGTAGGTTAAACATTTTTTACTTAAAATACCTACTACTTTGGTAATTGTAGAAAAACTCATTAGCATTATGAACCAAGTAATTATGCGGTAGTAAAAACGGTTAATGCTTTTAAAATGGTGCATTATATTTCTTTTACACGTATGCAGGTAGCTCCATCTCTGGAACTATCTACAGAACTACACTAAAATGTGTTGTTTAGGTTTTCGACTCGAAAGATCTTCATAATCGAAACACAACTTTCTTATGTTTTTCACCTTTAGTAGAAATCTGAGACTAAATAATTCAAGGTTAGATACCAACATGTATCTGATGATCTTATGACTATATTTTGTACCTTACAGATGTGCTCTAATTGGACCTTCTAATCTTGCGTTGCGTGCTCGTGCCAGAAAGTGACTGCACGCCTAGTACGACCATTATTATAAGGACTGTGCCAGAATGCGACTACAATTTTGTAAATGCGAAAGTTTATGTAATTTCACAGTAAAATTATTTAAATTAATTTGTACCGCAATAAAAAAAAAACCTTTGTGTTGTGGTTGCGCTGTATATACTTAGTGTATTACACGTTCTATTCCCGGATACAAGTGAATTAAAAAAATCTTTGAATGCAGTTTTGTATCTTAACAAAATAAAAGAATGTGACCTTTGAGTAAAATAAGCTAACTTAAGAATTTAAGGTAGCTTCTCTCCAGGTCCATATTTTTTTCCACACTGTATACAGTCGCTCGAAATTAACACACAGACGCCCATTGACGAATTCGACGTTCTTAATTTATCATAAGCGGGATCACTCCCGCTCCGTGAGTGAGAGGGATGAGATGATAGAGACACACATAGGGACACTGAGTAACATTCACTATGGGGATAACCTCGAAATAGCAAAAAATAAATAATTAAGGGACAATCTTACACAAATCGACCTAGTCCCAAACTAAGCAAAGCTTGTAATACATAATACATATATAGATAACATCCATGACCCAAGCACAAATAATCGAGTTCATCACACAAATATTTGCTTAAAAAATCAACTAACCAGCTGTATATCGTAACCTAATAATAAAAGTAGTCGCACTCGCACAACCGGCATGTTCAGGATCGCAACTGGAACACCGGAAAATCGGAACCTACCGCAATTTCCGAAGTATCCCGTGAAACGGTTGGCAGCATTTAATTAAAACTATATGGAACGAGTGCAGCCGATTTATTTAGCTAAAGCTCGAACTGCGAATATATTTTAAGAGGCCTCATTCCTTTTAAAAGCTGATTGTTTTAGACATTTTTTCTATATAATTAAACATGTTTCTTAACATAGTATTGATGTTACTACCTAGAACAGGGCTATTGGGATTTATGGGTATATATTTGTAACCTACAGTTTTTTCATTGATAATTTGTATGTTTCAAAAACTACTCGAAATTGTCAAAATTCACGCGGAAAATTAGGTTAAAGTTATTTTCGACTGAACGCAATGAAAGCATGAAATAGGTATGTTACTACCTAGAACTCGGGAACAAGTATTATTCACTTCAAAAAGCTGGTTGAAATTATCAATACTATTTGTCATAATATAAAAAAAATAATTTTAATAATATTTTGGTAGATCTACAAAGACGGGTTCTCTCTTTTGATCGCAAACCCGTTGAGCAAACTTCTACACTTAAACGACTAGATGAACGATTTTTAAATCTAAATCTATATTATAACTATCCAAGTAGCACATAGACTGCATAAGCTCATATACAGCCCTTGTACAGCTAATTTAAGTTGTATAAGGATTATGCAGGGTGGAACATCTGTAAAGACTGAGCTGACAGGATAGTGTCATCTGAGTGATCTACAATCGACCTATTATAATTGTAAAGCTGGATTTAAAAGTAAAAGTCATCAAAATATTTTAATATCAGTGTCAACCCTACTTCAAAGGTTTTATTTCCATTGCAAATTGACACCTGTCTTTATCTTAAGCGATGTTCTAAAGATGCTAGGGTTGATATGTGCAGATTACACGAATGTTTAACAAACTGTATCACAAAAATAGATAAAAATATTTACATAGTTCATTGGTGAAAAAATAAAGTACTCAGTCTGAACAATTCCCTGTTTGCTTAAAAGTCCTTCGATCTATTCCACCCTGTATAAGCGCTTATGCAGCCTGTGTGCTACTTTGGTGCCTACATGTAATCTAAATAAGGAGAGGGGTCATTATTTCAGAAAAAAATCTTAACTGCGCGGTGCAGGATTTTTATGGTATGTACAGCACCATCTGTCGGTAAAAAGTCTTTATCCGCTCATAACGCCGAAACGGACAGATTTCAACCAATTCTAGCACAGGAATAGCAGGTCATGCAAAGATGGTTATAGGACGCTTTTGCTGAGTATGGTAAAGAAAAAAGGTTTACGCAGACGAAGTTGTGGGCACCATTGTAGTAAATCACTACATAGTATAAAACAAAGTCGCTTCCTGCTGTCTGTATGTCTGTCCCTATGTATGCTGAGATCTTTAAATTAACCATTTCACAATGGATTTTGATGCGTTTTTTTTTATAACTAGGGTGATTTAAGAGGAAATTTTATATGTATATTACATGTGCGAAGCCGGGGCGGGTCACTAGTAAATAATATGATAAAACACTTGATACTGCGTATGTATATGTACTTAGTAATCAAAATAAAACGTTAAACCTCATAGTTTTATTGGGTACCTAATATATTACAGAAGTTTCATCAAAAACCAAAGAACAAAATCGTTTAAGCTGTTTCACATTACCATAATGAAAGTATAAAGCTTAATAAACTTGGGTTGATATTAGATTTTTGGAAAAACGAACCTTGTAATTGTAATGAGTTTTCCTATTATTTATTATTTATATTCGCGACCTTCCGACCCAGCGAATCAATCGTCTTCCAAAATAGAACCTTGAATGCTACGTAGCAAATAGTTAACAATGCTAGGTCATTAATAATGTTCATTAGTCGTCCCAAGGGTGGCGGTCTGGCGGCGGCAATTCGTTTTACCAAAACCTCGTCCTGTGGGTATTGCAACTAATGTTGGCTGGGCAATCGTGGGTTTATAATTTAGTAGTTGCGCCGCGCGGTGTTGCCCGCTCATCCCACGGGAACACTACATTTTTCCGGGATAAAAAGTAGCCTATGCGTTAATCCAGATTGTCAGCTACCTTCATACCAAAATGTATCGAAATTGGTCCAGCCGTTTGAGCGTGAAGAATTAACAAACATACACATAAACACACTCACAAATGCCTTTATGATATCAGTGCCGTATATTCACTAAATAAGATGCCCACAATTTCGTGCAGACCCTCATTTTTGCCGCAGCCGGTTAAAAAGTTTTCAATACCCGTGATGAGGTCACGTTTTTAGGGTTCCTTACCCAAAGGGTAAAAACGGGACCCTATTACTGAGACTTCGCTGTCCGTTCGTCCGTCCGTCCGACCATTCGTCCATCCGTCCGTCCGTCCGTCCGTCCGTCCGTCCGTCCGTCCGTCTGTCACCAGGCTGTATCTCAAGAACGGTAGCTAGACAGTTAAAATTTTCACAGATTATGTATTTCTATTGCCGCTATAACAACAAACACTAAAAATAAAATAAGTAAAATAAATATTTAAGGGGGGCTTGTCGTAGATTATGGTACGGAACCCTTCATGTGCGAGTCGGACTCGCACTTGCCCAATTTTTTTTTATAAGTAAGTTGATACAGGATAATAAGTATTGTAACAAATGCTAATAGGAAACAAACGACAACGTATATAGTGAGATTTTTCCTGAAATTATGACGCTTTTCCTGCACCCACACATACACATATTATTATTCAACATATTTGGAACTCTACTTATAAAGCTAGTATTTTACCTATTATTCAAAGTCCCGTATCACTATAAGTGGTCTGGGAGAAATAACCCAACAAAATGTATGAAAAGTGATAACTACTTATACAGCTATTATAACTCTAATTTAGGTGTTATAGGGGCTGTATAAGCTATTATAGCTCTTACAGCGCCTATCCGCCTATAAAGCTCGTGCTACTTGTTCTAATAAATATTTGGAAGTGCAGAAAAAAACGTTATATTCAATAAGTATTTCCACGTATTACAATATAATTTAAGAGGTAAATCAGAAGCTAAATTATATTTTGGAAAAGGTACCGTATGGTTAATAGTGTTAATACTGTTTTGGGATCATGGTCTTGACGAGATAGTCGAATCATTGGATAATTATGAACGCAAAGTAATTACATAATATCAAAGTAATATAATATTAATCTGAATATTAATCGCAATTATTTCGTGCAATCGTGACAACTAATGCGCGAAAATTGTGTAAATTAAAATCATTTTTTTATGACCTAGTGTCTAAACATAACCGAGGCCTTAATGTGGCAATTAAATATAAGAAAGCGGACAACGACTACTAGATAATTCTCTCAAAGTTTATCGCGATGGGAGCTTAAAAGCTCCTATTAAGTAATTAAATACACGCATGACGTATTTCGAAATTAAAAAGCGCAATAAGCGACGGGTGACTGATTCTGCGAAGCCTGATCTACGATAAAAGGCTTTCGTTTTCGCGTTCACCTGTCGGTTAATTACAATGGAACCTATACACTTCCCACGAGTGAAAGTAAAGGTAATCAATTAAAACATAATTCTTTTCTAATTAATTTATTTTCTTTTTATTTAATACCAATAATAAAACGAAGGTATATCACTGCGTGCCACGAGCCAATAATATTTTGCCGGAAGGATTCGTTTTAGCATAGGTACTTTCTCTTTTAACTTCAGTGTAAAAGTTGAGATAGGCATATGAATACGAGATTTCCCGAAAGAATACTGTGAAACAACTTAATTCAGACCACGCATAGTTAAGACGCGTCATGCAGTACGCACACCAGCACAATAAAATTTACAGCTGGCATTGTCTCTCCTCCGGACATCAATATTTAAAAACCGGCCAAGAGCGTGTCGGGCCACGTTCAGTGTAGGGGTCCGTAGTTGCCCATACTTCACAATAGACGGTAAACAGCGCTTTTAAGCCCGAGGTTTAAATAATGAGAAAGATTTCAAGCTCTATAAAAAAAGGACGTAAACGCCAAAGTAACTGTAGGTAATTACTTATTTACCTTCTGGAAGTTATCGATTATACGCGCCAGATCGGTCGGAATGTTTTAATGCAGTATGGCACTTAAATAATATGTGTAACGTTCGAAGTATAAGGATACCGCGCGGCACTTAATTTTAAAGAAAATTATGAAATTTTGCGATAATTTAATAACGGCTCGACCGACTTTATTCAATATAGTTTTCATTGAAAGTACTTAAGGCCTCATGGTCATGAATTTTTCCATAATTTTCTGACCCGTGATTGAAAAGTTAGAGTGGGGCTATTTTTTTTAATTTTCGGGCAAATATTTACAAAACTGCTGACTTTATCAACAAATAATGTTTAAAGGCCAATATTATTTTAAAAATACCTATTCAATGACACCACACAACACTAGTGTTGGATCGAAAAAAAAAAACTCCCCCACTTTAGGTGTTCGAGAGGTAAAAATTTTTTTTTTTAGTTTTTATTTTACCGTTTTGTCGGCGTGATACATACACATATTCATACCACGTTTCAGCTTTCTGTGATAATGATCATGGTGGAGATAAGCCGCGGACAGACGGACAGACGGACATCGCGAAATGGTTTCTAAGTTGACTACGAACTAACGGACTATTCACTTTGGCTCCACATCATCGAAATCCATAAAAGATCCGTTGTTGTATGTATTTTATATGTATACTTAAATCACCTAACACAATAGAGAGACGACAGACAAATCTTTGGTTTAGAAGGAGTAGATGTGGCATGTTTCTTTTTTTTGCTTGAATACCTATCTAAAATATGATGTGGCATTAAAACCGATGGGAAAAGCCAAAAAAATACATAATACAATTTAAAATATACGTATGTATGTTTTCCCATCGGTGGTAAATATGTATATTTACCACTAGAGTCAGCACAATTTCACTAATGCCGTAAAAGGTCACAAATTGACTTTTACAACGGTAATTCCCCCATGTTTATGGCTTGGGGAGTCCTTACTCTAATGGCAACTTAGAATGTAGACCGGAATAACCCGAAAGGCGTACCCAGTACAGGATATATTCTAAACTAGAGAGTGGCCCCGAACGGCAAAAAAAAAGGAGGAGGTTATTATTTTTTTGCTTCTCAGTAGTCGAGTAAAAAAAAGTATACTACCTATTTTAACCATCTGGGGATGCGCTATTACTCTGGTACTACAAAAAGCGTACGAAATCAGTCCTGCCGTAATGAGACGAAAATATTTTATTATTACAATTTAATCATTGTAGCATATACATTACATACTTATTTATTGAACCATCAATCTTATACATAGGTCCATTTTAAACATCCTCCACCGTTTCGCTCTAGTGGCCAGGTAACATAATGACGTGGCCAACTGGTAACGTTACTAAAATACGAAAAAAAAAAGTTTGGAATTTTGTTTACTTAGCTGATTTCATATACCCCAGTACACTACGTACCTGGCCTAGACAGCAAATAACAATGCAGATTCACCGGCAGATGAAGGTTAAAGAGAAGCCTGTAATTGGGTGTCGGTTGCATGCCACGAGCGTGTGAAATTTGAATAAACCTGACGGCTTTGCGTATAGTCAAGAAAGGCGTAACTGTCCTAGCGTTACGTGAACATACGCCCTTATTGCTATCAGCTACAAGGCCGTATCTATAAGGGTAAAAAGGTGGAAGTATATCCTGCCATTACTTCGACATGCGTCCTTATTGATTTCAGCTATAAGGTCGCGTCTATAAGAAAGGGCGTAAAAGTCCTGCCACTATGTCGACTTACGCCCTATCAAAATGAGCTACAAGAGAAATCACATACACATAAGCCCTTAACATGGCAGGGATGCCTGGGACTCTGTTTACCCTAATTAATACTGTTAGTTTGAATCGTCTATCGTCTCGTGTGATGCTTTCGTTTCATTTGATTCGCGTTTACAAACGTGCTCTCTTGATACTCTTAATTGTATGGTTTGGACTGAAATAGAGGTGTCAAACTGGATTTTTAACATTTTACATTATTTGGACACACTTCTAAGAAAAGCTATCATATAATGATATATTATGAAACAAATACTTACAATCACATAATATTTAAGAGGATTTAAGAAATAAAAGTGCCTGAAGTACGAAGAACAAACAATGTGTTATCCTCATTTTATACAGTGGAAGTCAATAAAAATATAGGAACTTACATAAATATATAATACGTGTGCGGATGTGACTTGCAAAGCCAAACGATATACCTACCTATATGATTTATTCAGTAACCTAACTGGAACATTAATCATTTTATCAATTTATTACTTACCCTAATCAAATAGGTATTTTTTTTCACTTTAGTGTTGTCTCTACTCTGATTATACGAAATGCCGCATTTGAGAAAGAGATTTCTCTCCGTTACGTCCTTTTGTACCCATGGCAAAATAAATGATCAACTGAAATCATAGATAAGGTCTTCATTGTTATTGTGATATTGAGTTTCATTCGCTACGTTCGACCGATTCTTATCAAAGCGTTCCCAAAGTCGTTGTCTAATTAACTTCAACTCTCGTTTCGTGCCATACAACAGTTCAATTAATGACAACTAGGGTTTTCCTACGGGTTCGTCAGTATAACAAGCATTATGCTTCAGGAATAACTTTCCTTTATTTTGCGTCATTAGAAAGCAAACGAAGTTTTTTTGTAGGTAATAATATACCTATTATTATTATAAAATATGTACCTACTGTCCTACTCGTAAAATATATAACTGGAATAAATTTTATTTTGTACGAATACGATTTAATTTATAGTACTTATAATAATATTTTTTACATCACTTAATGGCACTAGAGAATGATAAACTATGTTTTTTTTTGTAATAACTTCCTTCCTTGAAATCAGTAAAAAGATGAGCTAGTATACAAACGTATGGTTATCGCGCAATATTCGGTTGTGTTTCGTGTAGGTATAGGAACCGTAATGGTATAATCCTCGACCAATTATTTTTAAAATATGAGAAAATACTTACTTAGGTACCGCGTTTACCGCGTGACGTATGGTTGTGATTCGTGTATCGTTATTTGGGTCTGTCGGACCCTTCCGTGTCATGTCAAGCGGATAGGAAGCGTAATGGTAGGGTGCAGGACATTGGCCTGCCGCGTTTCCGACGACAAACATTCGCGCCACTGCCATAACAAGTTTATTTTAAAGGCGTTATCTCTATCGCCTTACGTTACGACGTCATAAAACAACAACTCAAATTCATTTAGAGTTCGGAACGAACTGTTATACCAAGAATAAACAACAGTTTAATCGTTTCCAGGTCCCGCTGCTAATCCGAGCTTATTGGAAAACTTCGTTGTGTTCGTGTAACTCGCGATCTTGTTCCTCCGGTGACCCGGGGGCTGTCGAAGTTGTCTAAAAGTTGCCAAAGTGTCTCCTATAAAGTTGTCGGCGATGGACAGCAACTCGGTGTCGCCGATGCCGGAGCTAGCGCCAATAGCCGAATTTGATAAGTCGCCGCCTTCGCCGCCGAACGAAGAGGTGCCGATGGACGATCTGCCGCCGCCTCCTGCCACTATCTCGGGGCAGACGGACGGGAAGAAGCTCAAAATGTGAGTACATTTCATTTAATAAGACATGTAGATTACCGACACTTATATACATAATAGATATATGGAATGGACAGGATTTCATTTAAAGAGCAATAGCATACCGCTTAAGTGGACGCAGAGTATAAAGTTGTGGGTCAATCAGTTAAGCCTAATAGTTCGGGCTACATTAGTAATTTAGCCGAAGAGCGATTATTATCTACTTTATTAACCAAAATCAACGTCAAGTGCGAGTTTCAAACCAGTAAGGGTTTTAAATTGAAGACAACAAACTCGAAACAAGATTCCCCCAGGCTACCCGAGAGTATTGCCCTACTGCTGGGCACAGGCCAAGATTTCTATTCGTCCCGCTACCAAGCAAAACCTACCAGAATTAGGCTTAACGTTACCTATTCCACGAAGACCGCTTCCTAGTTTAGAAATCTACAAGTTAGGTAATAGGGATTGCCAGGCTAAAGTAGTTGATAAGTTAACAGCCAGAAACTTTTTTTTAAACCATCCCTTAAAGTGGCAACACAGGAGGTACCTATACGTACTCTTTAACCATATTTTTGGAAATATTTCGACCCAGAATTGTTTGTTTTATGAGTAGACAATAGTTCAAATCCAGGCTATAGTTGAGCCTTTAGCTTAAATTTTAACTATAGACCTTTCTGTATTTTGCCAGTCCATGTAGAAGTCATGATAAGAATACATTTCAGTCACACAAATATAACACTATACCTACCCTATTTTCATATCTGTGTTAAAAAAAAAAAGTTTGAAAAAAATGGCTGATTTTGATACAATAATTTCCTTTTGGGATCTCGGCTGAGATTTGATTTCGCCAAATTTCCTAACCCTCGCTATATTCGATAGCATTTTCGCTTTGCTCTTCTATCTCTCTTTTATACATTACAGATAGGGTGTAAGAGAAAGATGCAAGTAATATGGCAACTATATCAATTTACTTGTTTTGGATCTGTGCTCTTTCTGGCTTTGTCTACTTTCGTTCAATACTCGCTTGACAGCTGAGATGAGGGTCAGAATTATCTATATAATTCATAAAGCACCCTATTCGTCCTATAGCCACTTGATGTCCATATGTGTTACTATGTCCACTCGGTGTGAAACAGATCTTTACACGAAAAACAAAATTGCAATTTTTCTTTGGAATTAATTGTGACTTTTTTCATACCTACTCATTCATTATTTTGTTCGATTATCAAACTAGCAACAAGAATCTAGGTAATAGAGGTTTTGTAAATATTAAAATTGTAACCAGCCCCTCTAGCATAACTGTCACACGCGACTATTTCTCGCGCGAGATAATTACCCGTCTCTTTCTGTGCAGTAATGCGAGAGAGTGACGGGTAGCGCTATGTCGCGCGACAAGAGTCGCGAAGCATAGTTGTGCTAGACGGACAGGTGGGAAGTGAAATGGATGAAATTAGTATGTGCCTGTTTAATTATAGAAAGTAGATACCTAACCATTTTTTAATCTTATTGAAAACTATTTGACAAAACTGAAAGTAGCCGTTTGGATTATCTGAATTCGACAAAGTAGGTAAACTATAACAGTTTTTAGTAAGACAAATCTTCTTCATGCGTTTTTTTCTACGGCGCCGGTCATGATTGCTGAAACAGAGAAGTCTGCGAAAGAAATTAGTTCTTGAAGAAATATGTTAACAACTAAAACACGACGTCACTAAAACATTCGTTTTCATGGTATTAACTATCTAAAGTCTTATCGCTAAAGAGATCGCTCTTCTGCGATAAGACCGCTTATTGTCTACCATTTATAAATTAAGGTTTCAATTGTAATATTTTTCTTGTTGGTGTGCAATAAAGAATTGTTGTATTGTATCTGTAATTGTTGTTATCTATATCGTATTCTGGGTATCTATAGGTACGACGATAACTCTTGCCCGAAAAAGAGGACAGATGCACAGAATAAAAACACTAACAGAGGTATTAACAAATAACAATAAAAAATAAAAACTTTCACGACTGCTTGACGATGCTTCCATCTATGTTTCCTAGTGGTAACTACAACTCGTTGTAGATACACACTGTACAAATGATTGCCTCCGAGCAAATGAAATGTTGCTATTAGTGGCCGCTAGGTGGCGCGATAAGTCTTATAATGAAGTCGGCACTGGCTGGCGAATATACGTTTAAATCAAATAAAAGCAACGTTCTCAGATAAGAATAATGGCAAGTTGACAATGCGAGCGTAAATAATTTTGCCATTCAAAACTATTTCAAACGCGTCCCATTTGTATATGCATGTTATCTCTTTCTATCAATTGAAGACGATAACGTGTGGTCTCAGTCTCACATAAACGACTGGTTATGGTATCGAAGTAGGGCGCCTGCGTCGTTCGGAGTCGAGATCTCGGAGAGAGGCGACACGGTGCCCGCGAACATGCTCATGTGACAACTTGCCGCCGAAACTTTTAAATTTTGAATTTAAAAATCGAACTACTGTGAATTGGTGATCAGTGATTTTTCGGCCAGTGTTAAATTTTGTGTGTGCACGTTCGAAAAATGGCGAGAGGAAAGAGTCAACCGTATGTTTCATTTTTGTTTTTAACTATTATTTTTAAATTATTGAAATGTATCTATGTAACGGTGACAGTATAAAAGAAATAATTTGTAAAAAAAAAAAATTGAACCTTTGGAATTAAGAACTACTTACTCGGAATTAAGGAATGAAGTGTTGTAAATGGCTAATTAGTCAATTAAGATAAGTGCGTTCGTTGAGAAATTTAACTACCCTTCGTCCCTTCTAATTAACCACAAATTGTCGTCAATTTGGTTGGCTAACTGAATTAATTGCTTCGGTCTAAGGCTAGTTTACCTATAACCTATAAGCATGAAATATATCCTATGTTTTAGAAATAAATATTTTTAATACAAATTAGTCGGAGGCAGTTCAGAGTTCAATTCATAAATAACCACTGACTTTTTTTAAATAGGTATGTATAAATGTTAAAAAAAAAAAAAAAAACTTTTAAAGGTGTACAAAAAGAAAAGAACATTCTATTCTATTTTAAATGTGTTTATGTGGAAAAAATGCCATAAAACACAAACTCGCTCCTTCTGATGTGGTTCACGAATAGTACTTAGACAATAAACCCTAAAAAGTTACATATTTTATGAGTAAAAAATGATAAATTTAATAATACCATATACACACCTTTTAGTGCAGTAAGGTAATAATTATAGTGTATGGTAATTACGATGCCCATAAGCGGTTAATATTAAGGACGGTCCGTAAGGCAGAAAGTACATGATTACGCACCTCACTTCGTGTAAACAAGGCTGTGACGGTAAAACGTGCGTTATCTACAATAATTACAGATTTTACAAGCATGCATGGAGTCAGGTATCTATTTATTCGTGTCATTATGTAAAAAATCGTGCTAGGTAATGGAAGGCATATCGGTATAATGACTATTACCCATGACCGTTAATAGCACAGTTTTTATTCAGATTATTTTCTAGACTTCTAGCTACGTAAGTACGTGCCCAGCATGCAAGTAAATATATACGATACGTATCTAAATAAAATATATCACTTTGCTGAACAACGTACCGTAATAAATCAATATTTAAGTACTAAAGTTTTGCGAATTAAAGTGGGAATCATAATCAAATAACATACTGTTTAGTATTTTTTAATATTTCGCTTAGTGAGTTCGAGGCAATGAGTCCTTAACATGTACGATACGTAACAAGAAAACTATCGATAGGTAGGTATTTAAACAAGCAACACGGCATGGTTTAGAACGCCCTTATAAGGCGAATTTAAGCTATATACCTAAGGGCTGTATTAAGTATTTATGCAACCTGTGTGATATTTAGGTATCAATTCAGCATGTTGGCTCCCGCTCCTGCCTCACGTATCCTATACTTGTTTTAAAATGATACAGAAGACTTGGTGCAAATATATTTTCATAATCTCTAATTTTCTCACTTTTTATCGGCATGTATTTAACGCGGCGATAAATTAATCAGATTTAGGGATTTATAAAAAATTAAAGGGGATAGCAAAAATAATAAGTTGGCGACTAATTGCGGAGAATATTAAAGTAAAAAGTAGCAGCTAAGTAATCAATTTTCGGCTTTGTTTCAATATAAACTAGCATCGAGTTATTGTTTTGGCGACTGAATTAACTAATTAAGCGGAAACATGACAGCGGATAAAAAGTTGAAAATGGCCTACTCTAATTGTTCAATGGAGATTAAATATAAAATAAATCAAGGTCAAAAAAAAATACTTTGTGCGACAATTTAAGAGCTTTAATCAAAGTTGAAAATTGCATGTATAAATAATAATTTTGGTCTATAGTTTTATTTAGTGGCTCTGATTTTGGTAAATTTTTCGTCAGGTGTGATGTCATATTGACACCTATTTTTTATGATTCTATCGTATAGAATACGTTAAAATAAACGTGTTTTGTATGGACAATTTTTTTCTAAACTTAATAATTACCGAGATATGGACTCCTAAAACCGACAATATTTTTTTGGATATTGTGTCAGACTCTGCCTTAGCTCCGGCACTGCGGGAAGTGCAGCCCTTCCGCCCTTGCGTGGCAAAGCACGGTCGCCCGTACTCCGTTCCGCAGCTTCGGCTTGTTGGTCGCCTTCGGCGACCAGCCTCAGCCGCTCCGCTCCGCACGGCTCCCGAGCTTTGTCACGGCGGGCGAGGGCTGCTCTCCCTCCGCGCCTCCGGCTTTTTATATACACTCTAGGGGTAGGGCAGACAAGACCACGTGGAATCGGGGTTGACAGCTTCGGTTCTGAGGCAAGTCTTATGATAATGCAATGCTTATTTTAGCGTAGCGTGTTTTAGCTAGATTCGGACTAAAATAAGCGTGTTTTGTATGGGCAAAACATTTTTACCTAAAAAACGCTTATCGCCGTTTTCATTAAATTATGGTTTCGAAAACTAAAAAAATAACTCCCCATTACTTTTATATAGTACCCATTTTAATATTGAAGCTGCCAGCAAATCAAAGCCCAAAATTCTTTTTTAGATGGAGACCTGTAGTTGCCACTAATATAAAGTTTGTTATCCTTCTGCTAATATTAGTCGCCAAGTCATTATTTATAGTACCTCACCTATGATTTCAGTAATCTTGTTTATTATTTCTGCTACCTTAAAGTAGCTGCCATTATTTGAATTTTAAAATATCCTTAGTTTAAAGCTCATTTAATATAAATGATTGCCAAAATATTTAATCGCTGACAAGTTATTATTTTAGTTGCAAATAGTTTCCTGCTCTTTAATTTTTCTGTCGCCGCGAAAATAATAAGCCCTTTTTATCTCGCTTTTTTAGCATTGTAACTATTCCCGTGCACTAGGGCGTAAAGTGAAGCGGTTCGAACCCGCATTCGGCCTTCGTATTATTATATTAATCCAATAATTCTCGTGTGGGTCGCCCGCGCCGGGCCACTCAGGAAATGGGATGAATTGAGCCTCTTTATTATATCTATGCGGTGCAGACTAGAGACCGTGAGCTAGAATTTGCAGCTAACTACAGCTACAGATAATGATTTCACTTGACGAAAGGATATTTCCACAAAAGTATATTTGTGATGCAACTTTTAATAAGTAAATGGGTCAATCAACTTTTTTCTGTTGCTTGTTGCCATGGTGACGTCCCCTGGGTAACTCTTTAAAACTAAGATTTTCGGCGGCAATATAATCAACAAAAATGTTGTAATTGCAGCAGTTACAAGCCCATTCTTATTCAGAATATCTCTTGAAAATACCAATATTCAAAATTATCAACATTTTTATAAGAAGTTTAATCACCATTGTCTCCTGGGTGACGGGACAGAATAACAACAAGAAAAAGTTGATCCACCCAAATCCAAAATCTTTTCTATTCTAGATTTTTGCAAAAGTAACGTTAAATGCTGAATACTATAATGTTACTAAGGGTTTTAATACGGTATTTCCTTCGTCGTAAACACATAGTGTGCACTTTATTCAGAACTCACACTCACACTCTGTATGTATGAGGCAAAGTTTTCAATTTAGTAAAATTAAACTTCTTATTTTCTGCAAAGTTGTAAGCTAAAGCGTACCGAAAGTACCTTCTTTTCTCCCAGATCAAGTAGAGGGCGTAAAGGACAAGCCAACGACCTTTGATTCGCGGTATTAAATTATGTTCTAGCTGCCCGAGGCTTTCGTACGTGAGATAAACCACAAGGGAGGCTAAATTACTTTATATTTAATTTAAAGTGCTATTTGAGTTCTAAATTAAGTACATTTACTGTAGAATTCATACTTCAACCACGTTAGGGTATGAAAGGAGAAGTTATTATAGGTACCTATCAAATTCTTCTTTATTATTTTATAACAAATTTATGGGATTAAAACTAAAAATTAAACGAAAAAGGAGGTACGTGATATTGTACCTTATTGCAAATCTAATCAAAACTCGACGAATCCAAACAAAACTTATCTAAAATTACTAAATCAAACCTGTTTGCTCACTGCTCGAGTGCTCAGCACCCTAAAGCGATGATAGGCGATAAAGCCATGAAATTTGTTGGCAACAAAATAGAAGTAAGCAACGTTGAAACTAGAAGACAACACGTTAGTTTAGTTCTACTTAGGATAGTTGTTCACAACAAACATTTGTTAGCACCGTAGCAGACAGATCATAAATAGGACAATGGTGTAGTTATTTGATGTGAAGTTAAAGCCGAAAGCAAAATGTTGGAGCTAGAACAAGCAACACGTTATAATTTTCGAACATAAGACTGACAAAATGGTCATAAATGCCGTTGTAGCGAAAACAGCGTTGCTTCCGTTCCAGGACCGTAGGTTGACAAAAGGTCATAAACGCCGATATAACTGGAGCTAGAACATAGGATGATATTTAAATTCTAGTACGGCGCGTTGACAAAAGGTCATAACCGCCGATGTACCTAGAACATACAACTATGTTTTAGTTCTAGACAACGCAGGAGTACCGGAGATAGCGTCACGTCCTGCGGCTTCCTCTATAAATCAGAGTAAGTGTGCTGCGCTCGCGGATGCCGCGTTGGGCGTCTGCGATTTGCCGCTGCCGCAAGCGACAGGCTATAAGCGGTTATTACTATACCATTTTGTTTGAACGATGGGGAAATGCGTTTATGCATCCCGCCTAATCGGAGGACAAGAGCGGGTATGACGGACTGACCGAGAATTTGAACTACCATCTAAAACCACCAACGAATGCCGGCACCGTCTGTAATTCGAGCGATCGCTTGATCCCTATACCTGGCGAATGATGGTCCCTGGGAGACTGCACAAAATGTGTCTAATTTCTAATAATATCGATTGAATGCGAAACTTTTATACGAAAAAATGTGTTATAAATTTTTATCTGGCTTAAAAACATGTTTATGTGAAATTGATGCCATTACAAGTTGAATTTCTGAAATGTCTTTTTTAAACAGGAGTTGACGTTCGTATGAGGCATATTTTAGCCATCTGCGCGAGCATCCGTGGCGTCTTCTTTCAATGAAGCAGGCAAAGCAGACATTTGTATCGCAATAAATGCTGTAGCATATTAGGGCCTTTAGAGCTTACATAGTGACTGATGTTCAAGTCTGTGACTTGGACACTTAGGGCGCTAACACGTTTCTCGGACCGACCATGTCCCGATGTAGAAAGTTCCACAAAGACCAAACTCGCTAGTTCGTCTCATCTTCTTTCAATATATGTAGGTAGCAGACATTTTGCTAACACACCGGGGTGCCACATTGACGTCGACTTCTACCAAGAACAAACATATTATCATACATATTAGAATGTATAAAAGCTAACTTTCTTCGCTTGGTTACTATATTTTTGTATGGGATACGTAGTTAGCGTGTGTAGTTAGCGATTTATTAACAATAATTAACCAACATCACAGTTACTGACGCATGTTCATCCATAGCATAAGTCTGTGACTTGGATGCTTGGGCACCAACACGTTCCTCGGACCGACCATGCCCCGTTGTGGAAAGTCGCACAAAAACCAAACTCGCTCGCCGCTCAAGTCCGTCTGGTCTTCTTTTTCGAACCCTCTCTTTACCTTTCAAGGCGTGTGAATATATATGTATCTATACGTGATGATTGCACTTGGCTTGACGTGACTTGAATTTACCAAAGTCTAGATGCATCTCTTTGAGCTGAAGAGAGACGCAAGACAAATATAGCCATTTAGATGGAAACGAACACAAAAAGTATTCGATTCGGTATGTCTTTAAGTTATGGAAACAAGGAATTGTTGTTGATCAGGATTACAAAGAAAGAATCTGACGTCATAGCATGATACAATTGCAATTCGTGCCGGATTTTACACATGCTGATAAACAGGGATGGTAATATGCGAGCAAAATCGATTGAAATTACGTACAACCTGTGACAACCTGACTCAGCTCTTCAATGAACTTTGCTCGCTTAATCGGACCCTTCTGATAAAGAAGTTATTTTCTTACTTGATCTAGTTCTTAATTATACATATATGTACATGCCTAGATATATAAATACTTACGCATTCGTATATGTCGTGTCGTATTAATACGACGCGACGATCTAATACAGAAGATAAAAGACGAAAAAATGAGGGAAGGAGAGGAAGAGGATAACCGACGATTAGTTATTTGGACCAGATAAAGAAAAAGGGTAAACGTCGATATATATCGAGAAGTGAAAGAACTAGCGTTAAGTAAAACGGACTGGAGAGAACTGCACCAAAAAAAGGAAAAAGGTTCAGCGTATATCACTCCATAAGAACTAAGAGGAACGAAGTCCACAATTCCTAAGATAACTACCGTGATAGTTAAAGCGAAATCAGAAACTCATATCTATTACCGGTATGGGGCATGAGCGAAGATACTTTCAATTACTTTCTGTTGTTGTTTCATTTTGTCGAGATTAGGTAGGTAGGTATAGATACTTGTACTAACTAGGATAACTGTGGCCATCGACGTTTTTCTTATGATTATTTTTATCAAAAACGGTGTGAGTCCGGTGACGACTAACTTTGACACGCGACTCTTTTTAGCGCGACGAATACTACCTGTCACTTTCCTTTTAATACCGTGCGAGCATGACAGGAGATGCTGATTCGCGCGACGAACGAAGTCGCGGCATGATATGCTAGCCCTGAAGCTATGATGGTCACGATTATGACGCGATAAATAAGTGGCAAAGCACCCGCCACTCAGGCACTTGCGTACTTGACAAAAAGTGCTGATTTGTCATTTTAATTTATTTAGGTAACGAGTAAACGCATCTCCAGTTCATACCTACACAATACACATCCTCGGACAAAAAACAAAAATTTCCACCATTTTCAAGAAGAACCAAGAATTGAAAGCCACAAACCGAAAAAAAACAACCACCGTAGGCCCGCTGAGTTGATTTAGCTCTAGTAATCAACTCTGGAGTTCCGGCGTCACCTGTATAGTTAAAATTGACATTCCGGGCGAAATAAAAAAACAATAATTTTCTAATCCTATAATCGATCATCGATAAATCTATGAATCGTGTACTATAGACGCATCGCCAAGTTTACTGATAAACATCAACATTGTTTTTATTCCCAATGAGGTAAATGTCCAGTGGACTTTTTATATATTTTTTTATGTTGGCACTACATTTTAGCTCCTCTTTGCCTAATGGTACCTAAGCAAAAAGAGGAGCACTAATATAAAGACGTCAGTGTCCAAGTTACTGATAAACATCCTCATGGTTTATATTCTGAGACGACACGGTTGGCGCAGTTTGCAGACACCTGCCTACTGAGCCGGCGGTCCCGGGTTCGAATCCCGGCCGGGGCAAATATTTGTGTGGTGAACTCGAATATTTGTTCTTGGGTCATGGATGTTATCTATATATGGATTTATATATTATGTATATCGTCGTCCAGTACCCATAGTACAAGCTTTGCTTAGTTTGGGACTAGGTCGATTTGTGTAATGATTGTCCCATAATATTTATTTATTATTCTCAGTGAGGTAAATGACTTTTATGTATTTTTTTATTGGCACTACATAGTGGCTCCTTTTTGGCCTGATTGTACCTAAGGGAAAAGGGGATGACAACATCTTATTGAATGATACTTTCACTAATATAAACACATCAGTGTGTCTGCGTTTGAGTGCTCTGTGTGTGAAAATTATGGTAACACCCTTCAGTGTTCAGAAAAGTTGATCGCACATTACTGATGTCATACTGTTTAATAATCACTCGATAGTTTTGTCAATAGTAGTTTTTGTGAGGCTTTGAATTTCTTAATACGTGGTATTGTTTATGTAGAATGTAATAATGCTATCAATTATCATTATTTTGTTACACATTTTTAAGATCTCACAAAGCAATGAGTATATTTTTTCGGTAGTTGAGTAGGTACTTTATTACTAAATAATAGATTTTTTAAAATAAAGTCCTCATTCATTGGGATATTTACCATAATATGGCTCTGACCTTACTTTCATTTCAATGACAAAATGACAGTTCTGAAGTAACAAACATAAAACAATGAAGAATTAGAGATTTGGTAGAATAGAAAACCTCCTCCTGTTTAGAGGGCGGTTAAAAACAATTCCAGATGTTCCGGTATCTTTACAAAATACAATAAAAACGAGTTTTCGAGTTAATTCAAGCGATATATTCCGTTGTTTTTTTTTTTTAATTAACATGCATGTATATGCCTGAAACTGAAAATAATATAAAATAGAGTAACGTATCTGAAAGATTTAGTCTTTACTCTCTTAGGTACATGTTTACTAAACGTACTCTGCCTCTCATAAAAAGAAAGCAAGCAAGTATGTTAGTATGTAGTATATGTAGTCTTTTACCCCGTTTAATACGCCTTCACTTCACGCATAAGACGCGTTTTTTTTACCTGGTCCCTTCAGAAACGTCTTAAGCGGGCTTTACAGTAAATATTAAAAAAAAACCTCACACTGTACTATGCTAAGATGTCAAGGTCTGATTGTAGTTTTCACGCCGCGTTTGGCGCAGTTAGTAGGAGCACCTGCCTACTGAGCCAGCGGTCCCGGGTTCGAATGCCGGCCAGGGCAAATATTTGTGTGATTAACTCGAATATTGTATGCTTGGGTCATGGTGGTTCTATGTACTTATAACACAAGCCTTCTTGAGCTTTATTTGGGTCTAGATCAATTTGTGTGAGTTTTTCCGATAAAGAAAAAAAATTGCAATGTCGCCTGTCAGTAATTGCTATAGGTAATTTTACCCATATTTTGCCAGTTTACACATTTCAACACAAATGAATCCACGCACGATCTTCCCAGCCGCATTCCACACAACCCCTCACGTGTATTTACGATAACCATAATCAAAAGTGCCAGGGGACTCACATGTAGGGGCAGGGAAGGGAGTTCCCTACAGGACCATTATGCCTGGAGTGACAAATCGTCACGTACTGCCATCGTTCGGCCGATAACATCACCATGCGACGGTCAATGCTCCCATAAATGGCTTTTACTAAATTCTAAAGCTCTTTACTAAATTAAAAGTAAAATGCATTCTACGGTGCAACTTTCATTAGTAAATAATCATTAAGAATTCCTAAAGCTTTATATCCAAGAGCGCTCAATGCAGAAAGTTTTGCATATTTAGTTGCATTTTTACAGAGCGATGCATTTCAAGGGTAGTTTAAGTAACGAAATCGTATTTAGGACTAGGGCCCTCATAAATGCAAAGAGCTCAGAATTTCGTCGCTGCACATAAAAAAGTATCAAGACTCTCAAATTGGTCTTACGTGTACAGAAATATTTAAGTTACCGTCGTATTCTAGTCTTAAAACAAACAGACAAATCCGATTTAGAGGAGTCACTTTGTAGTTGGTAATTCGAAGTCCGTGAACGCTCCAGAATTTTACGCGCGAGCGTGGAATTGCTTGATACAAACTTCCAATTTAGAACTTTGGAGTAACCCATAGTTACGAATAAAGGTAGATACTTCTCTTACAACAATACATGCGATATTCTTAGTCTACTCTCAAATTACTTTTTCCGTGTACAGAAATATTGAAATGACTGTCACTTCCAGGCTCAAAGCGAATGGACGAATCCGACTATAGCCCCCCCCCCATGGAATGAAGACAGGCACCTATCGCACCCAACCTTGGGGTTAATTCGTTGCATCCTCCGTGTAGATCTACTTGACATTGTCGGTCCGATACTAAGATTGTTTACGACTATGTTGAGTTATGATTGTTTGATTGTTTTCGCTGTTATCTCTCAACAAAAAGAAAAACAGGGTCCGAACGAACACACAGTTTACTTAGTTGTACGTTGGTCCATTTGATAAGAACAATTCAATTCCAAATCAGAAAATGGTTAAATATTCAATTGTATAGTGCGTTGATATGGCATTCCTAATATGCCGATATCTGAAATTTTTCATGATTCATGGATAGGGCTTGTATCAGTCATGATTCTCTGATGAGTTAGATAACCGTAATTACTCATGTAAAATGTCAAATTATCAGAGTAATTTTGCGACAGTTTTACTAAACTCTTCAAATATGTTCATCGATTTAACGATCCTAATTCAAACTCTTGCTCCAATGAGTCTCAAAAGGTCAGGCCCATTAAGAGCCGGACCAAATTAAGGACTTACCCTATTAGCTCATTGCTTCAAAGTCAATGGACTGGTGATGAATTAATGCTTTGTCTTACAGTGCCTGCAATTGCAAATTACAAGTACAGTTAGAAGTCAAGGCTCTGCTAATGTAATTTCCATAATGCGTTACATTTTACTTTGTAGTCATGCAGTTTCTGCCGTGATGCAAGTATTAATGTAATTTCCTCACGAAGGAAATTAAACTGGCCAGTACAATCTGAAAATAAAATGATCGTTCTTGGCATTTAAGGCTTATCACCCTATCAGCCTTTTGTTCTACGATATAATCGATATTAGATATCAGGGAGGCTGCACTGCTGCAGTATGATTGATGGAGAGGAAACTTAGTGAGATAAAATAGTATCCGGTCGGGTCGGTAGAGACTAGAGTCTAGAGAGTGATATCAGGATGGGAAGTAATGACTCAAATAAACTCAGATGGACCAAGAGCCTGATTAAATAAAATAAGTTATAAAATGCGATATTTTTACTGTCTTGGGTAAAACATAACGTCACTCTTCTGCTTACATAAATCTCAGGAAGTGCTCGAGCTTGATCTATCTATAATGTGATCATCATACGCTCTCCGATGATGGAGTACTTACCTATAAAAGATGGGGGAGTTTGTCCTGCAGGCAGTGTAGGTTGAGGAGATTATAGTGTTATATTACCGATTTTTAAGATCACGTCGTAAGGACAGAAACAGATGGCGTAACATCGTCAAAATCAAATTGATGAATAGAAGTCACCTCAGAGATGAGGGACACGATGCAACGGTTACCAATTTAACGCATCGCGATTTTAAGTAAGCAACGCCACGCTTAGTTGTTATCACGTGTTTCGGTCTGAATCTATGTGTCACGTTTCCGCTTCGCTAAGCTTCTGACCAGTGAAGCGTTACTGTAATCGATCAACTAATTACAATGATGTAACTGATTAATTTAAATTACCACTTGACTATGCATAAATTGCCGGTCGGTTACTTCAAAGACGCATAAATGAATTGACAATGTACGTTAAAAGTTACGAGGATTCGCGGTTTGATCCATTTCTTTTGTAGCTTGCAATAACAGAAGAGGGACAAAAGAGTCTCGTCTCAAGTGGAAATAAAACCGGAGAACAGATATTTCTCGCGATATTTTATATTCAAATCTGTCGGCGCGTTGACAATGGTGGAAATGCGCGGAAAGTTTCTCATTTCCATCGCCAGAGACCTCCGCCAACTGAATAACGCATGTAGTTTCAGTCACGTTTACTGCGTTTTTCTCTTGGGTCGATAGAAGCATGGAGAGGAAGCGAACGGAGCTGGTTCCTAGACTAGGATGGACGTTTCTTGGTCCTATCCGACGCAGATGCAATTGAGTCGGGCGGAAAAATAGAAATGGCATATACTTAAGTGCGGTGAGATCTCAATTTGAAGTAGTTGTAGATATTTGATGTATTCCAATCAGAAGACACAATTTTTCGGAAATTCAACAATAATTATTTTCGATACTAAATAACATTGTACAAAACAATGGATAGAAACGTAATTATATAGTGTTCTCGATCAAATTTGCTCCAGTTTTTGTATTGTTAACTAGTATAAATATTTTTTACGTAGACCGTATGTTTGATATTTCACATTGTAATACATAAAATGTCTTAAGTACCTACCTATGTTTGAAATGTATATTTATTTTATAAAGCACGCTGCTATCAATAAGTCATACGTACTTACACAGCTTGAAGTTATACATATATATTACTCCATAATTTTGCTCGTTGCGAGTTTCCACTAATTGACGAAGTGCAAGAGGTTCATTAGTGCGGCTACTACAAATCGGACGATAACTTCTCTCAACTCGTATCACACTTCTTTTTGCCACCAATATGAACTTTAATTACATGCCGCTGAGTCGAGTTTGTAACTGAAATTTGAAGAGATAGGAGCTTCCCGTTCACATAAACCCTCGAAATATTACATTTCATGATGGCTATATTTGGCACAGGCACAGATGAGAATCTCTCAGACTCAATTTGTGTTTCAGATGCTGTTACTAATTTGCTCGAGTTTACAACTTATTTATTACTAATGATGATCGTTACCATATTTTATTACGTATTAAGGAGCGTTTGCGGTTGTTTGATCAATGATCACTGATCTTAATTGGATAAACAAAATAAGTAATAAGATAATTGCGATCTGAGGAATATTATTTTTCACATAGCTACACAAATTTGATCGAGCGGTGGGATACATTTTTAACGATTTGTTGCCGTTTTCATGCTTAATTCGAGATTAAAATTTCAGAATTCTGTAATTTTGACCAATTTCACTGAAATAAAAATGATTTCTTAACAGACGCCCAAATGTTAGCTGCTAGTTATTTATATAAATAGGAGGACTGACAAACTGAGGGCTACTAATAACCAAAATAAGTTATGTAAAATTTGCATAATTTTGGTTCTACTAAGTACAATTTGGCTGTTTCTGAAGTAGTTTAACTAGTTGAGCAATTTTTTTTCAGTGTGCATTAAAACGTCATTCTCTTATTATTAACCAGCTCTATACAGCGTGTATATTTGATATTACCGCAAACTTTACCGGGTCATAGTATAGGCATTTATTAATATGCACCATAAATTATTAAAAAAATCTAACTTTCTTTTTCCATGTAAAATAATTCAGCAAGCAATGTATTTGTTTGTTGTTGTTTGTTGACACTTATCATCGTGATGTGACAACTGTCACTAGTAATAACTACGCCATACATTTCTGCTCAGAAAATTTTCGTAAATTAATTACGCTATAGCAGTTAACACTAAATTAATAATTGTTATAAATATCAGATTATAGCACTAAAATCTCCGTCTGGCTTCAATTTGCGGTTATATCAAATATACACGCTGTATATACTTATTACTTACTCGTGTTAACTATAACCTCCTTGCATCTCCAGAACAGCTCGGCGAATAATTTAGCTGACCTAAATTGATCACTTGACACGGCAGGCGCCACGGCAAACACTTTCATTGTCACCTTTCTCTCACATTTGCCGATGCGGTCGCATCGCGGTGTTGCCAGTTTTCTTTTCGATGTTAATCGCTATCCCGCGGTTTATCTTGTTTCTCTAACTAGCTCTGGCAACTTTTACATTACCTATTTGCAAGGAAGTAACCATTAAACAAGTATAACTTAACGCAAACGGTCAAAACGCTTTAAGGATTTAAATGCTTAAACTTTTTAAAATAGGCATAAACTATACCAAATTGGTACCCTATTAAGGAATACTTGTAAGTACATGCTGATGTAAATACAGTCAATACGCATAAATTCCTAGACCCAAATTGCTCAGATCCGCTTTGTGCATTTAATCTTCTTACCTGACTTCAACATTTGTTATGTTGTGTGTTGTTTTAAGTGGCTTATTGATCATACCTTATTTCTTTCCTTCTCTTTCTTCACCAGTTCATACATTTAAAAAAACCATGATCAAGATAGACACGTTAGCAGTCTTCGTATTATTCGTTTCAGTTGAGACAACATGGCGTTACGTATTTTCTTTTGTTTGTTGTTTCTGTCCAACTGATCTGAACTAAATTGAAGTTTCTCATCATAAGAATCAACTGTGATAATAATCATGAAGTATGATTTGCAAATCATAAACAGTCCTAATGCCATGTAATTAAGCATTCGCCTTCCATTGCGAGTAATTACGTTTGACCTTGTCTTCTGTACACATTATTAGGGACAGGAAATGTTGAGCTATCTGACTCACATCTAACTGCATTCCGTATGAGTAAAAATAAAAATACTAATAATCTCGCAGATTATTTACGAAGCGTTTAAATTTTTAACCGAATTTGAGTAACAAGGAGCAACATTAACCTTTTCAAAGTAAGAAAAGCTAACAAAACTCAATTGTAATTTTATATTTATTATGGTTATAGAATGACATAAAATCTGACTTGTAAAAGTGATATATTCTTAAGTTGGTTAACTCTGATCACCCTCCGTTTAATATGATTTACGTGGAAGGTGAAATAACACCATTGAAGTAGGGAAGGCTGTGTTTTTACTCTTTACGAGTCCAAAAATTGTCAAGCAACATATTTATTTATTTAATTCCTAAACTAATCGGCGATTGACCATCAGAATCAGTTGATGGTAAGTGACTACGGGGTCGAGGATGTAGCGCGCTAGTCCACACACGATGGAAACGCGTTCTCAATATTCCACATTATTCCCACTTGAAGCATCTCTGTTTGGCCCTATGGTTGACTGGTAGAGAATGCCATTAGGCATTAAGTTTAAATAAATAAATAAATTATTGAGCTGAGCGATCCGTTGGAAACCTAAAAGGTCTCGCAGGATATTTGGGTATACAGTTGTGTAAATTTTCCTGCACTGAAAAAACGGTGAGGGTTGATTTTACGAAAGTTTTACTAAACCTTACTAAAGTTTTAGGTTGATTTGGGACCTACACACGAAAATTGTTGATTTTACTAAACATACTTTGGTTGACTATTTACGAAACCAGTTTAGTAAATTTACGAGCCTATATTTACTAAACTTAGTTTAGTAGCTTATTTACTAAACCAGTTTAGTAAATGATAATGACTATTCTACGAAATTAAATTAGTAATTACTACTGAACTTGTTTCGTGCGATTTATTAGACTACTTTTGTAATTTTTACAAGTGTACTTTTATGCTTTTAACTAAACGACTTTCGTAGAATTTACTGAATTACATATCGTAATATCAATCTTTGGTTTAGTATTTTATACTAAACGGCTTTTGTTAATTTTACTATTGTTCTTTCATATAATTAACTAAAGTATGTATCGTAATATCAATCTTTCATTTAGTATTTTATACTAAACGGCTTTTGTTAATCTTACTATAGTACTTTCATAGAATTCAATAAAGTATATATCGTAATATCAATCTTTTGTTTCGTATTTTATACTAAACCGCTTTAGTTCATCCTACTATTGCACTTTCGTAGAATTCACTAAAGTACATATCGTAATATCAATCTTTTGTTTCGTATTTTATACTAAACGGCTTTAGTTAATTTTACAATTGCACTTCGGTAGAATTTACTAAAGTATGTATCGTAATATCAATCATTTGTTTAGTATTTTATACGAAACGGCTTTCGTTAATTTTACTATTGTACTTTCGTAGAATTAACTAAAGTATGTATCGTAATATCAATCATTTGTTTAGTATTTTATACGAAACGGCTTTTGTTAATTTTACTATTGTACTTTCGTAGAATTAACTAGAGTATGTATCGTAATATCAATCATTTGTTTAGTATTTTATACGAAACGGCTTTTGTTAACTTTACTATTGTACTTTCGTTGAATTCACTAAAAAACATATCGTAATATCAATCTTTTGTTTCGTATTTTATACTAAACAGCTTTAGTAAATTTTACTATTGTACTTTCGTAGAATCTACTAAACAGGGTATCGTAATATCAATCTTTTGTTTAGTATTTTATACTAAACGGCTATAGTAAATTTTACTATTGTACTTTCGTAGAATCTACTAAACAAGGTATCGTAATACCAATCTTTTGTTTAGTATTTTATACTAAACGGCTTTAGTAAATTTTACTATTGCACTTTCGTAGAATCTACTAAACAAGGTATCGTAATACCAATCTTTTGTTTAGTATTTTATACTAAACGGCTTTTGTTGATTTTACTATTGTACTTTCGTAGTGTTTACTAAAGTACATATTGTAATATCAATCTTTTGTTTCGTATTTTATACTAAACGGCTTTTGTTAATTTAAGTAACTTACTTTCGTAGAATTTACTAAAGTACATATCGTAATATCAATCTATTGTTTCGTATTTTATACTAAACGGCTTTTGTTAATTTCAGTAATTTACTTTCGTAAAATTTTACAAATGACATATCGTAATATCAAACTATTGTTTCGTATTATGTACCAATCTTAATTTTGTAATTAAATACATTACAAATAGTTCTTACTAAATTGAATTGGTATAACATACGAAACAAAAAGTGTGATGGCAATAAGTAGGTATGTCGTTTGGTAAATTGTAGGAAAGTAAATTACCAAAATGAACAAAAGCCGTTTAGCTCATATACGGTGAAACAATAATTTGATATGACAATAAGTAGAATATTTGTTATTTAGTTTTGAAACTCTATTGCAATCTTTTTAGGACCACACTCGACGTTTCAAGACTAAAATATTATGTGGCAGAATATAAAAACAAAGCAATATCAATACACTTCGGATCATAAAGTAATAAATGACTAAAACTAACAAAAACCGTTCAGTTGGTAAATAACATAATACGCTGAAACAAAAGTTTGATATATGACAATATAGGCTATATATTCTACATTAAAAATTATGCATTTTTCGTCTAAGATTTTACTGACCTAAAAGAAGTTACAAAATAATAACAAAAACCGCTTAGAATCTAATTACTTAAACAAGGTGGGAATAAATTAACTTTAGCTAAAGTTAGTTCGATCCCGAATAAAATTTTGGGGCTGGGTGAGAAATAATATGAGATTTTAAAAATATATAGATTTTATTATATGAACTTAAAAAAAAAATTGATACATCATCTTGTTAAATTAGTACGTTACATACCTATAGGGCGGTGAATAAGTGAATGTCTACTTTACTAATTACCGCCCGTGGTTTACTTAAAGTTTTACGTCACCCTAGGCCGTAAGTGGGATTTTCTGCCCGCTAGGCAGAGATGTCACCTTCGATTCGGGCTACAAACACCTTCGATCAAGGAAATTCACGAATCCACCGCCCTAGGTATGTGGAATGTACTATTACGTCTTGACTTTTCGCCAGAAAGTGAGATTTTCACCCCGCGTAGCGAACACAGAAAATCGTAATCAGAAAACGTAATAGACATAGACGTTATATACCTAGGGCGGTGAATTCGTGAATGTGCCAGATGGCAGGTGTTTGTTCATAAATATGCAAACTGGGGCTTTACGAATTACCGCCCGTGGCTCGTCTAGTTTACGTCTTGCGTGGGCCGGGAAGAAAGATTTTCTCCCCAAAGCGAAGCGGGTAGAAAATCCCATTTACAGCCGTAGGATGACGTAAAGAATATTACATAATGTGGTATGAAGTGATTACATATTTTTCTAGAGGCTAGATTATTCTAGATTAAATTATGCATTTATTGTCAGTATGAGTATTCATTGTTACAAAAAAATTAATGAAAACTGCTTATCATTCATCAAGTTACAGAATTTTGCCATTTGAATCAACAGACCCACCTAAATCATGTAGGTACTTAAGCCACTGAACATAATAATAATAAACATTTTTTGAGCCTGACCGGCACCTCAAGTCACTAGTAAATGCAATGAAATGATTAAAAAAAAGCCGTACAGGTGCCGGCAAACATCTTGATTTACGTGCAAATCGACTACTGCACACTCAAGATGTTTGCGAGCAACTATACCTAAAAATAAAATAAACTTTAAAATAACCAAAATAGACAGCGAATTTGAAAAAAATCTCGTCACACAGTATCTCTTTCTGATCAAATTGTGAAAAACTTTAGGTACATTTTATTACATGGATTACCTACCTATCAGCATACAAAAAAAATCTCTGCCCTAGACCGGGCAAAATAAAATATTACTTAATACCAGTTGCATATGAACTACCCACCTACCTACCTAATTATTATACAGGCTGTCCCACGGTTATGCCATATGAAGGGGAAGTTCCTTAAATATTTCAGATAGGATATTTTGCTCAATTGAGACAACCTTTTATTTTTAAAATAAGTAATACTGCAATGATCGCTTAAATAAATATTATAAATTCGTATGAACATTTTCAGCGAAATATATTATAATAATTTAATACCAGTATAATTTGCCATTTGAATCAACAGACCCACTTAAATCGTGTAGGTACTTAAGCCACTAAACATAATAATCAACATTTTTTGAGCCTGACCGGCACCTCAAGTCACAAGTAAATGCAATGAAATGATTTTAAAAAAGCCGTACAGATGCCGGCAAACATCTTGATTTACGTACAAATCGACTACTGCACACTCAAGCTGTTTGCGAGCAACTGTACCTAAAAATAAAATAAACTTTAAAATAACCAAAATAGACAGCGATTGAGAAAAAGATCTCGTCACACAGTATCTCTTTCTGATCAAATTGTGAAAAACTTTAGGTAAATTTTATTACATGAATTAACCACCTATCAGCATACAAAAAAAATCTCTGCCCTAGACCGGGCAAAATAAGATTACTTAATACCAGTTGTATATGAACTACCCACCTACCTACCTAATTATTATACAGGCCACGGCTATGCCATATGGAGGGGAATTTCCTTAAATATTTCAGATAGGATATTTTGCTCAATTGAGACAACTTTTTATTTTTTAAATAAGTAATACTGCAATGATCGCTTAAATAAATATTATAAATTCGTATGAACATTTTTAGCGAAATATATTATAATAATTTAAATGTTAAAAATTTCGGTGTTCCTTTATTTTAATATTTAATGTTACTTAAGGAGAATAATTCTTGGCACTAATTCTTTCGATCGGCATCATAAAAATACAGGATAAAAGGTTGTCGCAACTGAGCAAAATATCCTATCTAAAATTATTAAGGTGCATCCCTTCATGTGGCATAGCCTTGGCACACCTTGTATAAAAATAAATATTGCGGAACCTGTCTTGCAAGGCCCGTCTTGACGCTTATAACCAGAAAATTTTGTTTAAATCGAAACCAAAAGTGTTGGGATCACTCCGTCTCTCTATTGGGAGTGACCCGTTACCATCTTTAGTCCATAAGCTCAAGGGGTCTCCCCCTTGGCCTATCCCATGGCCTAGGAAAACTAAAATATACAAAAACTAATGATGGCGAGCCTGTGGTTGGAACCTTCAATGAGACGTTTTTCAATTAGTGTTTTGTATCACCTGGGGGCACGCCGGTCCCCACAGGTGTCAATGTACCTAGCTCAGCTAAATTGTGTTAAATGCATGTGAGTATTTGGCGAGAAAAAACATTTTTAAAGAATATATTAACGAAGGGTCCGTATATGTGCCCACGTTTTAGTTAACCCGATATTTAACTAAGTATTAAATAACTATTCTGTTTCCTTCAGTAGAGACGTGTAAAGTAAATTCTAAGCATTGGTTGACATTTTCAGGACTTTTCAAAGTATAAGGTCCTTTCGACTCCATCTTGTCGGTCATAATTCTTATTATTATTATAATTATTATTATTATAACATTTATTAGTAAGTATACGAATGTAAAGATAATTTGAAAACTATTTTGAAGGTATCAAGTTGAACTGTCTTTGTTCCGAGCTGGAAATATTCTAATAAATCATACATTCTGGCCAGGGCGAAGTTAGTCGATAGAAACCACAATCTAAAAACAGTCTTAATAACTAATCATCAAAACGCCGGGGGAAAAAATGATAAGTACTAAAGGTAAGCAAAGTATTTATATGCGATAAGAAGGAGAAAATCTGGCTGTCTGTCAAAGATGGACGTGTAAAGTAATAAATACGTACATTTTTAAGAATGTGGGCCACTTTTGGGGGTTATTTTTGTGATACATTGTCAGATGATTACCAATAAGGACCACTTCCACTAACAAGAAATTTATTAAAGAGTACCAGTTACTTATGCCGTAAAGGGCAGGCTAAGCGAACAAGGAGTGCCCCCAACGACGGATTTGGTCATTCTTTCAGGTGGTGTACTGGGAAGAATGACGAAATCCGTCGTTGGGGGCACTTCTCGTTCGCTTAGCCTGCAAGACCCTTTAATTCGGAGCCGTTTTGTACGGTGAGTCGCAGGGCGCGAGTACACGGTGCCGCCTCCGCGCCGACACCGCACCGCCGCCGCACCTCCGCGCTATATACACGAGACGCGTAAAGCCCGCCACCGCGCCGCCCCCGCAACTTCGCGCTATGTATACGAGACGCGAGCCCCGCGCCGCCGCCGCACCTCCCGATGCCATTTTGTTATTTATTTCATTACCGGTCGCTTATAAGAACGTGCACGTGCTTACTAAACTTTATTTAGTAAAATATCATGATTTTTTTTGATTGAAAGAGAAGTGCTATGGGACAAACATTTGGAAATATATAAAGATAACCGGAAAAGTTTAAAAGTGGCGGCGGTGCGGAGGCGGTGCGCTGTCGGCGCGGAAGCGGCGCGGTATCGGCGCGGAAGCGGCGCGGTATCGGCGTGGAAGCGGCGCGGTATCGGCCCGGTGTCGGCGCGGAGGCGGCGCGGTGTCGGCGGGAGGAAAACACAGTACATGACATTATCTCTGAATGGCCCAGCTTAACCATGAGTAGGCTACAAACTGGTTTTATTGATTTCTTTTTATAATATAGGGAAGAAATTATAACTACATGCCTGCAATAAGACGTATTTTTTTTTATTGAAAGTGATTTCAATGTCCTACACCCCGACCGTGCGGTAAACTTGCTAAAAAGTGGCCTTAATTTATGGACACGGCAATACCAGCACATTTCAAAAAACTTAAATCAAATGAAGTAAATACACTTGGCCGTTTTTTTATTAAGAAAACTACCGTGAGTCTCAGAAATATTAAAATACATACGAAACGGGTTTACTCACGTCTTTGAAGTCGAATATCGCTCAACGTGTTTCGAATCTGTTCGCGATTTTTCATCAGTCGCGGCGGCGGCCAACCGAACACAAAGGGCAAACGCCCTGTCCGCGCGGCTGCTCGACAAGGGCGTCACCGGCGCGGCGGAGGCAAGAATCGGCTCTCCTGATGACGAGTCGCGTACCGATTAGAAACATATTGAGCGACATTCGACTTACACGACGTGACTAAACCCGTTTCTCATGTATTTTAAGGAGCCAACTGTAGAAAAAAATAAAGGTAAATAATTTTATTACATGCAGTTCGACGTGAGTAAACACGTTTCGTAATATGTATTTTAAGGAGCCGTTTGTTGAAAATTTAGAAAAGTTGGATACAACAAGACAATAAGGATTGGAATACTTTAAACGGATTATATGGCGTATATTAATTATTTGAGCCTCCCTGATGTTTCGGTAGCTTAAAAGTAACCGTTGTCAAAGGTTCAACCGTTGACAAATGGTTTTATTTAAAAATATTTATTATTTATTGTAACACGTTTGCATTTATAATTTTAGGAGGCATATTATGTTCCTATCCGGAAATATTCAAAAAAATCATACATTCCGGCTAGAGGGAAGTTAGTCGATAGATACCATAATCAAAAAAGTACGTTAAAATTGAAAAAAAAACAGTCATAAAACTGGCAATCAAAACGCAGTGGACCAGAATGATACTCCAGGTAAGCAAAATAAGCATAGATCCTTTTTGTATGATTTATTATCTGTCTGTCTGTCCCCATGTATGCTTAGATCATTAAAACTATGCAACGGATTTTGATGCGGTTTTAATTAATAGATAGAGTGATCCAAGAGGAAGGTTTATAATTATGTATAATATGACCATGCGCAGCAGTAACTAATTAAAATAAATAAATAAATAAGTAATACATTTTAAGCATTGGGGTCACTTTTGGGGGTACGTTTTGTGATATAATTTATATTTCCAGAATCTGGATGTCAGATGATCAATACCGCTACCACTCAAGAAGTTGAAGAGCACCAGTTGTGGCTTAAATTTAATAAGGAGCCGTTTGCTGAAATTTTAGAAAAGTAGGAATTAACAAGGCACTATAACGATTGAAATCCTTCACATGTACTGAAAACACATGACACGTGGGCATTATTTATTTATTTATTTATTATATATTAGTTACTGCTGCGCATGGTCATGTTATACATAATTATAAACCTTCCTCTTGGATCACTCTATCTATTAATAAAAACGGCATCAAAATCCGTTGCATAGTTTTAATGATCTAAGCATACATGGGGACAGCTAGACAGACAGCAGGACTCACTGAATGGTTCAGCTTAACCATGAGTCTAGGCTACAAACTGGTATGATTTTATTGTTTTTTTTTTTATAATATAGGCAAGAAATTACAATTACATGCCTAATTAATACTTCTTTTTTTTTTTTATCAAATGAATTAAATACACTTGACGAAAATCCATCGGAAGGTAGCTATACCATTATTATTAAATTATTGATACAAAGTGTTTGTGTGTGTATAATACTTTTTCTTTAGCTTAATTTTATTTTATTATTTGTTTCAGATGCCAGATTATGTATTTTTTAAATTTATGTATAATATGACCGCAGAATGCGTTCAATTTGCACGTAACTCTTCTTAATTCTATACATTGTGGGAACGAGTAACCCGGTAGTTTGCAGTGTTTTGTTGGCCACTTTATGTCTGTCAATAAGTATGTCTTAATTTATGATAGATAAATGATTTTGTCTAAAATAGTTATTATCTCTAAAAATAGGCTGATTATAGAAAACTGTTTAACATTTATTACTTATTATAAAAAAGTGAAAGTTTTTATTGTGTGGCGGTATACTGTCAGTTAAGACTTAATTCATATAGAAATTAGAAGTAGGTAGAAATTAGAAGTAGTAAGTAGGTAGCTAATTTGCCATATTTTCGAACGTTGTTGAAATAGATAAATGTCGACTGTCCGTTACTTTGTAAGATTTAGTTTAACAAATGGCCGCGCTGGCACAATCATTTTTATTTTCATTAAGTTGCAGAGGTAGAAATTTTAAAGGTCATAAATCGACAGGTAGAAATATATACCAACTCGAACACATGCGTTAGTTTACTAGGTAATTTTGTGTTAATTATCCAGTGATATGTACCTATGCATTTATAATAAGTGAAAAAAGAATATTATTACTTTGAAGTGTGGTAGCACGGGGATAGTGATACGACGAAGCTCGGTGTTAGAATGAATGTTTTATTAGGAAAATCAGGTTCTTATATACTAATCAACATATGATAATTTCCTTTGTCTACACGTGTTGTAGCAGCAAATGGCCTTGTTGGTCAAGGTTCTATTTGTTCCCTTGAACCGACACGTGTTTATCTATTATGATTCATGTCAGCTGTGGGCTATACTGCATCTCTCCCCTTATTTTTGAGACAAAAATAGTAAAATTTTTAAACTGTTTTTGGCTTAATCTACTTATGCCTATTGTATACAAAATTAATATGGAGTTGTTTACTTTTTAGATGAGAATACAAACAGTGAAGTTTCTTTTGAAGTCGGTTAAAATAAGCTTCATACTAAATGGTTTACAAAGTGGTTCTTATCTTAGTGGTATTGTAATGTTTACATTCCATGTGCCCTATATGGGTATGGCTGATATTGTTACATTCATACTTGCAATACATATCATGTTTCTTAGTGGCTACTTGTGATGTGGTAGTGGTTATTATTTTATTTATACATGGTAAGGTTTAGTTCTATTTTTATGCACTATGTGCTCTTTTCCTAAAACTAATATTTTTACGTTAGTACCTAGGTCTAGAATTACAGTATATGGTCCCTTATACACTGGGTCCATCTTACCTCTATCCTCCTTTCGGACTAATATTAAATCTCCTATATTATAGGTTACTGGGTTAGTTTTTAAATCATAACTTACTTTTCTATTAATTTTAGTTTTAATTAAATTATTTCTAGCATCCTCTTGGGATTTTTGTAATCTATACTTAAATTCTATAGGATAAGAGTCATAATTATACATTGGCTCTACCTGTTTAATAATATTACTTGGTATGTTACATAATTTACCAAATACTAGTTCATATGGTGTATACTTAGTTGCTGAATGCACTGTCGTATTATACGAAAAACACCAATATTGTAACCAATCTGACCACAGATGAGCTTGGTTATTTGTTTGTATCCTTAAAAATGCTCCTAAAGCTTTATGTGAATTTTCTAAGGAACCAAGACTTTCATGGTGGTAAGCAGTTGATTGCAATTGTTTTACACCTAAAATATTACATATTTCGCGCATAGTTGATGAAATGAATTCACTCCCCCGGTCTGTTCCGATTTCCTTAGGAATTCCATATCGCAAAATAAAATTATCAACTAACGCTTTTGCTACTGTGTTCGTTTCCTTATTTGGAAGCGGGTAAGCTTCTACATACTTCGTGAGTTCGCACTGCAACGTAAGTATATAGCAATAATCATTTTCGTCCTTAGCTAGGGGTCCGCATAAATCTAAGAAGATCTTATCGAACGACGATGTAGCCGTACTAGTTATACATAGTGGCTGTTTCACATGTTGATGGAATTTTTGTTTTTGACATTGATTACATCTTTTTACAAATTCCATAATGTCACAAACTTCACGTATGACTAAAGCGGCACGATATTAAGTTTTTCTTTAGTTCCGTCAAACTAAAAAATGCTTTATAGCTCAATATAAACGACAATACTCCGATTATAAATGCAAAAATTAAGAACCGCTGTCACCATGTAATAAAAAATGGTTGCCTGTAAAGTCGGTTTTACGGGCGAAGGAAGATTTTACGTGACAACGTCTTATTCTCGGTAGAATATTTATTGATATGAATATTATTAAATTGCACAATAGGAACAATGAATGAAAATAAGAATTGCACAAATTTTAACTATAGAAATATATTTTGTTCCTCTGTGAATTTATTGACATATTTATTCGACATTATTTAAATTGTTAAATTATTTGAAATTTTTGACATTGTTTTTTCTTAATTATCTAACGAATTATGACTTGCTGAATTTGTCTAATCTGTTTATTATGTTGACGATCACCGTGTAGATTCGTGTAAATTGACTATGTGTAATTTATAATGTATCCCTATATGTGTGAAATAAATATAATCTAATCTAATCTAATCTTCCCTCTTCCGCCCTCTTCCCTCTTGTTACAGTAATGCTCGATGAATGAAAATAAGAATTGCACAAATTTTAACTATAGAAATATATTTTGTCTCTCTCTCTCATCAGACGTGAGCGGGCGTTACACTTTTTCATGAGTGACTCCGAGCCGCAACCTAATTTAAGACGTTGTCACGTCAAAATTTAAGTCCGCCATCTTGGATTTCAAAATCACAAAATGGACGTCATTTTCGTATCCGGAACCCCGAGGAACCTCGGAGATGACACCCATATCGATTTATAAGAAAAAATTATGTCCGCCATCTTGGATTTCAAAATCGAAGTCATTTTCGTAATCGGAACCCCGAGGAAACTTGGAGATGACACCCATATCGATTTTTAAGAAAAAATAATGTCCGCCATCTTGGATTTCAAAATGGATGTCATTTTCGTAATCGGAACCCCGAGGAAACTTGGAGATGACACCCATATCGATTTTTAAGAAAAAATAATGTCCACCATCTTGGATTTCAAAATGGATGTCATTTTCGTAATCGGAACCCCGAGGAACCTCGGAGATGACACCCATATCGATTTTTAAGAAAAAGTAATGTCCGCCATCTTGGATTTCAAAATGGATGTCATTTTCGTAATCGGAACCCCGAGGAACCTTGGAGATGACACCCATATCGATTTTTAAGAAAAAATAATGCCCGCCATCTTGGATTTCAAAATGGATGTCATTTTCGTAATCGGAACCCCGAGGAAACTTGGAGATGACACCCATATCGATTTTTAAGAAAAAATAATGTCCACCATCTTGGATTTCAAAATGGATGTCATTTTCGTAATCGGAACCCCAAGGATCCTCGGAGATGACACCCATATCGATTTTTAAGAAAAAATAATGTCCGCCATCTTGGATTTCAAAATGGAAGTCATTTTCGTAATCGGAACCCCGAGGAATCTTGGAGATGACACCCATATCGATTTTTAAGAAAAAATAATGTCCGCCATCTTGGATTTCAAAATGGATGTCATTTTCGTAATCGGAACCCCGAGGAAACTTGGAGATGACACCCATATCGATTTTTAAGAAAAAATTATGTCCACCATCTTGGATTTCAAAATGGATGTCATTTTCGTAATCGGAACCCCGAGGAACCTCGGAGATAACACCCATATCGATTTTTAAGAAAAAATTATGTCCGCCATCTTCCCTCTTCCCTCTTCCCTCTTCCCTCTTCCCTCTTCCCTCTTCCCTCTTCCCTCTTCCCTCTTCCCTCTTCCCTCTTCCCTCTTCCCTCTTCCCTCTTCCCTCTTCCCTCTTCCCTCTTCCCTCTTCCCTCTTCCCTCTTCCCTCTTCCCTCTTCCCTCTTCCCTCTTCCCTCTTCCCTCTTCCCTCTTCCCTCTTCCCTCTTCCCTCTTCCCTCTTCCCTCTTCCCTCTTCCCTCTTCCCTCTTCCCTCTTCCCTCTTCCCTCTTCCCTCTTCCCTCTTCCCTCTTCCCTCTTCCCTCTTCCCTCTTCCCTCTTCCCTCTTCCCTCTTCCCTCTTCCCTCTTCCCTCTTCCCTCTTCCCTCTTCCCTCTTCCCTCTTCCCTCTTCCCTCTTCCCTCTTCCCTCTTCCCTCTTCCCTCTTCCCTCTTCCCTCTTCCCTCTTCCCTCTTCCCTCTTCCCTCTTCCCTCTTCCCTCTTCCCTCTTCCCTCTTCCCTCTTCCCTCTTCCCTCTTCCCTCTTCCCTCTTCCCTCTTCCCTCTTCCCTCTTCCCTCTTCCCTCTTCCCTCTTCCCTCTTCCCTCTTCCCTCTTCCCTCTTCCCTCTTCCCTCTTCCCTCTTCCCTCTTCCCTCTTCCCTCTTCCCTCTTCCCTCTTCCCTCTTCCCTCTTCCCTCTTCCCTCTTCCCTCTTCCCTCTTCCCTCTTCCCTCTTCCCTCTTCCCTCTTCCCTCTTCCCTCTTCCCTCTTCCCTCTTCCCTCTTCCCTCTTCCCTCTTCCCTCTTCCCTCTTCCCTCTTCCCTCTTCCCTCTTCCCTCTTCCCTCTTCCCTCTTCCCTCTTCCCTCTTCCCTCTTCCCTCTTCCCTCTTCCCTCTTCCCTCTTCCCTCTTCCCTCTTCCCTCTTCCCTCTTCCCTCTTCCCTCTTCCCTCTTCCCTCTTCCCTCTTCCCTCTTCCCTCTTCCCTCTTCCCTCTTCCCTCTTCCCTCTTCCCTCTTCCCTCTTCCCTCTTCCCTCTTCCCTCTTCCCTCTTCCCTCTTCCCTCTTCCCTCTTCCCTCTTCCCTCTTCCCTCTTCCCTCTTCCCTCTTCCCTCTTCCCTCTTCCCTCTTCCCTCTTCCCTCTTCCCTCTTCCCTCTTCCCTCTTCCCTCTTCCCTCTTCCCTCTTCCCTCTTCCCTCTTCCCTCTTCCCTCTTCCCTCTTCCCTCTTCCCTCTTCCCTCTTCCCTCTTCCCTCTTCCCTCTTCCCTCTTCCCTCTTCCCTCTTCCCTCTTCCCTCTTCCCTCTTCCCTCTTCCCTCTTCCCTCTTCCCTCTTCCCTCTTCCCTCTTCCCTCTTCCCTCTTCCCTCTTCCCTCTTCCCTCTTCCCTCTTCCCTCTTCCCTCTTCCCTCTTCCCTCTTCCCTCTTCCCTCTTCCCTCTTCCCTCTTCCCTCTTCCCTCTTCCCTCTTCCCTCTTCCCTCTTCCCTCTTCCCTCTTCCCTCTTCCCTCTTCCCTCTTCCCTCTTCCCTCTTCCCTCTTCCCTCTTCCCTCTTCCCTCTTCCCTCTTCCCTCTTCCCTCTTCCCTCTTCCCTCTTCCCTCTTCCCTCTTCCCTCTTCCCTCTTCCCTCTTCCCTCTTCCCTCTTCCCTCTTCCCTCTTCCCTCTTCCCTCTTCCCTCTTCCCTCTTCCCTCTTCCCTCTTCCCTCTTCCCTCTTCCCTCTTCCCTCTTCCCTCTTCCCTCTTCCCTCTTCCCTCTTCCCTCTTCCCTCTTCCCTCTTCCCTCTTCCCTCTTCCCTCTTCCCTCTTCCCTCTTCCCTCTTCCCTCTTCCCTCTTCCCTCTTCCCTCTTCCCTCTTCCCTCTTCCCTCTTCCCTCTTCCCTCTTCCCTCTTCCCTCTTCCGCCCTCTTCCCTCTTCCGCCCTCTTCCCTCTTCCGCCCTCTTCCCTCTTCCGCCCTCTTCCCTCTTGTTACAGTAATGCTCGATGAATGAAAATAAGAATTGCACAAATTTTAACTATAGAAATATATTTTGTCTCTCTCACTCATCAACCGTGAGCGGGCGTTACACTTTTTCATGAGTGACTCCGAGCCACAACCTAATTTAAGACGTTGTCACGTCAAAACTAGCGAGTGCGAGACAACAACTGCTTTATTCCATAACAATGCGGGTACATGTGTATAGTTATAAACCTACCCACAACAGATCTTATAAAACGTGTTAAAATACTTCTTCGTTCTTAACATTTCTTATTTCGGGTAAAACCCGGTTTACGAGTTGAAAACACGGGTTTTTACCCGACTCCAAATGTAGTCGGGTACCCGGGTTGCATTCCCTAATCAAGATTCAAGTTTATTTTAAATGTGTAATATTATCCTCAACATGGCGTAGTCTGTGTGTTTATGTTATGTTTAGTATAACATTCAAGCCTCAAGTAAACTTCTATATTACAAAAGGAAACTAAATAAATGTTAATTATTAAAATCAGAACAAAAATGATGTTTCATTTATTTAATGTACACAAAATTATAATTGAGAACACCTGTGTTCTACTGTATTGTAATTGGTACGTATTTATGTTTATACACCACATCGTAATCACCCTAATATTATAAAGGTGAAAGTTTGTGAATGTGTTTGTGTGTATGTTTGTTACTTCTTCGCGCTCAAACGGCTGAACCAATTTTGATACATTTTGGCCATAATTTTATAGGAAACCGTTATAGACATTAATACTATTTATATCGTTTAAGCGTTCTATAATGACTATTTACCTTTTGTTTGTGCAGAATGTAAATTATTTATGTATAATAAAATTACCTCCCTTCATACTTTATCCAGGCTTAGGACTGGCTGTAGTGTAAATAAATAAACCTAGCAACTAATGTTCTATTATAAAGTTTTTATGTACATATACACACACTATTTACACATTCTATTATTAGTATAAAATATAAACATACTCTTAACTTAAACGCAACTAAAGTTATTTAGCAACACGTCGCTCGCTTTTACTTCAAAATTTTATATCGAACTAAATTTTCGAAAGCATAATTGAAGCATTTTTACTTTAGAAATAATTCCGCGAAATCAAATTTGTAACTCAGCGCCAAAATGCATTATGCGAATCAATGTGAGAAAAACAAAACAAACTTTATTAGTAGTGTATCAACAAGAAATTAGAATAAACAAAAATATTATTATTTTCTCAGCCCTTGAGAATTATTTGAGTAAAAGTAATTAAACCTTAATTCATTGCAAGAAGGTCGAAATATAAAGCGCTTCTTACGTCCTTAAGAAAAAAATACGCCAAAATACATTTAATTTTGCATAGCAACTCATCCGCCATATTGTAATTTCGCGCGCGAAGACAAATTCCTAGAATTTACAAAAATGCGTCGATAATTCGAAATAAAATAGTTCTCCTATTACGTTATTTCACTTAATTTTAAGCTCTACGTCTACAGCATTAAAGTTCATTTTCAAATAAACCAAGAATAAAAACAGTTCTTAAAACTGTATCATTGACAAGTCCTTGTTCTTGACGTAGACGTCATTATGAATTAGCTCTTAATTCGATATGTATAGAGTACATTACCATTCAGCAAATTTAGAAAAAGTGTTTCGTTCGTTATGTTTAGCGTTGGAAACCGCGCAGAGCCGAAACGAACATGTCGATCCCTCTCTTTCATTAGGTTGGAATATATATTTGTCGCACTTTTGCTGGTGTGAAGTTTTGTACGTAGAAAAGGGAATGAGTTTTATTAAAAACCGTTTTCGGTTCTAGCAATAAAGCGTCCGTTCGTTTCGTATCGAAAAACGCTTTTTCAAAACTGTTATCTTAAAAAACGCCCAGCTCTAGAAGACAAGCACACTTTAACGATAACAAATGAATATATCGTTTTATCTCATTATACACAACACAACTACCGTAAATTCATATGTCGATTTATCATTTTCAGGTTGATGGACACAGCAAATAATAAGTTGACATAATTAATTATTCATAATTTATCGAAATGTATATTTCGATTTGTCAAGTTATTCTCACATCTGAGGTGTACTCTGGTACAAAGGAAAACACTGATAACTGTACATTTGTGAACATAATATAGACCTTAGTACAACGTGTTAAGGTCCAGGGGGTATAGTTAACAGTGTCTTCGTATGGCAACGTTCACACAAAACATTAAATTATAAGTACCTAAGTGTACTCAGGATATACAAACACATATATTCTACATATTCTATATCCATGCAAACTTTAGAACAGGTTATACATAATTACATATTTAGAAGTCTAAAATAATCAAGAAATTAGCCGCGACTGGATTGCGCGTGACGCGTGATCCTGCTTGTCACTCGTCGCGCGCGCAGTACTTTCTCTATCCGTCTCTTTCATTCCGCCCCCGCTCCGACCTGTATCGGCGACGAATTAGTGTCTAGTTTCGTGTAGCAAGCGATCACGGTCATTACGCGGTGTCACAAAATAATTGTTTGTCAATGTGTAATTTTTTTTATGTCATTTTCGATTAAAGAATGCAAATACTCAAACTCTTGTCTTGTCATCCTAAAATGTGAACGAAACTGCTCATCTAGCTCGTTGAATAATCTGAATTCACTGTATTGCCTTCTAAAGTACCTAATTAATATTCTGCATCCATATTCTTCGTTTTTTTCTGTTCAAATTATTCCCTTTTTTCTTCCGTCTATTCAGAATTGCTGCTGCCACTTTAAATATTTTTATTTTGTTCTAAGTCTTGTAAATGACACTTAGGGCCGGGACACCCGGACAGCATTTCAACTGCAACCCAGCTGTAAAGTGCCAGTTCCGGGGCAGATCTGATGCAGTTAGTGTAACTGCATCAAAACTGCAAACTGAGTGCAGTCCGCTTGCAACTGTTGTGCATTTACGACCGTGCAGCCAGATTGCAGTTAGTGTGCGGTTGACAGGACTGCACCACAGCTGCAAGCGGACTGCACAGTCGGTTTGTAGTTTTGATGCAGCTAGTGTAACCGCATCAGAACTGCTCTGGAACTGCCACTTTGTAGCTGGGTTGAGTAGGTAATTTTCCTTGTTTGTTCAAAAAATGAATGTGACTTTTTTTGATAAATGTATGTTACATTTTTTATTATTTTAATTTGTTTGCACCCATATGAAAAGACTTACAATATGATTATGTTTATTCATTTAGTAAGTTTTTTTTTTATTTCGCTTCATTTTAAACATTTAGTTTACGTAAGCACACGTTTCTAATCTGCTTTATTAAAAATAAGAAATTATTTTGTTGTGTTTTTGATGAAAGTTATCTATTTTCGTTTCTATGTATATTTTCTTTCGTATCTGAATAATTTCAATTAATAATTGATGTTATCGTTCTGAAACAAAATATACGTTTTTTTTTATGAATAGCACGAGTTTTTTTTTCTCTTTTATTAAGTACCTAGGTAAAAATATTTCTACTTGCCTGCCCACTTCCTTGTTAAGACATTATAATAAAATTATACCATGCAGCCAGCAGCAGCTTTATAAATATTATAATTCGCATTTCACGCCCTGATATGCCTAAGTCATGTATCTTTAGATACAGATCGTTGCATGACAGGCTTAGTATGGTGAGCCTGTCACGCCTAACTCTGTTAGAGCTCATAAATAAATAAATATACACATATACAAATATTTTCAACACAGAAAATATGCATTAGCCTTTCACTGATATATCAAAATATATATTTTTTAATTATTGCATGATATCGTTGAATTATCAACAATTTACGAAAAAAAACTTTAAACTGCTTTTTCTCAAAACTATGTTTTTTGAGATAAGTACATGAGATAGGATTGACACGGCAGCGCTGCGCTCGCGACGTCGGTGACGTGCGATGCGGCGCCGGGCGGCGTGGTGGCCGTGCTCGCGCAGCGCGGCGCCGACGGCCGCGAGCGCGCCGTGCTACACGCTTCGCGCACTCTCAACGCGGCCGAGAAAAACTATGCACAAATTTGTCGTGAGGGACTAGCTGTGATTTTTGGGGTGACATTTATTCTTTCCCATATTTTCTTTATGTTTTTATTACAATCTAGTATGCATTTTTTATCATATGTATTTTTACATTTATTTACGGCTTTAGTACATTTATTCCTATATTTTGTGTATATAATTCGCTTTATCATATTTTTTGGTTCATTACACCATATATCAAAAAGTCTATCCCTCTCAACTATCATTTTTTTTATATTATCGTTAATCCATGGTTTATTGTTTCTTGTATTATTAGACTGAACAGATTTATATATGTAGCACTTATCGTAAATGTTTGTAAATATTTGTGTTAGAGCGTTATATAATTCAACGGGGCAATTTATGGACATCAAGTTATCAAAATTACATTCCAAAAGCATTTCTCTGACCTTGCGGTTGTCAAGGACACGCTTTCGCTCAGCGCTCGCAATTTGGTTCCGGTTCGCGCCACTATTGCCGAGGGCGCCACCGCCGCGCGAGCGAGCGGCCGCGTCGCTGCCGGCTGCCCCGGCGTCGCCGCACGCTTCGCGCGACGGTGCGCGGGTCCATTGCACCACAGCAGACACGAAATAGTGGTCCGATATTTTTTGTTTAATCACCGCTGAGCTAATACGAGCCGTTGGCGAGGAGGTCCTTATGTAAATATGATCTATACAAGATGTAACAATTTTGTCTACTACAATTTCTTTACGTGTTGTTATATTAATACATTTGGTTAGGCCAAACTCGGACATAATAGTTTCATATTCAATAACTTGTTTGTTTTCTTTATTTAGTAAGTTTATATTTATATCGCCACAAAATATCAAATTTGCATCTAAAGGAATTTTATTAAAAACCAAGCGTATGTCCTGCAAGAATTCAACTACTTTGTCCTGTTTTAATGTTTTAGGAGGTCTATATACACATATTAAGTACACAGTTTGGTTATTGGTTTCAAGTGTAATGGAAACGCACTCGGCCGATCGAAAGCTAGGCGCGGGACGCGGGAGTCTCGCTCACCCGCGCCGGCATGTCCTTGCGCGTGTAAACAAGAACCCCCCCTCCTGTTCGCCCTGTGCGGGTAAAACTATGCAGATTGTAACCTTTTATACTATAAAAACTTAATAAAGAATAATTAATATTTGGTTCAGTAATTACTAGTACATCAATATTTTTTAGGTTTCTATTTACAGTTAAAAGTAACTCTGCGAATTTTTTCTTTATGGAACGAATGTTTACATGTAGAATACATAAGTGGTTATTTAAACTATGTAATGTAGAAAACCAGGAATTAAAATTATCAACATCAGCCGTATTTATTGAGTCGTCAATAATTGACTCAATACTAATGAGATCCGCGAATGATGACAATAAATTATCTATAATTAGACATGGGAAATAATGATACACTTCACTTGGGTAGGTCGCTTTCCGATCTTATCCAAAGGGTTTTTTCGCCTTCCGCCTTCTTCACCAGCACTCTGCCATTGGTCACCCAGATAAATCTATACACGCCGTGCAGTTTCTTCTTGGTGGTCCACAGCAGGGCTCGGGTTTGTTTAGGCAGGTCCTCGTTAATGTAGACTTTGTGGGTCTTCGTGCCGCCGGTCACCATGGCGCTGGTCACCTCCATGACCTTGCGACGCTGCGAGAGCCAAGTATCACGAGAACCAGTACCGGATGATTTGAAGCCTACAATTATTGAAGCCGGTTTCTCGTCTGCTTGTTTTCGTGGGTGGCTGCGCCGGGCCCACTCGATGTCCGTACTCTTGACGTTAATCATATCGCCTAGTTTTGTCACGACACTCATCACACATTCATCTGGCAATTGTTCGATACCAGCGATTTCGATATTGTGCTTACGGCTGGCTTGCTCGAACTCGAGCATTTTCTGTTCTAAAGCTATATTTTGTTTTTCCAGGAAGACACACTTATTGCTGATATTAGACACAGATTTTTCAAGTGTGTTTATTTTTTCTTTAGACTTAGCATGCTCCATTATCAGCGCGTCGTATTTATCTGAAAGGACACTCATGCTCTGGTTAATTGAATCCAATTGTTTTTTTAGTCCTGGGATAGAGCTAACCTTCTTTTGAATGTCCTTCAGGATTTTGTCAAAGTCATGTTCTGTTTCTTCTACGTCATCAGCCTCCGAGTCGTCCTCCTCGCAGTTGTTGCAATATATTCTGTTTTTTCCTGCCTTCATGTCGGCCGCCAGCCCCCTAACACAGCTTCTGTGGAAGGTACCCTGACATGGCCCCTGGCACATGAAGTGTGAGCCTCTTTTAGATAACACTTTTTTACATTTAGCACACTCCATCACAAGCTCCACACTGTTAATTTAGCAAATGAATTTCTAGGAATTACGTCGACGGTCGAAATAATCCTAAGTCAGTTGCATGAGACTCACCAAGGTATGGTGAAGTGTAAGAACTTGGCGCGTAATTATGTGTACTGGCCCGGCATCGACGGCGATATTGAACGCGTGTGTCGCGCGGTCAGACCTGTAAAATTAAGTGCCAAGCGCGGCGCCCATAGACGACGCCGCCGTCCGAAAGATGGCCTCCTCGACCCGATTGATGCCATCACGAAAGTCACCAACGAGTGGAACCTCGTGCTGGCATCAATCAAGGCCGAGAAGGCCAACAAACGCTCCCGACGACGAGGGCGCCCCCCTGAAAGCATTAAAGTTCAAAGGCCTGTCTACGAAGACAGGTACCAAGACAGAGACGCCCTTGCCGAACGGGACCGCCGCCTGGCCGGACTGTCCCAACCACTTTTATGGGTTGACTTATCACCTAATCATCACTCTATCATCCACCATTCCATCTCATAATACAATAAACAATAAACACAATCACGAACACATACTTATTACATTATTCATTATTCTATTTATATTTATTATATATATACAGCTGGTCATTGTCTCCTTAGGGACACAGCTTTACACCACACACTACGCTGCGGGTCTGGAGGTCCTTTTGTGACCCCACCCGCACTCCCAGACCGCCCCAGTACAGCCGAAAGCCTCGGGCCAACCAGTAATCAAAAAAATAAAAAAAAAATTGTCTGTCTCGGAACCCTTTGAAATTAATAATGTTTGAACCTCAATATCTCGGTAATTATCAAGTTTTAAAAAAGTTGCCCCTAATAAACATGCTTATTTTAGCGTCCTCTATACGATAGCATCATAAAAAATAGGTGTCAATATGTCATCACACCTGTCGAATTTTTTTTAAGTCCTGGGTCCCCTTTGCTACACACCGACCTGTTACAATATTTTGATAGTAAATACTTACTTACCTAAAGATGTATATGTAAATACTTAATACCTACTATGTAATGTTGCACAATTAATATTATTGCAATATTCTGATAGTAAATACTTACCTAAATATATGTATGTAATTACTTAATATTACCTACTTCGTAAATACGAGGGAAGTGTTATGTACGGTAGATTGATAATATGACCAAACGCGTGCGGTTGTGCCTGCACACCCCGATATATTAGACTCCCAATTTCACGACTCAGAGGAGGCCCCCTGGACAGAGGTGTGCAGGCAAAAGCGCCCCCGTAAAAACGGCGAGAGCGCCGTCAAATGATGTGAAAAATAGCCACGATGCGCACCTCCTCGAAAGCGGAAGTGCCGCCCAAAACATTGTCCAATCGTCCCCATTTTCACAGGATGGGATTGATATCGTCCCCAATGAATCACAAGATACATATCTCTCACTTTCGGGAAGGCCTATGCCCTCCCCCCAGTTCACCCAAACCCAAAGTCAGACACAATTTTCCCCGGTCGCCCCTATGGGTAGATTCAGATTAAGACCGTCTGTAACGCATTTTGATTTTTGATTTTTGACCAGTCCTAATACTTGGTACATTATTGTTGAAGTGAAGGAAATAATCTACTAAACAAAGTATCGTAATACCAATCTTTTGTTTAGTATTTTATAAATATGGCTTGTGTTTAAACGCCTACCAAATATGATTAAACGCGATTAAACGCCTACCAAATATATTGATAAATTACTACCAATAAATTCTTAATGCTCACCAAAACGGATGAATGCTCACCAAATAGTGTATCCCAAACTATTCTATAAATAAAGCAAATAATTATTTTTCTTACATCCTATAAAAATATATGAACACCTAAAAAGTTAATTTCAGACCAAATAATCTATATTACTGTCAAATGGATGTCACCAATATTTTATATTATTACTTCCATTATAGTCATTTTTTCTGAGGCAAAAAACTAAATGCTCACCAAAATGGCTTTTTTCACCAAAATTTCAAATTGGTGCTAGGCGGCTAAAACTCGGTATCGGGGGGCTCTCGGGGCTCAAAAATATGAATCTGAAATCTTGTCCGAAAATTCGGTCAAATTCGGAAAATATCGAAAAAAAAAACGATTTGTATGGAGAAAATTTCAAATTGATATAGCATAGCTAATAATGACTACTACACATTATGGAGCGTTTTTAGGGATGTAAAAAAAAAAACTAACCTAACCTAACCCGGCCGAGTCGGATCTGCTCTGAAAGGTGATCAGGATTAGATGGATACCTAGCTGAAACACTAATTTATGAAAACAATATTTGGTGAGCAAAACATCCATTTTGGTGAGCGAAACATCCATTTTGGGAAGCAAAAAATCCATTTTGGGAAGCAAAAAGATATTTTTTGGTAATCATTTTGATGTTTTATGAAAACAATATTTGGTGAGCAAAAAATCCATTTTGGGAAGCAAAAAGATATTCTGACTCAACATAAAATTATTCTGGTGTAATGTATATCGATTTTGGAATACAAAATGATTTAATTTGGGGAGCACTGTATAGAGTGAATTTATATTAAATGGAGGCAATTAATTTTATTTGGAATTTAGTTTTGGGGTATAAAAGCCATTTTGGTGAGCGTTTAAATTGTTCCCAATAAATATTAAGTGACAATCATACACAAATCGACCTAGTCCCAAACTAAGCAAAGCTTGTACTATGGGTACTAGACGACGATATACATAATATATAAATACATATATAGATAACATCCATGACCCAAGAACAAATATTTGCCCTGGCCGGGATTCGAACCCACAAGAAGTAGGCAATTGTTTTTTTTTAGTTACGTTACCTACAAATAAGTTTTAGTTTTACCGCTTTATATAGTAAATGGTTGAACACCATAAGTCCGGTCCGGTCCAGGGATAGTGGCGCTACAAACAGCTTTCATATGGCAATAATGTGCACACGTTATATTATTAAACGTCAGTAACGATTAAGATAACGCTGCCCGCGAAGCTATGGATGGTGCCAATGCCGGTACCCCTCCCTCTCCGGGGGTAGCCGCGAATATGTTAGGAGAATGTGAAGCTGTGGACAGCGATTACGCTCATTCTATTAACAGTTAACATTGACACATGATTTAAATAGCAAACTATCATACACAGTCTCGTACTTTTGCTATAAGTTATTTCGTAGGCGCTCAACATCTATCTTCAATTGTGAATAATTTCGCGTCTCCAAGCATATCATAACTGATTTTTAAATAAGCGGTAGATCATAAGGTGGACAATAACTTAAAAATAAAATTGCGCACGCTATCGACGGATATAAAAAAATAATGAATAAAAACTAAAATTTAAGTTTATGTCAATATCTTGGTTTCCAATTACAATTCAGATATGGAGTAAAGCTTGAATAACTCATAATTGTACGTGTTAAAATACAGTTACTAATAGTTGCTTTCAATTTTGGATTATAGTGAAAAAATTGTTCTTATCCTATTTCCAACACACTCCAAAATATCAACTTTGATATTTTTTCTCGAAAACGGACTATAATGGACATAGGTCTTTTTCTTTGTCCTTTTATCACGTCGAAATAGCTAATGATAACCATCATAGGATACTTTTCACCCGACCGCAATAAAGGAAAAAAAAACGCAGACGAAGTTCACACCTTCTAGCACTTCCATATATGCGAGATGAGTCTCTCATTGAAAGGAATGTGACTGGTAGTAGATATATGTCGCACGACAGTGTCGCGTATCACAGTTATACTAAAGGTAACCCAATTACAGGTGCAAATTATTATGTGAGAAGTTAAACGCTTCACTGACTTATTGGCGAATTTAGCCATTAAGTAACTGCTTTTTAACGTAGGTTGTAAGTAAAACATCGACCTACTTATAAAAAGAAAAAAGCAGATACGTCTGTAACGCATTTTGATTTTTGATTTTTGACCAGTCCTAATACTTGGTACATTATTGTTGAAGTGAAGAAAATAATCTACTAAACAAGGTATCGTAATACCAATCTTTTGTTTAGTATTTTGTACTAAACGGCTTTAGTAAATTTTAATATTGCACTTTCGTAGAATCTACTAAACAAGGTATCGTAAATTACGAAGTAGATTTAGAATTACTTAGTAGATTATTTCCTTCACTTCAACAATAATGTACCAAGTATTAGGACTGGTCAAAATATCTTTTGTTAGGTATTTTATACTAAACGGCTTTATATAAATAAATATTAAGGGATAATCATACACAAATCGACCTAGTCCCAAACTAAGCAAAGCTTGTACTATGGGTACTAGACGACGATATACATAATATATAAATACATATATAGATAACATCCATGACCCAAGAACAAATATTTGCACAAATATTTGCGCTGGCCGGGATTCGAACCCACAAGAAGTAGGCAATTGTTTTTTTTAGATACGTTACCTACAAATAAGTTTTAGTTTTACCGCTTTATATAGTAAATGGTTGAACACCATAAGTCCGGTCCGGTCCAGGGATAGTGGCGCTACAAACAGCTTTCATATGGCAATAATGTGCACACGTTATATTATTAAACGTCAGTAACGATTAAGATAACGCTGCCCGCGAAGCTATGGATGGCGCCAATGCCGGTACCCCTCCCTCTCCGGGGGTAGCCGCGAATATGTTAGGAGAATGTGAAGCTGTGGACAGCGATTACGCTCATTCTAATAACAGTTAACATTGACACATGATTTAAATAGCAAACTATCATACACAGTCTCGTACTTTTGCTATAAGTTATTTCGTAGGCGCTCAACATCTATCTTCAATTGTGAATAATTTCGCGTCTCCAAGCATATCATAACTGATTTTTAAATTAGCGGTAGATCACAAGGTGGACAATAACTTAAAAATAAAATTTCGCACGCTATTGACGGATATAAAAAAATAATGAATAAAAACTAAAATTTAAGTTTATGTCAATATCTTGGTTTCCAATTACAATTCAGATATGGAGTAAAGCTTGAATAACTCATTATTGTACGTGTTAAAATACAGCTACTAAAAGTTGCTTTCAATTTTGGATTATAGTGAAAAAATTGTTCTTATCCTATTTCCAACACACCCCAAAATATCAACTTTGATATTTTTTCTCGAAAACGGACTATAATGGACATAGGTCTTCAATTGCAATTTGTGTTATTAGAGCTAACTGTATCGACATCCGCTATCAGCTAAAAATGTCTCACACCAAGGAATTCTATAAAAGACTGTGCTATCATACAAATGACACTTAGTTACTGCAACGAAAGCAACATTTGTACCATCAACTAATAGTTTTGTAGTTTTTATTAAATTCACATTGTTTGTTTCGTAGAATCAACCATACAGTTTTGTAAAATCAATAAAAGGTTTAGTTGCCTCAACGAAAGCAACATTTGTAACATCAACTAATAGAGTTTAGTAGTTTTTATTAAATTCACAATGTTTGTTTCGTAGAATCAACCATACAGTTTTGTAAAATCAATTAAAAGATTTAGTTGCTTCAACGAAAGCAACATTTGTAACATCAACTAATAGAGTTTAGTAGTTTTTATTAAATTCAAAATGTTTGTTTCGTAGAATCAACCATACAGTTTTGTAAAATCAATTAAAAGATTTAGTTGCTTCAACGAAAGCAACATTTGTAACATCAACTAATAGAGTTTAGTAGTTTTTATTAAATTCACAATGTTTGTTTCGTACAATCAACCATACAGTTTTGTAAAATCAATTAAAAGATTTAGTTGCTTCAACGAAAGCAACATTTGTAACATCAACTAATAGAGTTTAGTAGTTTTTATTAAATTCACAATGTTTGTTTCGTAGAATCAACCATACAGTTTTGTACAATCAATTAAAAGATTTAGTTGCTTCAACGAAACCAACATATGTAACATCAACTAATAGAGTTTAGTAGTTTTTATTAAATTCACAATGTTTGTTTCGTACAATCAACCATACAGTTTTGTAAAATCAATTAAAAGATTTAGTTGCTTCAACGAAAGCAACATTTGTAACATCAACTAATAGAGTTTAGTAGTTTTTATTAAATTCAAAATGTTTGTTTCGTAGAATCAACCATACAGTTTTGTAAAATCAATTAAAAGATTTAGTTGCTTCAACGAAAGCAACATTTGTAACATCAACTAATAGAGTTTAGTAGTTTTTATTAAATTCACAATGTTTGTTTCGTAGAATCAACTATATAGTTTTGTACAATCAATTAAAAGATTTAGTTGCTTCAACGAAAGCAACATTTGTAACATCAACTAATAGAGTTTAGTAGTTTTTATTAAATTCACAATGTTTGTTTCGTAGAATCAACCATACAGTTTTGTAAAATCAATTAAAAGATTTAGTTGCTTCAACGAAAGCAACATTTGTAACATCAACTAATAGAGTTTTGTAGTTTAAAAAAAAAATCACAATGTTTGTTTCGTAGAATCAACCATACAGTTTTGTAAAATCAATCAAAAGGTTTAGTAATACTTACTAAAGTGACGGGTTTCGTAAATTATACCATCTACTTTCGTAAATGTAACTGTGTACTTTCGTAAAATCTATTAAATAAAATAATTGAATTTACTAAACTAAAATTGTATTAATTTTACTACTGCACTTTGGTAACCCTAACTAAACAGTTTCGTAAAATCTACGAAAGTCTTTTGTAAATGCTGATTTGAATGTCAACATAAACAAGTTTCGTAATTTTAATCTTTTAGATTTCGTAATATTAACTACAAAAAGGGTAAATATTACTAAATCAAATTCAACTAAAGTGACTTTCGTAAAATCAACCCTCACCGTTTTTTCAGTGTGTAATTGTGCCTGTCTTGCCATAATACAGTGCAATAGACACTGTCACCGATTGGCAACTACGCTTCATTAAATCACAATTGATGTGAATGATGTGTGAATGGTGTGGCAGTGCTCAGCGGTGTGAAGGTAAACGACACCACATCAACGAGTCCCCTACTGTACAAAGGAAATATTTCATTAAAGCCCCGGGAATGGCAGACGTATTAAATATGCAATAAAATAATTAAACCGTCTAATGAATAATTAATGACATTGACAGCGGGATGCAAATGGAAGTCAATTCCTTTAAAGTTAATGTTTGTTTGTCGTTTGTAAGGTCTGTTTAATATGTTGAGTAATTTTCCTTACATTTATTATAATGAGATAAATAATAAAAATGCCTATTACATTCCTATTGCGTATGCACTATTATAGTACTATATCAGAACGATAGAACTTCGACAACTATTTATTCATTTAAACTTTGCTGCAAAAAACCTAGTTAGTTCAAATGGCGGACGTAACATAAGGTCAAAACAGAGATACTTTAAGTCAATACGATTTATCTCACTGGAGTATCAGTACGCTCAAATGCTAAAATACTTATATACTTATTAACAATTATTTGTCATACCTACTCCTTACAGGTAATGAGATACGAGTAATGGCGGTAAAAGTCATATTGCATATAAAAAATATTCTAACTAATTGTACCAAGTTTGTACTCAAATCTAATCTAACTAAACCAACAAATATCGACGTATGAAACTAAATAACCAAAAGCCGAAGGTAAGTTCGACAAAATTGCCCAGTTTCAAAGGAAATTGAATACGAAAACTAGTTAGTTAAATTGAGACCTTATGAGGGCGCAATATAAGCCTACTTTTAAATTTTCCACTACTACAGTTCCCTGTAGCCGGTATAGTCCAGTAATGTTAGGTTAGGGTGTTCACTCTCGATAATTTTAATGGCTGAATTTTTGGTGACTACGTTAATCGTTAATTGAAATATATATTCATAAAGATAGTGAATCTACTTTATGCTTTTACTTACGTCCTTTACCACCTAGTGGAATGGTATTCAATGGTTTCGGTCATACATCCGTCTAATATATAATTAGATTGTTTCTTTTCCAAGAATATATTTGATTTAATTTCGTTAGGACTATTTCTTAGATCTTTTGTATTTTCATATAATCCATTATTTTGAAATTTCTATAAATCAGGTCTATTTAGATAGATTTACGTAAAAGATTATATATTGCGATAACAAATGTTTCGAGTTTTATACTTTACATGGTACTTATTTAATTACACAATAGCACTATAGAGCAAGAATACAATACAAACTTTGCTATCCTCAACACAGTTTTCGTCCATACATAGAATTTGCATCCGCCTCACTACTTATTAAAAAGTAGCTTTCGCAAAAAAACTTAGATTACAAAACAGATTTTCTAAAATTATGAGTATATCTTTCAAATGACATCATTAACTCATCCACTAAAATTGAAAGACCTTCAAATTGTCGAAGGTTGGCATTAGATTTCACACTATTGACGGGACTATGTAGCTTGTGTGTAGCGGCATGGTGGCTGGCCGCCAATTTGTGTCCCGGAGCGCAACAGTGGAGTCTGTGGTAAAATCGATGCATATTAAACACGGCGTTGTGAACCTTGTGCGGAAAGTTGGGGATTAGGCGATGAAGGGATAGGTATTAAATTTTGTGGCGGGTGAAATAATCGTATTTTAAATTGAGGAGAGCGAGTTAAACTTATTAATTTACTTCTTGAGGGGAGGTAATATGTTTCTCCCATATGATTATCAACACGGTAGATTTAGGAGCAAAGACAGAAATCAGAAGGTCGATGATGGGTTACTTCAATATTTCTCTGTTTGAAGTATCACTACTGTCTACTTTAGTGACGTTCCGTAAGCTTTATGGCAGGGTTTCTCAGCTTTTTTATGAAGGGAAAGGGGGTGGCGTATCACCCTTATTGAGAACTCCTGCTTAACAGCTTCAGTGCTGATACAGGGTCGAGTAGGAGCTGGGACGGCGCTTGGCACAGGCAGGTCTGGTCTCTACTCTCGTTCCGTTCCGGGTCCTTCTTGATGCAAAGGTTGTCTATCGCGATTCAACGTGGCAACGCGGCGAGCGTGATGGGCACTTTTGCATCGGGAGGAAAGCGGGACGGTGTTAGCCTAGCTCTCTTTTTTGTTATTAAATAGTTTAAATATATATTTTGGAATGTCAAGTTTTAGATTTTATTATTTATAATATAATCAGTTTTTGTAAATATTGTTTTATGAAATACATTTTTTATCTCGTATACTTAGTTAAATGAAATAGGAAAGTAAATTATGGTTCTAAAACATTTTTATTTGTCCTTCGTTCAGATTTTTTGAAAGAGAAAATCTCGTGGAATCTGACCGTGACATACTTGACGATAAACTGATAACGGTACTGATAAACGGTAATATAATTAATCTCCTCTCCCTCTCTCAAGCCAGTAGACAGATGACGCAAAGTTTACTTAATTACGTATGATGATAATTAGCTAAAAACAACTACATAGGATGGTTACCTAAACTTAACTGAATATTTAAATCAATGTACGGAAGCGTATGCAATACTGTGTATTTACGATGCAAAATAGTCGTACATTTAAAGTAATTAAATGCTAAACAATAATTTCAATTTGAGTGCTGTAATGCTATACAAATGCACTTATGTGACTACAACAAGGGTTCCCAAACTATTTCAATCCGCAACAGAATAAGAGAA